>JAQHUG010000091.1:2966237-3013230 GCA_028555095.1 Dicrostonyx torquatus | reverse complement strand
GTTAGTGTTGTATGGAACTGTTAGTGTTGTATGGAACTGTTAGTGTTATATGGAACTGTTAGTGTTGTATGGAACTGTTAGTGTTGTATGGAACTATTAGTGTTATACGGAACTGTTAGTGTTATATAGAACTGTTAGTGTTATATGGAACTGTTAGTGTTTTATGGAACTGTTAGTGTTGTATGGAACTGTTAGTGTTATACGGAACTATTAGTGGAATAAAACTCTTTCCTTCCCAAGCTGCTTTTGGTCATGGCGTTTCATTACAGCAGTAGAACTCTGCCTAGGACAAATTGGTATCAGGAGTGGGTGTTGCTGTAACAGACCTTACCATGTTGATTTGGGGAGATGCCATCGTAGGAGTCATTGAGTACTGAGAGCTTAGTGAGGTGCTCTTCAGAAACTTGGACGATCATAATGTTGAGAACAGTACAGACAATAGAGGCCTGGTTCTGGAAGTTTCAGAGGGAAGAACCCAATCCCCTGAGTCAAGATGCCATTTTTCACCACTGTGCCAAGTATAACCTATATCCCTGCTCCAAAGAGTCAGTTAGGAATATCAGACACAATTGGTCACGGCCTGCTAAGAAGTTGCAGACTAAGGGAGAGGGGCTAAATAAGGCTCTGGTCACATACGTCATTCACGTGTAGCTTCTCACGTCTACTACATCAAAGCATATGGCAATAGACATAGTTTGGACCCTAAAGGCTGTCGTTGCATCTTTGGCTGATTTCCTACCCCTCCACTCACACAAACACACACTTGTTTTCCTGTTCTGACTGCACCTTTTTAAAGTGGCCAAAATAGAGCTGGCTAAACTGACGTTACCGTGATTTTTGTTTGTTTGGTTTTGCTATTTAAATGTCTGGATGGACAGGATTTGGGTCAGGATGCTTTCATCTGTCGTCTTGTGTTTCATCCTGTCCTCAACTTTTGGAGTTGTGTGAATGGAAGCCTTGCTTGTGTGTTGGGGGGGGTGGTCTTTAACTTCAGAAGTGATTTCGGCTTAACTGAGAACAGCTATAGAGGGTTAATGTGCAAAGGGCACCCCCTCACCCACGGACTCCCCCCTGATGCAGGGCTGCCCCACCTTCTTCACCACAACTGGTTCTGGGGGCAGGGTGGGGACGGGGCGGGGGGGGGAGAGGGAGAGGGGGAGGAGATGACTGCTAACTGAGGCCTCCAGTCACCAAGATGAACTGGGTAGGTTTGCTATCGACAGTTGAACAATCCACACAATAAAACCTAACAGTTTCCATCCCCTATATGATTTTGTCAATGTTTTCAATGGATCACCTTCCAGTTGGGTTCTCACACTACCACTGACCCCGTTCCCTTTTCTTTTCTCTCCCTCAAGCGTGCAAACGCAAGGAGCAAGAACCCAACAAAGACAGGAACAACTCCCAGAAGAAATCCCGCCTGGTGTTCACGGACCTCCAACGCCGAACGCTCTTCGCCATCTTTAAGGAGAACAAGCGTCCTTCGAAGGAAATGCAGATCACCATCTCCCAGCAACTGGGGCTGGAGCTGACCACGGTCAGTAACTTCTTCATGAACGCCCGGCGCCGCAGCCTGGAGAAATGGCAAGATGACCTAAGCACGGGGGGCTCCTCCTCCACCTCCAGCACTTGTACCAAAGCATGATCCAAGGACTCTCACCTGGGCACAAGTCACCTCCAAATGAGGACAACAAATACCAAAAAAAAAAAAAAACCAAAATACCAAAAAAAAGAAAAAAATCACATACATCAGATTCCTAGCTGGGGCCCTTCACTGGTGACTTGAAAGCACAATTCTCTTGAAACTTCTCTTCTAGCTGTAATCATAGGCCAGGTGTTCATTGTGTTCAGTTTTGTTTTCAATGGCTACAGAGTCCAAGTGCGCGCTGAAAACCAATCTTTCTGAACCAGACAGTATCCTCTGAGCATGCTAGGCATCCCAGAGATCCAAATGGGGCCTTCTTGGAGCGAGTTCACCACAGCAGGGTGTCAGCCGAGCTCAGCATGGCTGTAAGCGTCAGCAGGCCCATTCAGGCCCCGTCCATCTCTTGGCGTCCATTGCCCACGAGTAGTAGTGGGAATTTGGCCTGAGTAAAGAGACAGCGTAGGATTCCAAGACACTACGTGATGAAAAGAATTTAACAAGAAAGACCTCATTTGCTTCCCAAGTGCTTAGCGTCTTTATATCACAATATACTAAAAATTCTCAGCCATAACATTACAAAAAAAATCAGAATGGTAATTACTGAGCACAAGTTTTAAATATGAAAATCAATAAAAATCCAAGGACCTGTTTTTTTTTTCCAACTCAGGCATCTTTTCACTGGATAGTTTAGAAAGCTTTAGGTTGATTTCAGTTTACAATGTTCCTTTTCCTCACCTCCTGGAAATCTCACGTGGTCTTTTGGATCCGTCGGGGGAAAAAAATAAAAGTCAGTTCACTTGAGCTCAAAGTATCAAGCACAACAAAGATAAAACAGAAATAAGGAAGGTTCTGGTTTCAATGCATCCAGTTTGACAAGGCGGTTTAGATCCACCTTGCCGTTGTGAAGTCATTAGGGAATCAGTGGGAATATGGCTTCAAGCACACTTTGTAGTTTGTTACAAGTTCCATTTGTCCATAAGGCAGATGCACACTCAGGAGGCCAAGTTAACTGTTACAGTACAGGAGCAAACGCATCGTTTAAAAAGCTCTAGATTTTTTTAGATCATTCCCATGCCCTTGATTTACTAGTCACCCAGTTCCTCCTCTGTGCATTACGACTACCACATGGTTCAATCTCATTCTTGCTGACTTACGTTGTTCCCTATCCCATCCATGAGTTGGGATGCTTCTATTGTCTTCTAGAAAGAAACAGTTTAATAAGCCACATCCTGTCATCTCTTCCTAACTCTCTCCTTGTAAACTCATCCTTGTAAAACAGCTGACTAAATCTGGAAAGAACACAGCACACCAAAGAAGCAGAATTCTGCAAACCAAAGACATGTATTACCTGCCATTTTCTAGCCTACAAATACTGTGATTACGTTTAGAGATCAGAACACCTCTGTAACTCCGAGTGGCATTCGGCTCTTGTCTTGGGCTCACCCTCTGGCTGAGCAAACCAGCTATGTCAATGACATTCGCCAAGCACCCAGGTGGTGGCTTCACCTCGCCAGCTCTGGTTGTCACTTTCTCATAGTGAGTGGAAGAGGGCCCACAGAACTCTGGGAGATTACAAAGGTCACTACGTGCATATTTACCAGTGAATGGCCCCAGGTGGGCACCGTGAGGTGTTCCAAGCAAGCCAAACGCTGCAATGATTCTTTACAGACACTTAAGACTGACTTTTGTATGAATTACTTAATTGAAACCAAAGAATCTTTTTCTGCACCTACTTCTGCAACAAACAGAACTGTCCCATTAACTGAGTAAATGATCCCATCAATCACTGGAAATCACCACCAACAAGAAAAGCACGCTAAAATAAAAACAAACAAACAAACAAAAAAACACCGAAGACACACTGTGTTCAAACAGACCTCTTGGGACATTTTTTTTTTTTTTTTTGGAAGCAGATTTGAAAAAAAGGGTTGAGACAAGAATCAAAACACAGAAGAGCCTCAGTGGCCGCTGCTTCATTTGACAACTCACTCGGTAATCTTAAAGCTGAAGATTGTCTTTAATTTGTGCCTATGCAGTTTTTTCAAAAGAACATGGAACAGAGCAACAGAAACCTCAACAGCTACAATACCAAAGACGAGGATTCTCACACCTTTTGTCTCAGTTCGTTACCTTCTTTTGCCTGGCTAAAATACTAATAGCGTCATTGATCTGTACAAAGGTAACTGATTTTGTTTCTTTAAGCAATGAAAGGAAAGGGTCATTTGTTTGATTTCATTGCTTCCCTTTAGTTTTGTTTTATGGCTTTTTACTCAGCATGGAATCACCCCCAGAAAAGTTCCATGGACCCCAAATTTGAGATGTTGGGATACTGAATGCTGTTTCCCCTCTCTCTTCAACAGAGTCTGGGATTGTCACTTGAATGTTTGTTGCTTAACTTAGACTTGGTTGCTTCTATGTTCAGCATCTCATCATTAGGGGAGGGGAGGGAAGCAAGGGTCAGGGGTAGGAGTCTTGGTGATACGTCCTCTCCAGAGCCACAGAACCAAAGAATTTATAGAGAAATTTACAACCTCATCTTCATGTGATTGCCACATATTAACAGGGCTTCATTTGGGGGTGGGGAAACATGTAAAAAGAATTGCCAGTTTCTACTTTTCTATTAGCTTTTTAAAAAAATCAGCTGTAAAGTTGCATTTCTAAAGAAAGATATAAATATATATATATTAAATGTATGAGTACATATATAGACCAACCTGCATTTGTGACAACCCAAAGTTTTGCTGTCATCATGCCATCTTTTTGTCATATGTTCCATTTACTGAGTATTTGGTTCACAACTGTTCTCATTTCTCATACCATTCCAGAGTTAATTTGCCACTACAGTTGTCTGGCAGTATTCGTATTTCCATGTCAATTTATGGGAAAAGTTGAAAGTCACATTTAAGTATTACTACATGTAACCTGTTGATGAATGGATTCATGATATAAATGAGTTTTATTTGCATTTAGTCATCTCTATTCTATGCCTCAACCATGCTAAGCAAGGTTTCTCCACCAGGTTAGCTCAGAGCTACTGTTGCTGGCAGTTCGGGGAATGCTTAGTGGTCCATTCCCATCCACTGTGGAGTAGAACAACCAGAAATCCTCCTTCCAGTAGGTGTCCCATCATCCATCAGGGTAGTCTAGATTCTTCAAAGTGAGCAGAGCCACCAGGGACTTCTCATGGGGAAGTCCAGCGCCTATTGCAATAGGTTGATGGGGTGTCCTCAGGGTAGTAATTACCAATTTGCATTGACAAGCTTGAGTGCAACCATGACTCCCACTGGGGTGGAACAGGGTTGTTGGGGGGGCATAGCTCAACCCTGGAGAAAAGACATATGGCAGATTGTGAGGAGACTCCCATCTCTGGGGAGCCACATTATCTGCTGTGCCACCTCTTTATTGGCCCAGTGTGGCCTATCCTATGTATGGACATCATTTCTAGAACTCTGTGTGATTTTTATAGTCTATCCTGCCTGGGGAATGTTTCTTTCACTCTTCCCTTGTTTCCCTTTATCTCTTGCTTATATTCCATGGACCCTTGGTCAAATGGCCAAGAGAAATGGATATTTCTTCCAGAGGTTGCTCCCATTTCAGCTTGTTCAAGTGAATTTTAGCCTGGGCAGACACTAAATGGGCCCCTGTGACGTGTGGCCATTGGGAACGGTGGTTCTGCTGGAATGTAGGCTGAGGAACCAAGCACCTTGTTTTGGTTGGTGACTGACACACTAAGTAACAGCATTTGGGTCTCTACATCCTTGGAAGATGGTGACGTGAAGAAACAAAGCAAGAAAAATGTCTCACGTATCTCAGATAAAATCAAAGAGAATGTTTGCTTTAAGAAGTTATTTGTATACATACACACACATATGTATATGTGTCTGTATACATATGTGTCAAAATTTTAAGCCCTACAAAGTATAATTTTGTTAGCTGGCTAGCTGGAAGAAAAAAAAGTGCTATACTGAAAGGTTATAGAATTTAATTCAGTGTTTTTTCTCAAAGCTTTTACATTTTTATTTTAAATTAATAGTTTCAGATAAAATAACAATTGGATAAAGTCTAGAGTCAAAATCCTCAATCCAAGGAAAGTTCCAGGCTGCCTCAACCATCAGCAGCAGCTGGACACTATGCAGTAATAGTTCACAACCCAATTTCACATTCTTGGGGTGACAGAAACCCAAATGCTCAAAGCTTCTGGGTGAAATGAGTCTTTCTTTAAGCCTTTGCGTAACTAAACTTGTGTTTTCTTTTGTTTTCAGTGTGATTTTAGTGATGGAGATTCAATTCCTTCATTACCAGAATTCTTTTTAAAGGAGAGTCAATATATTTCTTTTTTTAAAGGACGATAACAACAATAATAAAAATTTGATTCCATTATTTTAAAAAATTCCCCGCAATGTTATAGAGCTTTTAGTTTGTGCCACAGACTAGGCTGAGCCCAGAAGGAGGACTGTGTGCACAGCTCCAGTTTTTCTAAAAGCTCTTGGCAGCTTTGGCATTGGAAATCCAACCTCATTGTCACTTCAAGCTAAAGCAAACAAAAAACTAGGAAGTTAAGCCTACTAGACACACACACACACATACACACTTTCCTAAGGCAAGCAGTTAGTTTCAAAGCCAAATATTAATAATTCAGTTTTAAATAATCAAACACTGTCTATGTTGGGCATCCATGACCTAGTGCCAGTAAATAAAAATTGAATAGATTTTTAAGCAAGTAGTCACTATTTAGTAGGTACAGAGTGGAAGTATCCCTATTATAAAAAAAAAAGTCTAGGAATGTGTCTGTTAGCTAGATACTATCATGGAAATACACTTTTGAAGGAAATGGGTCCTCAGGAGCTTGTCTAATTGGAATTTTTCAAAACCTAGAAGCAGACTAAATTCCAATGTTGTTAAAGAATCTATTGAAAAATGAAGAAAGTAGATAAAAGTTGTGGTTAATGTTGACCACATGGCCCAGACACTGCTTTGTCAATACCTCTTCTAGCTTCCTGCCCAGTCACAGCTGACCTTTTACTGTCCTGTTGATGCTGATTCAAACTTGCTGGTCTAACCAAGTGAGTGGGAAGCAGAAGAAGGGCTAGAGCCTTTCTGATGATTACCTGCAACGTTTGATAGCTGAACAGTGCTGTGCAGTAGGCTAACCAGAGAGTCCAGCTGTAAAACAAGCCAAAATAAATCCCCACTTAAGAAGAGCAGTATTTCTGGTGGTTGCTTGAACCATAGATGCCCTAATTCCTATTTTCTATCTACACTTGTTTCTTTGCAAGGTAGGGGCTAAGGGTGGGAGGTTGATTGGTTCATTTTAGAAAGTCCTAAGTACTTGTGAAACAAAAAAATAATAATTCTTAAAATAACTTAGGATCTCATACAGGTAGATGCAGAACTTTTCATCGAGGCCCATGTGTTATGCTGTGAGTCCACCTTAAGGGCTCATCAACCTCAGTTACCCAAGTGGCTACCAGTTGCAGGGAAGTGAAAGGCGGAGCCTAGACTTTACCTCTGTGTGCTTTGAGTTAGGTTGATTGACATTAACCAGTTCATACTTTTGAGTAGAGAAAAATGTATGTAAGGAAAAAAAAATCACCATAGGTTTGGTCATTCCATGGGAATCTTCCATTTAGCTCAGTTTTTAGCAACAGGCATTTTACATGGCACAGACCTTGGTAGATAAGTTTGCTTGACGCTTATACAGTCTGTGGGCTTGGATGTATACAGATCTAGATGCGTCTTTCAACATAGATCCTCATAGTTGACTTTATATCCACATACATTGCCTAGAGGTGTCTAGACTGTGTACATGCAAGTGTGTACAGACATGCTTAATACATATGTATTGTAATCTGTTACAATAAATAAATTTCAAATCATCATGTAACATGTATGTGATACTTTGACAATGTACCTGGTCTTTATTATTTCTTGTAAAGCTGAAAACCAAAGTGCAGAAACATAACAAAAGTATCCCACATCGTCGCTCATCTTTAAACTTGAAATTACTTTCATTTGGGTCCAGCCAAGACCAACAACTTATTGATGGAAACATTGGTTTTTATTTAATTGTCTGTGTTAGATGACTTTGGTCGAATAGCTTTATTCTGAATCTCTCATAACTAAAGCTAAATCCAAAGACCTGAAAAAGAACAAAAAAAGGAAGCGGGTGGGGCTGGGGGATGCAGAGGAAAGTGCACATCAATGGGAAGAAGTGGGCTCTGGTTTCCAGGGTGGTCTTGTGAAGGTTACATTAGCTAGTGGGGGAGGGGTGGTTTTTTCCCTCATGTCTGTCACATCAAAGTGGTCTTTCATGTGATAAAGCTTTAAATCTTATACTTTGTGCTTTGTGTTAACTTAGAATATAGAAAAAAATGACCCGTTTTGTCCATCAAAAGAAAAAAAAAAAACGTGAAGACAACCCATCCCCACCCCTCAGATATATTTTAATGTGTCTCTTTCAGTTGTGACCCGAGAAGCTGTTAATATAATTAAGTTATTTAAATTAGTTTCTTTTATGCTAGCATGTAGCATTTTGGGTAATTATTTAATTCTTTTTCCTTAGTTTGATTTGACTCCTTGTTCTTATTTATGAAAATGCAGAGCAAGCAATGCTGCATCTGAGATGCAGAACCCTAGCTGCCGTTCTCCTCCACTGGACCCTGCTTCTTAAAACGGTGAGCTTCTGTTACAGACAGGGAAGAAACCTAAGTTACAGTGAAACTGAAAAAAATCGGGGGGTATTTCCCCTCTTGGATTAACTTTTAATATGGTTTAATGGTTTTTAAATTATTTAATTTAAGTTCATAGTGCCACCAGGTACCAGGCGAACTTCACCTCTTAATTACTGGGGCCCTCAGAGCCTTTCTATTGTAACTTATTTATTTAACTTATTCGGCATCTGCGACAGGTGCGCTGTACAGTTTGTGTTTGTTATTTAAAACAACAGAGAGCACTGCAGTTTGCTGTCAGAACAACAGAGCAGATTTGTGGACAAGCAGTGACTGCTCAGCCGGAACCTTCTTCAGAACACTCGAGCTGAGATCCAACATCACCGGCCCGGATTTTGGGGCTTCCATATGGAAACTGGAAAAATAAGTTAAAAAAAAAAACAATAAACCAAAAAAGAGAGAACCCTTACACTAGCTGCTTCCAAGAAAGAACCCAGTGTGCGTGTAAAGCAACAAAACAAAAAGGGAAAAAAAGCAGAAAAAAAGAAAAAAAAAACGGAACAACTTTCTATTTGTAGTGAGAACCAAAGAAGGCTACCTCACTGACTTTCTCCATTTGTAATTTTAATCGTGTTGATGACACCAAAGATACCAAAGATTCCTTTCTCTGTGCGGTCTGCATTTTGCTTCTGCTCTTCTATGATTTGAACTCTTCCTTCTGGTATGGTATGTACAGCCACAGCTCAGACACCCCAAAGAAACAATGATGTTTGTGAAGGTGGCTGCTAACCCGAGAAGGGATCTTTTCTGTGTCTCTTACGTTTGCCTGCTGCCTCTCCCATGTGTTCAGGATGCGAGCTGGGACGCTGCTGCCCCTGGGTTCTTTAGAATTCCAGTTCCAATTTGGTGATGGAGACTGCTGGGAGGTGGCCTGACGGCCTAGCTGTGGCCTATGTTTTCTGGAGCCATCACTGGGAAAAGTGCCAGGTTACTGCCAACTACAAAATAAGCATTGGATGGGAGAGCTGGAAGGGACCTTAGGACACTCAGTCACCACCACTCCCATGCCCTGTGGCCAGGTTGAAGTAGTCAACCTATATCCAGTAACCCCCAGAGCAAAACCCAACCCATGCTTCCTGGCTCCAGGTCCCATGTCCTGCCTATTCTGTGGTGCTCTACGGGTTCTGCCTGACACTGGTCACATGTTGTCAAGTAGGAAAGTAGTCGTTCTTTATCAATGAGCAGAAACTGTAGCTTAGGGATTACTACTTTCATCCTTTAAGAACACTCTTCAGGTACCTACATCAGAGTCATGTATGATCTGTTGCTTAGTAACGTGGCCAGCCTTGAACCTGTAGGGCTCACTCAGGGGTTCTGCCCTGGAAGCATATTGACCCAAACAGTAAGATGACTTTTGAACAAACTTTTGAATAAATAAGCTTAAATCTTGAACCATTGAGTCTTTTTTACTATGGCTATTCTAAAGTCAATATGTATCAAGCAAGGAACCTTGGCTACCAGTTTTGGTAGGATATTTTACCTGTCAGCTTTTTTATTTGCTTGTTTTGTTTTTACCTAAGCGTGTTTCCTTTTAACTTCTAAATTAATTCAATTTACACGATAAATGTAAGTCCTCCAGTGCTTGATGCTAAGATGTATTCCTTGCAAATGAAAAATATCCCAATAGCAAAAGAATGAATATACCCGTTTAATAATGGTTACATAGTTACTTCTCTCCTGTTTTCCCTTGTCAAAACTTAATTGGTCTTCTTTAAGTTTCTTTCGATTCTATTAAATGATTAAATCACTATTAAGATCATTCAACAAAGTGATTGGAACGTTAGCAGTGAATCTTTTTTAGCTTTTGGCCCCGTGGGATTTAGGTACACACAAGTTCCTATCTCTAGTCTACAGAGTTCTTATTTATTTAGGTTCACACAAGTTCCTATCTGTAGTCTACAGAGTTCTTTATTGAATACTGCGATTTTACATCTCATGTAATAGTTATCACTGAGCTTTTAAAAAGACTATTAGATAAAGCTAAGAAGGGCAGATCAATGAACTCATCAGCTCCATACACCAACAGAGTGTAGCTGATAGAAGACTTCACAAGACTTATAAACAAGGAAACCTGTCCTTTCTCTCTCTCTCCTTTTCTTCTCTTTCTTCTCACAGGGTCTCATGTGGTTCAAGCTAGCCTTAAACTAACTGATAGATGAAGATGGCTTTGAACTCCCTCTAATCTTCCTGCCTCTACGTCCCTAGCGGTGGGACTACAGTTGCGAACCACCATGTCCAAACAGTTATCTTCTTTCTGAAGTTTGCAAGTTCCATCCGGGCATAAGCAAAAGTCCTTTCCTACCTAGATAGGACTAAAACTTCACAGTCTCTGTATTCAAGGCAAGCCTGCAAGGCCTTCTTTCCAAGCAGCTGATCACCAAATTCCTACTGGAAACATTCTCAGACTACCTGGGAGACAACAAACACTAAGCAGTAGAGTGGTTCCCTGTAAGCAGTAGCACCTTCCCCAGCCTTCCTACCACTGAGCCCTAGGAGAGAGAACCCAGAAAGAGCAATGGCAGCCTGAACACAGAAAAGATCTCAATTGGCAGACCCCTCTTCAGCACCCCCTCCCTCCCCAGCCTCATGCTTCACTTTCAAAGTGTGACATAACCACGGGACGAGTGCCTTGCTTGAACCAAAGCAACGATTTAGCCAGTCTGGACCTCTCTGTGCTTTTTATTTTTAATCCTTCCTGTGAATACCTCAGCTTCAACTGGGCCTCCATACAGTAAATTGGTGGGCTTATCGTACTGCGGTGCTTTGTGATGCAACCCTGCAAAGAACAAGATTTGTACTAATACCAAAGGTTCTTTCTCTACGTCTCTTCCTTCCGCCTTCCCATTGTCCCCTTTTCTAGTCCCTCACGGTTCCAAAGCTTTAATATGAACCTGGGCATGTTGGCAATGCAGACCGCGCAATTCCTTACTGAATTTTCTCAGATATACCTCATAGATAATAGTGTTTAGAGTAATGTTATTATAGCGTATGTAATAAATTATTCACTGTTTCTTTTGGTAACTGTGATTTAAAAAAAGAAAAAAGAAAAAAAAAGCTTTATACAGTTTAGGTTGTGCTTTTGTAATAGATGAAAATGTGCGCTGAAAAAGGAAATGTATGTTCTTTTTATTTTTCTTCTCCCCCCCCTTTGGATTTTATTTATTCTGGATTGGGGAAAGTTGCAGAATGAGCCCAAAGTTTACAGTTTCATATTTTGCTGAAGAAACAATCTGTGTTCATTTGCTCTGTTGAAAAAAAAAAAGTTATTTTCTACATTTGTGCTAATTGTTCTGTGTTAACAGTGTAGCATTATAATTAGCAACTGCCAATCAGTGCTATAATTTTATGCATGGGGCTAAAAGTTTAGCAGTGTGATGCATTGTGGTCTTAATAGCAACGTTTTTCATTTTGTACTAGATTCTCCCGTTTGGTTCAATGGGCATTATTTATGCATGGGCGCCTATCATTTGTTAGCAGTTGTGAACAGTTGTGTATACATTAAACTGTGAAAAATGGACACAGTTTGGCCTCAGACAGTGATAATACTGGTTTTCTTGGGAGATGTATTACCTTGAAAATACCTTCACATCTGTTGGGATTTCGAAATGAGTCAGATGGAGTCAGGTTTGAATTTTATAATGAGAAAGGTCATCCAAGTTGCAGTTAGCTTACTGGAACCCCACAAATTGGGACCCTCATAACCCAGATATATCACGACATCTGAGAGAGCTGAAGATTAGCAGTCGAGAGCAACTCACCTCTGCATTTTTAATTTCCACTAAAAGGAGTTTTAGCTTTATGTTCATGACCTCAGACCTATTGGGCCACATGTACAACAATGCTAATTCATCTAGGTCTCGTTTTCCTGGATTTTCCCATGGGAACCGGCTTCTTCTAGGATTCTGTTGTCAGTTGAAATGCATATAGCATCGATATCAGTAATTCATCTCTTGCATTTTGGAACACTCTCACAGATAACCCCAGCAGTTATTTGGACATGTGGTCATTCCCTAAATGTTCACTCATGTGGCCCAGTCATACTCCTTAGGGTCAGAAATGACTCTAGATTCCTTTTTACAAAGTTATGCCTATATTCTAAAGGGGAGTATTAAGATTTTTGAGAATCAATTTAGGAAAACCATCTTGGTTTGAATTCCCCAGCCTTTAAGTTCTCTCTATCTCAAAAAGTATTATTTTCAGTCCCAGTCGATTGAGCAAACATATCCTTATATTTGAGTTCTGAGATCCACTCTTGAGTTTCCTACCTATTCCCTACACCAGTTTGCTCCCCACAAAGCCAAATCAGCTGCCAAGTTCTGCAGTTGTCCTGCAGAAGAGAACGAAGACGAGAAAACCATGGTGGGGCACAGCAGTCTGCCGTGCAGAATACTGGAAATCACCGAGAGACAGCAGAGCGTTGTTGCATGTGTGTCTGTCAGTGAGTATGTTGGAGATGGGCTTTCGTTGATGATGCAAAGGAACGGCCTTATAAGTAGGTTGTGATAATGAAAGCTTTGTAATGTAGTCTTTTGGTTTGTTAGCTCATTTGTGCTTCCTTCTTATTAATCTGCCAAAGATGGGAATGGATACAAGAACTTTAAAATCAACCTTTGTAAGCCAGTTGTTGATTGTGATAGTGTTTAATCTCCCAGAAAGCTTTGCATATTCTTCTGCAATAAGTCAAGTCCCTATTTGTTTCCATAAGTTCTCTTCACGCTCACAGGCCTGCAAATTGTTCCTCATGATGCAGATGCTAGCAGATGCTGTAACATCTACAACGTTCTAATGCATTTTTGATCCAAAGCCGACAAAGGAGTGTGTGAGGCACGGGCATGCCTGGCCTTCTTTACTACAAGCAACACAGGGGTCTGGCTCATTAGAATTTGCCAAGAAGACTTGTCTTATGAAATTTGAGGTATATTTTGTTATGCCGTTTTATTTCCTTTTTTTTTCTTAAACTGTGGAAAGTGATACATTGAATCAAGTGTAAGCTGAGTTTTCCAGACAACTGAAGTAGCTACATTGTGAATGTTATTTTGTTATTAAAGGGTTTTTACTCAATCTTTGTGCCAATGAATGTCCTTTTCCTTGGAAACACAAAAAATATGGAATTATCTCCACTTGGCCTGGATTTTCCTCCTGTGGAGCTGTGTGGTCCTGGCCTGGGAAATAAATGGTTATGCCTCCGCTTAGAAGGTTTGGGACACTAGCAAGAGGTTTTCACATCTATCAGCTTTGAAAAGACCTGGGTCCTAATTTTCCAACCTCAGTCCTCTCTCAGGACCCCATCATATCTCTAAGAGCCCATGAGCAAAACAAACAAACAAAACACCGACCCCAATTCATACAGGAGAGGGGACCTGATGATCTCGCATCTTCTGTGAGCCACTAAGTATTCACCCACCCCCCAGCTCCACGCAGCACAAGCCTGGGCCTTCACGGAAGAACTTTCTCCCATCTTGACTCCTGTAAGGGAGTCAGTTATTCACACAAGCCAGGGGGAGGCTCTTGCTATCAGCTGGCTTCCCAGCCACGCTCTACATCCTGTTTACCTATCACGTCTGTCATTTTTGAGGCTATTCCTTAAGAATCAAAGGTATGGCTTTCTAGTGTTTCTAAGTGACTGTGTCTTCACAGTTCTTAGATCAGAAAGTCTGTAGGTGAGGCGGGGGGAGATCTTTTGGCTTCCTGTAGCTCAGAGGAGCCAGGCAGGTTACCCACACTATAGATCGCATTTGCTGGCCATTTGAATCACAGCTACTGAGCCTACCCAAAATACGGCCCACCCCTGCCTAGTTTATTTCTGCTTGGAAGTCCTTTTTTTATTATTTTATTTTATTTTTTTATTGTTAAAAGAAAAATTTACATTTACTCCCCTTGTCCCAGACCCTCCCGCTCCCGCACTACCCCTCCACCCTCCCCCTACTTCCCTGATATGGGGCAGGATACCCTGCCCTGTGGAAAGCCCAAGGCCCTCCCCCCTCCATCTCGGCCTAAGAAGGTGTGCATCCATATAGAATAGGTTCCCAAAAGGCCAATACATGCAGAAGAGATAGGTCCCTGTGCCAATATCATTGGCTTATCTGTCAGTCCCCATTGGCAGCCACATTCAGAGAGTCCAGTTTGGTCATATGCTCCTTCAGTCCTGGTCCAGCTGGATTTGATGAGCTCCCAATAGATCAAGCACACTGTCTCAGTTGGTGGGCCAGTCCCTCATGGTCCTGACTTCCTTGCTCATCTTCTCCCTCCTTCTGCTCTTCCACTGGACCTTGGTAGCACAGTCCCTTCCTCTGATGTGAATTTGGGTCTCTGGCTCTATCTCCATCCATCATGCGAAATTTCTATGGTGACGATCAAGATATTCATCAATGTAACTATGGGGAAAAGTCATTTCAGGCACCCTCTCCTCTGCTGCCCAAGTACTGGAAATCCTTTTCAAAAAAGTTGTAGAACTTGGGTTATTCTCCCATTTCCCTTACTTTGGCTACATTTGGCATTTAGCTTGACTCAGTTTTCTATCTAGGACAGGTTCTTTTTTGTAGCTAAAATCAGGGAGTCTGTTATTTGAGAACAGTTAAGCATACACAGAATACCTAGCTAACAGATAGTCTCATAATTAGAAAACATTTCTGAAATGTAAAATACAGCCCCACCCCCACCCCCGCCTTTTTTTCTGTGTTGCTTTTTCTCACACAAGTGCAAACAATGTGAGCCAGTAGCTCATAATGATAGTTTACAAAACACCTGGCTTATTGAATCTCCCAAAACAAGAACGAGCTTCAAGCTTGAGAAGTTAGCAATGGAAGTTTGGAGCTGAGGGGATACCAAACCATCTCATTAGGTTGCTTTTAATCCCCATCTCCAATCAACACATCTCTTTTTCTTCTCAGTCCCCAAAACAGTTCAATGTCCTCTCTGCACACCCGAGATGCCAAAGAATTGCATGGACCAGGGGACTCAAGAGCTGACCAACATTCTAGTGAGTTCTCGGCTGCATTTTCTCAAAGAAAGTGAGCCAGGCCTACCCCCCCCCTCTGACTCTCATTCTTCCTGTTTAAAAAGTTCTACCAGGTGACTGCTTTATTTGCAGAGATCTGTAGAATCTTTCTCCCTCAGTGAGTTCTTACAGCTTCCACCAAAGAGAAGTGAAAACAAGTTCCAGTGTATTTTCTTTTATCCAGTTTGGTTCTCAAGATCCAACTTTCACATTAGGCCTTGGGTCTTGGTATCTTTCCATTTTGTTTTAGAAACTACTATTTAATTTCACATGCTGGCCCGTGTGCCTTTAGTCCTTCCATCGAGTCTTTTGATTGCTTTATGGTGGTATTTAAAGGTGGCTGTCATGAAAGGAGGACGGGTGTAAAGAAAGAATTTGCCCCACCTCTTTTTAAAGTTTGAAAATGGAAGCCATCCATGATGTTACGGAGGCGTGGCTGTGGAGTGGGGGGCGTGGCTGTGCTACTGTCCTGGCTCTGTTCTCTGCCCTGGGTGGCCATTCCAGGACTCTAACCCTTTAGTGGAAACCCAACTCCTTGCCATAGAACTTCAGCCAGACCCAGAGAGACCAAGAGACCCCAGCCATTCACAAAACCATTTTCTTCAGGAAACTGGAGGAGGGGAACTTTATTTTAGTCAACCTCCTTTGAGTCTCTTTAATCGACACTTCTGGTGTTGGGCACCATGAAAACGTACTCCATCCTATTTTGAAAAAAAAAAATTCCCCAGTGCTGATCCAGTCTTTTTTCTCCCTGAGGTATGTTTACAAGCACATTATCCTCAGGTTTTGCCCCTTCTCACACACACTAAGTCACACTGTACTGAGAGATGTCCCAGGGGTGGTCAGCAGGGTATATATTCAGTGACTGCCCTGAGATCCTGGTGGGCGTGAGGATCATGCTTCAGGATTGAGAATGAATATCCATCACATTCATTCTACACTCCGCCCCCCACGAGCCCCCAGTCCTGTTTTTTGGAAGATTTTCTTGAACGTTGATTGCATTTGCAAGATGTCTCATTTCCCACTCTGATGTTTGTTCTGCAACAACGCTGCTTACACTGGATTCTTTTAATCCTTTCATTGAATGGTCATGCTGTAAATTCTACAATTAATGTCAAATAAACTGCTTTAATTCATGGATCATGGCCCAGTTGCTTTTATTCTCTCTCTCTCTCTCTCTCTCTCTCTCTCTCTCTCTCTCTGTGTGTGTGTGTGTGTGTGTGTGTGTGTGTGTGTCCTTCTTCTAGCATGAGGGTTCCAGAGACCAAACTCAGGTCCTCTGGCTTGGCTACAAGTGTCTTTACCAGCTGAACCATCTTTCAGACCCTTCTTTCTATTCTGATTGAAAGAACTAAGTGCTATTTCCTCCCACTGCAATTTCATAGAGAGCAACAAAGTCGTTTTATTTGGTTCAGGACACACAGCACATTCTATGATCAACTAACCTGTCATTCTTCTTATCAGTCACAGAACACTTAGAAATGCCTGCTAGCTTTCTTAGTCTTCACCTATTAAAAATTGAAAGACAGCCTATCTATTCAGCCTTGCCCTGGTACAGATGAGATCACCTGTGGCAACTCAAAAGGAGGATTGCCACCTATGAAAGAATCAAAACACATAGACAAATGTACACGGAGCTGGGAGGCCTCACGGTGAGCCTAGACTCTGCCAAAATATAAAGTTTACAATTATAGTGGTTGCCAGCTTGAGTTGGAACCAGCTTAGTGGTTCTTTGGTCTTGGCTATGCTCACTCATGTATCTGCCATTGATTCTCTGCTTGACAGGGGCTGGGCTAGACTAAGGTGGCATTAGTTTGGATGACTCTAATTTTTCATCTCCCAGCACCCAAAGCTCCTTGAGGCCCAAATGTGAATCTGGTAAAGTCACTTCTGTTGTATCCTGTTAACAGAAGGAAACCAAAGTCTGTCCCAGGTTCACAAGGGAGAAATGGGACAGCTCTGCTCCTTAGTGGGAAAAGCGGCAAGATTATACCACCAAGAGAAGGGTTAGATTGTGACCCTGTTTTATAATCTGTCACAGCCAGAATGTTTTAAAAGATCTCCCATAGATTCAAATGCTCAGCTAAATTTTCAAAACACAGCAGAATCTTGAGTTGTAGGAATTCGTTCCACCAATAGCTTTGGAAGCAGATTCTTGTCTGCAGATGTGATCTCTTAAAAGGGGATGGAAAGAGCTCCTGGTGTCACATGCCTTTAATCCCAGCACTTAGGTAGCAGGGCAGAATATAGGTAGGCAGCAAAGCCAAACTAAATACAGAGAAAAGAAGGCAGAGTCAGGGAGATGTGAGCAGCCACCAGAGAAACAAGATGTGAGGTAACAAGCCACAAGCCTCATAGTAAAATATAAACTAATAAAAATGGATTAAGTTGTAAGAGCTAGTTAGTAATAAGCCTGAGCAAATAGGCCAGACAGTATGTAATTAATATTAAGCCTCTGAGTGGTTATTTTAAAAGTGGCTGCAGGGCCAGGCAGGATGAGAAACCTCCAGTTACAATCTTGTGTTTCTTTGTCTTTAGTTTTTGTACAGCACCAGTGCTTATCCTTATGGGTAGATATTCTCTCAAATACTGTCATTGTGATCATGACCGCACTTTATAAAAAAAAAAAACAATTTACAGCTTTCAGACTTGCAAAGTAGATGTCACCTAGACTGGACCAACACAGATTAAAAGAAAAAAAAAGCCTTCCACAAACGAAAGTGAGCCAGGCTCTTGTTGACAGGGAGAAGTATCTTAGAGAACACATAACCCCTCCTGGCTCATAGTAAGACTAAGCCAGATGTTCACTGAATCTCATCTACATCTGTTACCCTTTGACTCCATGACCCACCACTGTTGCTCAGAATATGAAGCTGTGATCCCAACTGACACACATCAAGATTGAGGGTCTCTGTTCTCTACTGAGGCCCCTATGATTTTTATAAAAAAAAAAAAAAAGACATTCCTGACCCTGACAGGTTATGCAACACTGTAGATAAGACAGCAATGGAATAAAGACTTACACCAAATCTTCTGTCTCAGCCTCTTGAAGCTGGCACAGTAGGGGCACACCCCTACTCCTTGCTAAACAATTAGCCTTGACAATAGGAATGCAACTAATAGATAAATTTTAAAATGTGTCTGTTGTTCCCATAAAGACAATTCATGCAAATTGCCATGAACTAACGCTTCAATTTAGTCATAACTGACACATATTTGGTGGCTAACTGTACCTGTTGGAAAGTTTTGAGTTGCTAGATATGTTGGCACAACCTGTAATCTAGCACGATGGAGGCAGAGGCTGGAGGAGCTCAACTCTGAAGTCAGCTTGGACTACATGGCAAAAAGGGAGGGCCGGCAAGATAGCTCCAAGGGTAAAGGTGCTTGTCGAGCCTGATGACCTGAATTCAATTTCTGAAACCCACAAGACAAAGGGGAAGAGCCAACACCTGCAAGTCATCCTCTGACTTCCGCATACACTCCATGGAGCACACATAATAAAGTTTAAAACAGAAAAAAGAGGAAAAGAACAAAATGATTCAGATAGGCAAGATGTATACCTGGTATCTTGAGTGTGCTACGTCAGAAATATGGATGAACATATTTATGTCTTTACAAGATAAATTCACTGGGTGTGGCACTTTCATTGGCAGCTGTTTGCCAGATAGTCGCATTTTCCTCGGTACCCTGGTGAAAGCAAACACATCTACAATGAAAGTCTTCTCCATACTTTAGGAATAGTTATTGTTCTGGTGGAAGCTCCACCCCAGCCCCTGGCAGTCATACACCCTGTGCCCAGAGAGTTTGGGATGTTCTTGTTTGCTTAGAGTTTCACAGATTTAGTCCATTGTCATCATGGTGGGGAGCATGGCAGGCAGACATGGTGCTAAAAAAGTAGTTGAGAGCCACACCCTGATCCATAGCAGCAGGCAGGGGAGAAAGAGAGAGAGAGACTAAGACTGGGCCTGATACGGGCTTTTGAAACCTCCAAAACTACCCCGGTGACATACATCCTCCAACAAACTCACACCTCCTAATCCTTCCAATCATTCCAGAGTTCCATTCCCTGGTGACAAGTGAGTTTATGAGGGACAGTCTTATCCAAGCCACTATAAACCACAAGCAGAAAGAAGAGAGAGTGAGCAAGCAATGGTGTCAGTCCTTAAACTCTCAGAGCCCACCTGGCAGTGACGTACTTCCTTCAACAAGGCCACCTGCACGGAGTGCCACCATCTGGGGATCAAATAGTTCAATGCCAAGGACCACGGGGACATTCCTCCTTTAGAGCATTACACATCATCATCATCTGGAGGTTGGTGGCTGAGGCTGTTAGAGATTAATGTGGATTTGGGCTCTCCTCCAGGTACCAGCTCATTTGCAGAGATCTTGGTTTCCCTTCCCTGTTGTGGTAGCTTCGGTGTATTTGGCCCTTTAAGCTCATAGGGAGTGGTGTTATCAGTTGGTGTAGCCTTATTGGAGGAAGTGTGGTCTTGTTGGAGGAGGCAGGACTATACATGCCCTTAGTCCAGACCTTGAGGCTGGAGGACACACCTTTAATCTGGGCCACACCTTCTGTTGGAAGTATGTCACTGAGGGGACAGGCTTTGAGTTTTTTTCTCAAGCTTCACTCAGTGTGACAGTCAGTCCACTTCCTGTTGCCTGTAAAATGCAGCAGCCTCAGTTCCAGCTTCAACACTGCTTGTACACTGCCCTGTTCCCCATCGTGATGATAACTGGCCAAACCTCTGAAACTGTAAGTGAGCCTCCTCAATTAAATGTTTTCTTCAGAAGAGTTCCCGTGATCATGGTGTCTCTTCAGAGCAATAGTAAACCCTAAGACAGCTGTCATATCTAAGAAACCACCCTCTTTTCCGAGGTCATGAAGACTTATACCTACACTTTTGTGTTGCTTGATTTGATACATCAGTGGTCAAATACCCAGGAAAAGCATTTTAGAAGAAGAAAAGATTTTTGGGTTAGTAGAATTCTTGCCGTGCAAACAGGAGG
This sequence comes from Dicrostonyx torquatus, assembly GCA_028555095.1. Classification (NCBI taxonomy): domain Eukaryota; kingdom Metazoa; phylum Chordata; class Mammalia; order Rodentia; family Cricetidae; genus Dicrostonyx; species Dicrostonyx torquatus. The sequence continues at coordinate 2,992,853 of JAQHUG010000091.1, read as the reverse complement.
ACCTGAGTTTGATTCCCAGATTCCATGTTGAAAAAGCTAGGCTGGGCTGGAGAAATGGCATGGCCATTAATGGGTAGCCACGCAACTAAAATATAAGAAAGAGCCAGGTGTGGTGATATGTCCTTGTGATCCCAGTGTTGGGGAAGCAAAGACAGGCAGATCTCTGTGGTGGCCTGGCCACCCTGCCTCACCTACTTGGTGAGGTCCAGGTCAGCAAGAAACTCTGTCTCTAAAAATAAGGTGAACAGTGCCTGAGGAATGAAACCTGAGATTGACCTCTGGCCTACAACCACAAGTACCCTGCATGTATACACACTCTTACTCATGAATATGTGTGCATGCGCACACATGCACATTCATACACACACGCATGAAACCCTTATTTTGGTTCACTGTTTCAGAGGGTTCAGTTCACAGTCAATTGACTCCATGCATTTGGGTAGAGCATCATGGCAACTGGAGAATGTGGCAGAGGAGACATTTTACATCCTAGTTCCCAATAAATAAAGATGTAAGAAGGGACTGAGAAGCAAGTATAAATTCTATAGTTACCCCACTTCCCCACTTCCCCAATGTGACCCCACCTACTAAAGGTTCCAGAACTGTTGTATGAGGGGGAGAGGTGCGGGTTGTGTTCCCAGCACCCGGCTTCCAGCCCCCAGCCGCCGGCCCACTCAGCCGCTGGTTGCTTATACCCGAAATAACCACATGAGAACTGTATTCATTTAAATACTGTCATGCCCATTATCTCTAGCCTTTTCTCGGCTAGCTCTCATATCTAAACTAACCCATTATAAAAGTCTGTATGTCACCACGAGGTGATGACTTACCGGATGATTCTAAGGTACGTCCATCTTGGGCGGAGGATCATGGCGGCTCTCCCACTTCCTTCTCTCTCACCACCTTCTGTTCTGTCTACTCCACCCACCTAAGGGCTGTGTCCTATCTTACAGGCCAAGGCAGCTTCTTTATTAACCAATGAAAACAACAGAAATAAAGATGTACCCTCCTACAGGCAAGTTAGTGATAAATGTGTTCATGTATCCATTGTCCATTGCTTTCATTTTTCATCTTGTAGTCTCTGTCCATTCCTGAACAATCAGTAAGCACAGTTTTCAGAACTTCAGCAAGAGAAGCTCAGAACAGGAGAAAATATTGTCTTTCCACAGAAAAAAATTAACATTAATTCTTTGGAATGTTTTCCTGCTTTGAGCCACCAAAAGATTGCCTATAAGATACAGGAGTAGGTAGCCACATAAAATATGACAGACATATTTATTGCTTTATATTCATTAGTCACTGCATGTTAAGAAAATGGGCTAATGGTGTTTTCTGCCCACTCAGAAACTGCGTGATGAGCAAATGGCCCATAACAATGCCATAGCACAATCCACTTTAAAATCTTCCTCTGATCCCCTCTCAAACCTTAAAACTGTGTGCACTCATCTCATCCAAAGTCCACCACTCAGCCTCTCAAGTCACCTGAAAATATGTCTGTGTGAAATGAGAAATGCATAAAAAGTTTTTATATGAGAGAGTAGAGAGGAGATATCAATATTAATGAAATTACTACATATGACANCAAAAAAAGAAAGAAAGAGAGAGAGAGAGAGAGAGAGAGAGAGAGAGAGAGAGAGAGAGAGAGATTACTAAAAATTTTCTTCTAAAAGTTTTATTCTCTTTCTTCCCTTTCTGTATGTAGTTATAGGTTAATTTTTGTATATAGTATGAAGGAACGATCTAGCTTTTACATATATGAGGAAAAATTCCTGAAAAGAAACTATGTCCGTGCACAACAACAACAAAAACTCCTGGGAGGGTTTCTGTATCTACAGGAACTGATGGACCCTCTGGAATTTCAGAATTATGGAGGGGAGGGATGGGAATTCTGTAGGTGCAGACAGAGACTAGTTGCCGTGGTCCCACCACAACCTGGGAGGGGTGTCGGCACCAAGAGATGAAGTAGTGTCAGATCACAGGTGAGTTTCACACGGGTGGCTAGCCCTGAATAGCTGGAGCCATCTCTATCTATACTTCACAAACAAGCAGGCTTCTCCATGCTAACAAACGTGCATTCCCACCTTCCAACGTTAACCTCTGGAAAATGCAAACATGTCACATATGCTTTTCTCCCCCAACTTTTACATCAAAACATCTTTAAACCAAAACAACACTTATCATTTTGCTAGCTTGGCCAAATATGAAGCCAGGTTCATCCTGGCTTTACAAAACTGAAGGGTGACAAACATAGGCACACGTTTTCAAGAACTACAATAGTGTTCAAAACTTAACAAACCACATTTACAGAAATAAAGGTGATTCACCATAACTGTTAGTACACAGCTAGCCTATATTTTAACTGCCCATTAACTTTGATTCCTCCAATCCTGTCAGAACTGAATCAGCACAGCTCTCAGGATCTGAAGTGATAGCTGGTGTTCCCTGAAAAGCATCAGCTCCCTAAGAATTTTAGGGGAAAATATTTGAGGAAAAAAATGAGGTTTCTGGGAATGAGCGCATTGGTCCCATGTGGGACTGACAAAGTGACACTAAGAATCATCAAATTAGGAGACAGACGAGAACGTGTAGGCCGCATGGTACCAACGGTATTCTGCACTGTCCTGAAGTCCACTGGTCCTTGCCAAGTGGGACTGTTTCTGCGGGCTTTGCTTTACCTGGAGACCTGTTGGACAAGCACTCGTATGCTGGTCACACACTCCTAACTAGGCCGCACAGCTCCCAACAGCTAGTCACCTAATCTTGGGCTGGTGTTAGCCTTCTGGAGCAGCCATTCCTTGCCACACCCTGTATCTGAACTAACACCTTGTGATAGTAAATAAAAGCCTGTTAGAAACGATTACCTTAGCAAAACACTAGCCTCTGCCAACCCAAGAGCTAAGAATGCCACCAGAGAGCAGCACTTTGGGTCGGCAGAAAAGCTTCCCCCATCTCGGCCTATCTGCCACTCTGGCATACACACCAATGTCTTTTAAATGTGCCTTGTTCTGTAACCAAAAAAAAAAAAAAAAAAAAAGAAAAGAAAGAAAAGTGAAACCACTTTCATGCTGGAACATGGAATTTGGGGATAACTTATATCTGTGTTTCTGGGCCAAGGGAGCAAGGTCCTCTGCCTTGGGAATTAGAGACCTGGCTTAGTTCCTCTTCTCTTCCAACAGAGTCCACAACACTAAATCTGCTTTCACCCTCAACTTAAGGAGAAAAACAAACAGACATAGTTATCAGATCAATATTGTCCATGTACACACACACACACACACACACACACGAGTGATCTAGACCAAGCACTCAGCATAACTCTCAAGAAGGAAGAGCTGATTATTAAAACTCTCTCATTTGCCTCTTCAGACTTTTCCCCGATGGTCCCAAGACCAACGCTGAAAATGCCCACCCTGGGCTCACTACCCTCTCTCTGTCTTCCCTCCCTCCAGAGCATAGAGACAAATCATAGCTAATTAGTAGCTTTTGGCAGCCAACTGTGACCAAGACAGGAGGTGTGGATGAGATGCCAACCCCGCTCCAGAGGAAAAGAGAAGCTGGGGAGTGTGTGTTAGCAACAGCAGTAATTGCCCATCATCTACTTACCTGCTATTTTCCGAGAACTTTGAAAGCTTCCTACCCTTCTGCCTTCACCCCATAGAAAAGGCAGCTCTCATCGAACAGTGAAAAATTGATTCCGCCTCTAGGTGTTTGCACTTAGCCAGGAGATCTGGGGGCAACTTTAGATTTGCATTTCTATTGCTCCCTCTCCGGAGCTGATTAGGCTACCCAGCCCTTCCCAATTGCCCCATTAGTTCTCATAACTACCTCTGTCTTCTCACGGTCCTAATCAAACTCCACTTTGGAGATACTAGTCATTGCTTGTGACCTGAGAAAGTTTTTGCTTTCTCCCTGTGTGAAGTTTTAGAAAATGGTTTATTTTCCCCTCTAGGCTTATTTTCCTTAGCTGAAGTCACTGGAGACAGCATAAACTTTGCATTTTCATCAAACTGCTTTCCAATGTGCTGGCACTGCAATTGAATTTCAATGATTCGTTCGATGATTGCAACGGAGAGGATGAGAAGGCCCGCCCCCAGAGCGACCCTGTTGGTGGGAGTCCAGACGGGGCAGCACAAACTGTCCGCTTGTTTTCAAGACATACGCTGACTCTTTTTTCCTTCCACAAGTAATTATGAGGACTCTCGTGCAGGTCCAGCATCTGTGTTAGCACCCAAAAGCAACCAAAATATTTCAGCAGGACTAGGGAAACGGCTCCGCAGTAAAATGCAAACTCAGAATGGTAGTGAATATCCAAAAGCCCGGCACTAGGGACGCAGACACCAGCCAGTCTAGCTGACATGACGAGCCCCAGGTTCGCAGAAAGACCGTGTCTCACAAAAATAATTGAGGAAGACACATTGATATGAACCTCTGACTTCCACATGGGTGAGCACACCTGCACACACACTTGCACACACACACACAAACACACGCGTGCACATGCGCATGCACACACACAATTTAAGAGATTCTACCATCTTCTAGAAGTTGATAATCCAACTGGGACTTGAAGAAAACATATATTATGGTTAAGTGACACTACAAAATAATCATACCTGGCTATGATGCCTATGAAACACAGTGATGACCGGTGTAGCATCATAACTCTAAGGAGGCTGTAGTGGCAGACATGCCTTGGCAGTAACCAACAGCTCTCTAGTTGGAATTAAGACCCACCCAACAAGTGGGAAACCGTGTTTGGTACTAGACACCTAGCCAGGACTACTGAAGTCATGGATCTTGGAGAACCAATAAGTGGCACTTTCCTGAACTAGCATCATCCCTAACTACATTTTAAATATTTATCCTTATACCCACAGATAAGTACAGTTTTCACACCCCGTTCAAGTCATATCTCCTTGCAACCGACAGAGATCATTACAGAAAAGTATGATCCATCAAATTTCAGAGAATAAGTAAGTGACCATGTGGTACCTAGCTCCAATTGATACATCTACAAAATAACTCCTGAACCTAAAGCTCAAGAATCCTAACAAAAGATGAGGCAGAAAATCTGTAAGAGTCAGAGGATCAGGGAGTGGGCGATGAGATGTTGCCTCCTATAAACGTCAGAGACGCTGCATCCACAAAGCCGCACCAATCTGCTGCCTGACTAGACCTGAAAAGAACAACAACGTGGTCTTGCTAACATGAAAGGGGAAAATCTCATGGGTCCTCAACCCTAGACACAGAACTACAGGCACCTAAGGGATGCTAAGAGGGGGAGAACTAGTCTTCCCCGTGGAAAAGCCTTCCAACTGGTCATCCAGTATCAAGTGGTCAGCCCTGAAATCACATATGCACAAGTAGCATTACATGGACTGAGCAGGTTCTATTTACATATTTGGGAAATATACACAGTGTGTGTGTGTATAACAATGATTTAAAATATTAAAAAATAGAGGTTATGAATTTGAGAGAGAGCATGAAGTTAAGAGTGCATGGGAAATGTTAGAGGGAGGAAAGGGAAGGGATAAAATGATGTCATTAGGTTTTAATTTTAAAAATATTTTTAAAGGTTTTTTTAAGTAATATTTTTTTAAGTAGTTACCTGTGTCTTAAGAACTCTTCAGGATTTTCGTGTCCCCTCCAGGCACTGCTGCTTGTGGATCTTGAGGACTAATCCCATGCTGGTCAACAGTCACAGGGGAAACAAGCCTCTCTTCCGGTACTCTAGTTTGGCTTTGTGGAGGTTTTAACGTTGCAGTTGCCTGTTACGTACCCCATCTTCTTCAGGTTTGACGGGAAGTGATCTTGAACTGGACACAAAATGCTTACCTGTTCTCCTGGACGTTTGGTCCCTGTCCTCTGTTTCCCTCATTTGCCAGCCTCTTGATGTCTACCCAGCCTAGAGCACTGAATGTACTGCCATGTGACAGTCTTGCTAAGTCTCCAAGCCCTCTGCTTCTGCTGTGTCCTCTTCCCACACCTCACACTCCAGCCTGGAGCTCCTCTCATCTTCTTCCTCTTCTGATGCACACAGGAGTCCCTGGGCTCAAGCAGAAGGCACATGGGTCAGAGTAGTTTGTACCGACCCTGATTCAGGGGCTCCCAAATCAGCATTCTGCACAGGCGTGTGGTGTATTGGTTACTAGCAGCTAATCACACTCATTGCTGCGAGGAAATACTCAACAGAAAGCTACCTAGAGGAGGAAGGCTTTATTTGGTTGGCTCCCTGTGTGAGGTGATAGAGTCAATCATAGCGAATGTGTGGTAGCAGGTGGCTCTATAGCATCAGGCATAAAACATGGGGCGGGAGTATGCAGTCCTGTGTTCATGTTTTTGCAGACCAGGATCATCACTGCAGCCGGCCACTCGGTGACTCACTTCCTCCAGACATACCATACTTCCTAAAGGTCCCACTTGGTCCTAAAGCACCACCAACTGAGGACCAAGTGTCCTCATAAGAGACATAAGCCTTTGAGAGACATTTCACATTCAAGCCATGGTACAAGACGTGTCTCCCTGCTTGCTATCAGACTCACCTCCTCGTGGCTCCTCCAACATGCCTGCTGTCCTGCTGTCCTGCTGTCCTGCTGTCCTTGCTGTCCTTGCTGTCCCGCAGCTGCCCTCACTCTCCACTACACCACACTCTGTGAAGTCTCCCACCCCACACATGACAAGGTTTAGTGTAAACCTTCCAAGATGGTCTCAAACTCACAATGATGCTGGACTTCTGATCCCCCTGCCTCTACCTCCCAAGTACCTAAATTGCAGGCCTGCCCCACGATGCCCAGTATATGGGATGCTGTAGTTTGTACCTAGGACTTTGTGCTTGCTTAGTAAGCACTCTATCAACTGAGCTGCCTCTCCCCAGCTCTGCTTCTTTTTATATTCCACTGATCACCTAAGCCTTTCTCATTAGGTACAGCCTCCATCTGCACAAGTCTGTTCCTACTCTCCCCCGGCATCAGTATAGGAAGAGCTGTATTCTCTCTGTTTGTGAATGTATTTGAAGCATCAGGTTACTCTTATATCATCACTGCCTTACCCCTCATTCCTCCTTTACCTCACTGCACTCTGGGGTCCATCAGAAGCATCATCCTCAGAATATCCCTGGAAAGAAGTCCAAGAGCCTCTCCCTCCTAGAATAACTGAGCAGCCCTCTTCCATTTTGATCATTCTGTTCTTCATGCAATCCTTGTTCCTTCCTTTCTAAAATACCATCGTTTCCCATGATATATTGCTTCTCTGCCCATTGCTATGTCTTTCCTGGTGCTCAGCTTTCTGCAAGCAGCCAGAGGGCGCCTCCAGTGCTGTCTCACCAAGGGATCGTCCTGGCTGATCCTTCCCACATACTAATAACTCATCCATCTTTGTAACTTCTGGGGTTCATACAAATATATCTATTTGTCTATGGATATCTAAGCTTCACTTAAAACTCAACTTATCCCTTTCTCCAAAAGTGGCTCTAATTCTTCTTTATAAGGAATAGCACTAGGGCATAGCAGCATCTTATCCACAGACCAAAAGCTTGGAGTCATACGTTTTTCATTGTTTTGTTTTTTAGGGTTGTTTATTTTGTGTTGTTTTGGGGGTAGTTCTCACACAGGTCAGGCTGGTTCCAAACCCACCATGTATCCAATAATGGCTTTGAATTTCTGACACTTCTACCTCCAACTCCCAAATGAAGGAGACAGAGGAGTGTATCAACACACTCATCTGAGACTCATCCTTGACTTTTCTTTTTATCTCATTACTAATTGATAACATTTCACTTACTTGCTGTATCTCTAATCTTCATTATTCTGTCCCACCACCTCTGACCTAGCTCTAGGCTTCATATCTATTGTGTCATTATTGAAAATTTAAAACAAAGCCATTTATTACTTATAAATTTTTTTACTTATGTGTGTGTATCTGTATGTACGTGTATGACTGCCCATAGAGGCCAGAAGATACCCTAGATCCCCTGGAGTCATAGGTGTTTTTTAGCTGCCCAACATAGGTGCCAGGATCTGAATTCCAGTTCTCATGATAAGGCAGCAAGAGCTCTAACTACTGAGCATCTCTCTAGATGCCTCATTACTGAATCTTTAAGAAGAAGGTCTCTACTGGGCTTTCCAGTACAACACAGGTGAGCTGACATCTTATAGTCCCAAAGAGATGACTTGTGTGAGGAGGAAGCTACTAACTTCCATTCAAGGCAAAACATTATTCACTGAGTGATGATTTGGTTGTGGCCTCCACAATTGCAAGTTTTGAAGTGGACAGAGGAGAGGAAAGGTGTTGTGGAACAATATTTTTGTACACTGTGAATATGTGTTGCTGTCATTAGTTTAATAAAGAGCTAAAAGACTAATAACTAGGCAGGAGAAGGTATACGTGGGAGAGCCAGACAAAGAGGACCCTGGGATGAAGAAGGGCAGAGTCACCAGGCAGAGTGGGAGCAAGACATGCAAGAGGACAGGTAAATGCTATGAGTCTTGTAGCAATATGTAGATTGAGTTTTAAAAAGGAGGGGAGGTTAATTTAAGTTGTAAGAGCTAGTTAGTAATAAGCCTAAGCTGTCAACTGAGCTTTTATAATTAATAAGTAGTTTCTGTGTGGTTATTTGGGAGCTGGCTGACAGGACAAACTATTCCAACTACAGAAGGGCAGACAGATAAGAAAGGGGACTCAACTGCTCTTACCTCTAGAACTGCCTAGAACTCTCCAGCCTGTCACTTATATTATAATCAGTTCACTTCTTCTAAATCACTAGCCTGACTCTGTCACTTCTTTACTTGATGATGTTAGAGGTTCTCCAATGTTTTCAGGATAAAGCCCAAAGTCTATTATGTCTCTCAAGGCTTTTCTTCGTCAAGGATCTGTTTAACTCTCCAGCCTCACTTCTCGCCAACCTCCCATCCTACAGCCAATCAGAATGGAAAAAGCATTTGTGGGCTCCATCTACTTTTTTGCCTATAGCTCTTCATATATAATCTTCCTTCTTTCTGGAATTTTTTTGGCTGAGAAACCCTTGATGACTCACTGAACTGGAAGTCTCTTACCTGCCCATCCACACTATCCTGTGTTTCTACCTGCCTGACTCCTCCTTACTGACTTCCTCCCTCTACTGGGAGCTGCCTAGAAACAAGCATTGAATTGTACTCTCTTTTATGTCTCCAGAATCTAGCATGTTTCCTAGTATATAGTTAGTTCTCAAAAGCATTTGTTAAATAAATAAAAAGACTAGATGATGCTGAAGATATTTAAAGGAAAATAACAACCAGTACTTATGGAGAATTTACTACGTATCAGGTTCTGTCTTAAGCTCTTTAAGTGAATTATCTTATTTAATTATTGCCAAACACCTACAAGAGAGGGACTGTTGGTTTCTCCCATCTTACAGATTTTGCTCAGGAGCTCTGCTAACCTGCCCAAAGTCCCAGTGTGCTGCAATCATTAGAAAGATGATTCCAAGAGAGCTCCCAACACAGATTTGCTCCCTACGAAGAGAGCACCATTGTGGAATTATTGGTTACAGATGATGTCACGCCACTAGCAGCCCCTGTCATCAAGTCCAAACAACCCCTGAAGAGCACTGGAGGTATCATCTAAAATTATTTTGCTGAATGGCCTCTGTAAGGACCTAGATTTGAGAGGAGCAAAAGCAAGGGAAGCTGGGAATCCGATCAGGCAATTCTTTCAAGGTCAAGGGGAGTCAGCCCCAGTTCTAAGCCCCAGTTCATGACAACTAACTTTCCGATTGATTTTTGCTTTTTCCTATCTGAGCTTGAAAATTACTTCCATCACAGAACACTAAATTCACTTTTCTCAGGCTTCACTACCCAAGGAGAAAAAAAAATTCTACTTCCAAATTAAAAAGAAGAAAAAAAATCTTTGTCACAATGACAGAAACCTCTATGCTGTCCCAAGAGAGTGGGGGCTCTTGCTCTCCCCATCCTCCTCATGACTGCTTTGATATTTGCAGCCCCAGAGCTAGAGTGAGATAATGTCCCTGCCTATTCAAAGTTCCAGGGCGATGTCATTGCAGGTAATTCTGCAACTCGCCCCGTTGTTCTTGAACAGGTGTCAGGTCTCAGTAGCGACCTCACGCTCACTTCTGATGCTCAGCAAGGAATTTTCTGGAAGTCAGGAAGCATTCCTGTTTCTGCCTCTGCTCACTGCTCCCATTTCTTTCCTTTGCTTATCATCGAATACTAGAAAGTAGTTTCCCAACAGGTCTCATTCTTTTCTCATCTTCTCTCCACTCCCCTAAGACAATTTCACAATAGAATCTTGAGACTATGAACTATCACTTGTAGTTCCTGCTTTCTCAATTTCTTGTATTTTGAATCTGGTGTTCATCTCAATAACTGGTTTTGTTATTTTATGTGTTAATTGTACATTTTCATTTTTATAATTTTGATGTATTATTTTTTGCTATTATATATCTATATATTATATAATTTATAATATTTAAACTTTATGAGTATTACTGCATGTGTGCGTGCATGTGTATGTTGTGTGTGATATGGTGTGCATGTGACCAGAGGCTGATTTTAGGGAGTCAGTTCTCTTTGTGAGATTCAGTTCACCAAGGTAGAGGGGCTAGCACTTTCACCTCCCAAGCCTTCTTGCCATTCCTGTTTTTTAGTGCTTTGGTCATGCTGGGAAGTTAAACCCTTAGCCTTGTGTATGTGAGGCTAAATGTTGAGCTGAATGACACCCTTGGCCCTCCAACTATCTCTATGTGCCTTCTCAATTCCATGCATTGAGTTCCATTGCATTCACTGCTTTGCTTGCCACTATAACAAAATGCCTGACCTAAGGGGGAAGGGTTTAACTGAGCTCACAGTCTCAGAGGCTTTGTCCATCATGGCCAGTTGCATTATTTCTAGGACTAATTTGAGGCTGAACATCATGGTGATGGTAGAAGCAAGTGGAGGGGAGGAGGGGATTCAACTCATGGTGGACAAGGAGCAGAGAGAAGTTTAAATAGTGGGGGAAGAAGGGAGACAGACATCCTCCAGTGACAGATTAACTTCTCCCAACTAGGTCCCACCTTCTGTAATTCCATCTCAGTAGCCTGTTCAGATTTTAAATCCATCAATGAATTAAACCATTCCTTAGGTCAGAGCCCTTCTGTTTGTTTCTGGCTCCATGTGCCTTAGTAATTTCCTTGGCATTTCTTAGCCTAAATAAATTGACAATCAAGATTAGCTACCACATTCCCGATTTACCCACAACCTGGAATATCCTTCAGAACTCATTCACTAAGTAAGGCTATCGATCAAGGTAGAGTAAGAAGTTCTGATGAACCTTTCTTTAGGAAATAATTAGAAACACAGATGAAACGCAAAAGCAGCATATTAAAAGCCTCAAAGACTTTATAAGGTGGTGGAGAACAGCCACGTAAACACAGCGGTGAGAAGCATATCGCTTGTTATAGTTTCTGTCCTGCAACGTTTGCTGATATAGAAGAAACTGTTTTGTTGCTGGTCTGTGATTCTGAAAATCATTCAAACGCTGAAAGGACAAAAGAGAGAAATGTGGGACGCACCAATCAGTGGAAAGCTCAGGATGACAGCTCTGTCAGTCAGAGAACTGAAAGTGAATCAGTCCTCAAATGGCCATCTGTCTGTTCAGCCAAGGGAACGGTAAGCCCTGAAGTTGCCTTAAGGTTGCTTATCCAGAATACAAGCATTTCCAAGGAGTAGAGCAGAAGCAAGCAAACTAATGTCTCTGGAAGAAGACACTAACATGTAAGGTCTGTATATTTATATAAGCAATTGTTCAAATACATATAACCAAAGAGACAGACAAGCCTTCCAGGAGTCAACATTAGACTCAGATAGCTCAAAAGTGCATGGTGCATATCTAGAGAAGCCTCTCATGAATTGAAAAGAATGCATATCTTCTAATAAAAAAGTAGGAAAATGAGATAATAATACCCAACTCAAAAGTAGGCTTTAAGACAAAAGAGGGGAGTGGCACAGAGGCACAAATCAAGCTGTTTGTCTTTTAAAGAGATGCTTGGACGTCTTCTGCCATCATTTTCTCCTTGTGTGTGCTCATCTGGTATTAAGATTTCTACTATAATGTGTGCACATGTACATGTGTGTGTGAGCACATGCATGCACACACATGTTAGGGTAAAGACTTCCAGATGGCAAGAGCCTGATGTTGAGAAGAGAGCCCTGCACCTCCAGCTGGAGCCGTAGAGGACAGCTTACCATTGAAGCACACTTTTCCATTCCCAAGGCAAATCCTGACGCAGGTAGTAAGGCAAGAATAGGAGACAGCTTAGTCATCTGGAGACATTCATTTGGTCTGGGTTACACATATACCCACATCTTTTTTTTCTTGTTTTGTTTTTTGAGACAGGGTTTCTCTGTAGCTTTGGAGACTCCTGGAACTCACTCCGTAGACCAGGCTGGCCTCAAACCCATAGAGATCCACCTATCTCTGCCTTCTGAGTACTGGGATTAAAGGCATGACCCACCACTGCCTGGCAACCCACCTCTTTTAATAATGCATTCCACAGCCTAGGTCCTTCACCAGCACATACTATGCATATATATCCCTCTCCAAACAATGTATCTAGCAACCTTAGAATCCCTCAAATTCTTGTGTGTATTGGGATACATGTATGCTCATCTCTGAACAGTCATATGTTCCCCAACCCTTGGTGACATTCAGATTTAGACAAATTCTATTCAAGTGTGTTCCCGGTGCATCCAGGTATGAAGAATAGAAAGATCAATCTGGCTGGAACTGGTTTAAGATGCAAGTGCAGGAAGGAAAAACTGTGTCCTCTAGTAACCCTTTAGGAGAATCCCCTATGTATTCTTTTTATATCTATAAATAATTGGGGAGATTAATGTTAAAAAACAAATGCATTGTAGAAAAGGAAATGCACAGTGGGATAAAGGAATATATAAACAGAGATCATGAATTTGAGAAAGAGCAAGAGAAGGGTTTGTGGGAAGGTAGGAGGAAGGAAAGAGAAGGAGGAAATGATATACTCTCAAAAATTAAATTAAAAAGGAGAGGGCAAAAAGAAGAATATATATACATGTTTAGATGTCAACTTGATCAAAACTATTAGATAGCTAGTAAGGTGTTATTTCTGGGTTCTTCTGGGAGGGTGTTTCTGGGGAGATTGATATCTGAGTAGTGGACTCAATGAGCAAGAGACACCTTCTGTGTGGGTGGGAGCTGCCTAATTAGCTAGAGTCGCATGAAGAACAAAAAGCTGAGAAAAGGGGGGTTGCTATCTCTCCTGAAGCTGGGACATCCTTCTGCAGCCTTAAGACAGCGGAGCTCCAAGGTCTCTGACCTTTGGTCTCCTGGATTCTTACCAATACTCTGTTTATCCCTGGATGTAAATGAGCCAATTCTAATAAACCCTGTCTCAAAAAAAGAGAATGTATGGTTTAATCTATGAGTCCAAGTAGAGTCACCCAAACTCGGCTCCATAATAACCAGACCCTCCTTCCTTTAGGTCCATAAAAAAAAGGCCAGGCTAAACTCTGGGGCCTTTGAGTACCCTCATTCACATGGCCCACTGTCATCCTTGGCAGTGGATGCTACTATCACTGCGCCCCAAATAACATTATCTTGATACTTTCACAGATCTGTGTGGATGAGAGGCTCAGAAGCTGGAAACACCCTGGACAGGTCCCAGTCGCCAGGAACATGGAGCATCAGCAACGAGAGCATCACGTCTCATGGGAAAGCTCTGAGGGGCACCTAGACACGATCCTCAATTAGGGGCCACAACCAAATGGAGAAACAGGCTGACTGAGGCAGATGTGTAGGGCCAGGGACACAAGCCCTGTGCAGTCCAGAGAGCCCTTGATTCTTTCCCCCATTCCTAAGGAAATAAAGGTCTTGTGTGTTTCTCCATTAAGGTTTTAAAAGTACCAGCGAAATTTTCCTCCCCTTGGTGTCCATCCCTGTGACATATCACACACACACACACACACACACACACACACACACCAGCCCCAACGAGAAGAGCCCCTCATTTATATAAGCTCCTGTCTCTCTCTATATCATCCCCTGTGAATGTTGATACAATATTTATTAAGGCTTAAATAGCACTGTTAAGTGCACATGCTGATTTAGAATGATGGATTGTGTCATTCGAAGCACAGGAACTCAGCCGCAGAGAAAGGATACCCAAAGGAAAAGTAGATACATCATTAGCTAAAGACTCAAGCTAGCAGATGCCACCAGCAGTAAAGAACTATTCTTTAATTAGCCCTTTCTCTATACCTATTGTTAATACTGATTTTTCACAAATATAGTTCTAAAAATTTATATATAAAGTGATATAAGCACAAAGCAAAGACATTCAAACTGTATAGGCTGATGTTAAATGAGCTGTCCTCACCCAGTTCTACACCTCAGAGAGTGTCCACATAATCTTTTGATCTTAATTATTCTGTGACATTACCACTACGATTCTTTTGTTTGGATTGGGTCTGTAGCCCAGGCTGGCCTTGAACTTGGGCTCCTCCTGACTCAGATAACTAGCATACATCACTATGTTAAGCTACCACCATAATTCTAAGCAATATGTTGAGATCACAATTCCTTGACTCACCACCACCAATAGATAATACAAAAATTTCCATGCTCACTGACAGAACTTAGTATGCTCACAGTGACAGCCAACTCTGCCTATTTGTAGTTTTGATAATTGTATCAATTATGTTTAATGTTTTGAGTAGTTGTCACTATCCTTTTAAGTAAAATACACACCTTCATACTTTGTAAATTATACATACACAACCTTTGATTTCGATTCCATCATTCCTGCATCCTTTCTCATCCCTCATCTGAAAGTAAAAGGAAAGCTGGCAAGCTGGCTCGACAGGGAAGGTGCCTGCTGCCAATCTGAAGATCTTCGTTCAGTTCCCTCCCTGGATCACATGCTAGAAGGAGAGAACGCCAACTCCTAAAACTAGAATGAGGAAAGCTACACCAGAGTTGCCTTCCCATTTCTGTTCACAACTTGTATTCTACCAGTTGGAGCATCTCCCTCCCCCCTCCACTAGTGCACACTTATAAATGTAAAAAAAAGTATTTTAAAATTAATCTCCATCATGAGAGAATTAAAGAATTAAAGGTTGGGATCAGGAAAGACCCTTAAAGGGGGATAAATGGTTCTTTTGGTTTTTTGCTCATTTTATGTACATGCATGTTTAGATTGCATGTATGTCTGTGCACCACTTGGGTGCTCGGTGCCCATGAAGGTCAGAAGAGGGATGAGAGCCCCTGAACTGGAGTTACAGATGACTGTGAGCTGTCTTGTGGGTGCTGGGGATTAAACTCTGATCCTCCGGAAGAGCAACCAGGAATCTTAACCACTGAGTCATCTCTCCGGTCCCTTTCTAGGGATTTCATTCCCCCTTCTGAGTCTGGGATGTGTCTTTGTTAAACACAAGCACACTCTGCCCTGGTGTAGGATGCCTGTCCTGCTCGGGAACTCTACTGATGGACTGCACTGCTGAGAAAGCCTCATCACATCCAATCCTAGACGCTGGGCATCTTAGCCCCCGCAACGATGAGAAATGTGCTCACCATCTATCTAAGACAGCCAGTCTGTGGTGTTCCGTTTGTCAACAGAAAATGGGCTTGTACTCCAATCCGACGTGAGTACTTCCTGGAACTCGGGGCTTCACAAGAGGAGTGCTTGGAAGGCCACATCCATGTGTTCAGTCCCTAGGGCACTCTTTTATTCCAGACTAGTAAGGCCTCTGGGTCCATTCCTGGGTCTGAGTCCCCACCTGGCAAGAGAATGCATGCCTGCATTGCTCTAAAGCCCCAAAGTGCCCAGCACACTCCAGGCCATAGCTATCTCCAAGGGGCCCTAGTGTTCTGCCGGAGAAGCAGAATGGCAGGAAGCCATAATATATTAAAATGGTGGATTAAAACAAACAAGGGCATTTTGGATCATATTACACATTGCTTTCCTCATGTGTGACAAAAGGAGAGAGAGAAAAAAAAAGCAAAGGCGGCAAAAGACAATTGCTGACCATAATGGTCTAATAACTTGGTGCTAAAAACGCTTGTGGGAGAGTCGTGGGAGGAGGCTGCTCCTGGCTCAGGAATCAAAGCTCTGTCAGCTCCACAGCAGCGTGCTCAGAGGCATTACTGCTTAAGTGCTCGTTTAAGACTTCCTCAAAACGCAGCCTGACCGCTGGAGAGTCATAATTAGCCTCAATTGTGGGCCATATTCACACATTGCGTATCATCCTTAAAGATGACAGGAAAAAAATATCACTCAGGGCTATATGGAATGGGTCTTAGCCCTTTCGCCGCTGAAAAAAATAAAAATAAAAAAGCTCACTTAATAATCTCCTGTCTAAACATGTAGCCTTCTGAATACCGAGTGATATGACTGCTTTGTTTCAAACTAGAAGAGACAAATCCAGGACAGTAGGAAGACTGTGCACCAAGAAGTCAGGGCTTCACGTCACCTCTGCAGAGTCAGAGCCATGGGCAAAGAGAAACAAGGTATTTCTCTATTTGGGTGAAATAAAATCTCAGGGAAGTGACAGGTGAAGTTAGTCAGAAGACAACAACCCAGCTCTGTACAAGGAAATACAGGGTCACCAGAATGTCCAACCGATGTCCCCTCCTTTCTGTCTCTCAGAAAGGTGGCATGAATAACGGTTTTGCCTTCCCCTTCCCCTCATCTGGAGCTCGTGATTCACACCGACGCTTCGTCATTCCCTGCTGTGGTCTTTGGCTCATGTGGCCTAGCTCAAAGGGCTTCCTCATGGGCACAGCCTTCCCATGTGCTTCTCCCCCTCAGCAGAACCTCCCCAAACCACTGTTCGGTTCATTCCAACACGACACAGCGCTGTCTCTCATCTGGTGACAGCTTGTAAGCAGAGACGGAAATTCTAAATAACACCTTAATTTAACTTCTGTCCATTGTTTTCAGTACCATTTAACCTATACATACCCCATCCTGGTAAAAAGAAACCAGTGCCTTCCCTATATTTAGAAGACTTGGGGGGAACAAAACAGCCAGGAATGTGAGAACGAGCAGGGACACAATTGTAAAATAGGACAAGGTAAACAGAAAGACTTGCGACTCTCCCATTAGCTCAGAGCCAATGGTGTAGATCAACCCCAGCTGCATCCTCACTCACATGGCCTCAAAGAAACTGGCAATCACCTTGGCATGCACTTCCTCTTTCCCTCGTGGTGGGTGTTTCAGAGTTGGGACGCAGGTTCACACAGATGGAGAGTCTAGCGCATTCTATTTCAGTGAGGCCTCTAGTTAGTCAGCAAGAGGTGGCGACTTCTACCTTTCGGATTCTAAATTCTGCATCACTAAGTGCCCACCAGTCACGACGGAAGCTTCGTCTGTCAGAGAGGAGGAGTCATTTGACTGTGCGCCTGCTGGTGGTGAGAAATACCTAAGGCCTCATCTCATATCATAAGACGAAATAAACTCCAAGCATATCAAAATTATAATACCTTAAAAGGGAGAAAACGATCACAAAAATGCAGCTAAATGTTTACCTGACCCGTGCGTTGAAAGCATAACATAGGAGGCACAGCGCAGAGTAACAGAGCACCCATATCTAGATGTTAAATAAATAAAGCAGACAATAGGCTGAAAAAAATATTAGCCACACACCTGACAGACCAAAGGTTAATATTCTTACTATGTAAGGCATCTCTACAAATCAATAAGTGACAGAAATGGAAAAAATTTGGTCGCGGCTATGAATGGATAATTTACAAAACAGAAAACAGGCATGTATGACGCACACAGTTGAGAAGCCGTTTAGTCACGAAAGTAACCAAGGAAATTAAACATAATGCCACCAGATACAGCTTCCCAATTATCAGAATGGTGAAAAAGAGGAAGAGAAATATCGATAGCAGCAGACACACAGAGGTGAAGCGAGAGAAGAATGCAAACGAGTCCTTTCCAAGGTAGCCTGGCCGTGCTGCACAGCCTGGCAGAGCTCCCGCTGCCTCACCCGCCGTTTGTAGGAGATCTCAGAGAGCAGGTTAGATCAGTACAATACGGGGACAAGATTGGCCAAGAGAGTGATTTAGGATGTCCTAGATGGCTAGCATGGACTATCATAAAGATAGTGTAATGTTAGGGGTAAGAACTACCCGTTAGCACAGTGTTAAATGAGAGGTGCTGGCTGCAAAATGGCATATTGTGTAAGATCTCAAGAGTACAAATGTGTGAGCATATGCTTAGGGGAAAAACTGGCAAAGTGAGGTGGTCATCAATGAGTAAATAGTAATAAATATTTATCTCTAATTTTGGTCAATCAGTGGTGGTGCACACCTTTAATCCCAACACTTGGGATGCAGAGGCAGGTGGATCTCAGTGAGTTTGAGGCCAGCCTGGTCTACAAAATGAGTTCCAGGACAGCCAGGAAAGCAGGAATGTCTCAAAAACACCAAAAAAAAAAATCTAATTTCGTGCAAGAGGCATTGCTTTATGATAAAAAAAAAAGAACTTCAGAAAATGTGTTTTTCACATTAACATCACTTTTATTTTAATTTTTAAATTTAAAATGTCTAATTGATAGGACTGGATAGATGGTTTAGCAAATAGAGGCCCTTGTGGGCAGGTCTGATAGCTTAAACTTTCTAAAAATCTTTTGTGTCTTTCACATCATGTGTCTCCATCCTATTCATTTCCCCATCCCTTCGTATCTGCCCTCTGCCCTCTCAAGCTCCCTCAAAATGAAGTAAAATAAAATTTAAGGGAGAAAATAAAGGAAGGAAAGCATCAGTCTCATCCTGGAAGCTGTACTATGACACAGTGAGTCATGCAGTAAACGCTGTTACCCACTTATCTTTACTCGCAAGTGTTCACTGCAGAGCATCATGGGTCTGTTGGAGGCCTCTGGTTTCCGCTACACTGTGGATGCTGGGGCCTCACTGGGACTCCTCTTGGTTATCCTGCTGCTGCCCAGTCTAATAGCCTCAATTTGATCCCAGATCCCACGAGGCATTACAAGAAAAGTGACTCTCAAGAGTTGGCCTCTCTTACCTCCACAAACATGCCACAGGATGCATACGCCCCTTCCCCGCATACATACACACACACAATAAATAAATAAAAGCTTAAAAATAAACAGTCAATAAAATTGACAGTAAAGATTAAATTTATTGGATTGTATAACGTGGCATTTATGTACACATCACACAGAGATTACCATAATCAAAGTAATTGACACAGTCCATCAGCACTGTGCTAGAATCCCAAGACTTATTCATTCCAGAGCTGAAGAGCATGCGCCATTTCAAGCAACTTCTCCTCCTGCCCCCATTGCTCTCGAGCTACCCCAGTCCTTGCAACCACTCCCCTCTCACAGAAGCAGCATGAAAGTGGAACCACACAATATTAGCCAGGTTTACTTCAGGGAGCATCATATCCTCAGGTCCATCCGTAGGCTCTCAAATAAGCATTCATATTGTTAACGTAAAGGAAAACCTCAAAAAAGTAAATGAACATGGAATTCAACCTCCAGCCCAGTGATGTTTACAACTGCTCCTCTCTCCACCTTCATCACACCTTTTCCTCTCACAGGAGGAAAGACAACAATAACCCAAACAATTACAAAGTCTGAAAGAACCTAAAATCCCTTCCAACTTGGTCAGTATACATAATTATGATTACAAGATTGTTAGTTAGTAGCCCCAGTTAGTGCTCTGTGTTCTGCCTTTTCTGCTTAGCGTATTTAATATTTAAATCCCCATGTGTCGATATAACCAACATGCACATCACGTTAGTGCCATGTCAGTCTGTCATTGCTGCATATTCTCCAGCTCGTTCCCTCTTCATCCCAGACCTACAGTGAAACGAATTTCCCAGGCCTCCGCAGCCAGGTGTGACCAGAGTCCGGCTTCTTGCTCCGACAGTGTAGGTAGAAATGCCATTGCCCCCAGATTTGTGGTTCTGGTTCTGGAAAATGTTCTTGCAATTTCCCTGCTGTCCCTCTCTTTCCCCACACACTGTCAGGTTCAGAAGGGAAACAATGGCGCCTCTCTAAACATGGATCCCTGAGTGACAAGGGGAAGGGAATAAATCCCTTTCCCCAAGGATTCACACTGAATGGTGATGTGGGCAAGGAATCGACTATCGCATGACGCAGCCAAAGTCTGAGGCTGCTGACGCAGCTATGCTCCAGGTGAGACCAAAGCCGCATCCACCAACCCATCAGACCACACTCTGTTTAACAACTGCTTTCCTGTCTTCGATAGTCTTGCTGTTCCAAACTAATTCCATAATTATCGCTGGGCTAGTTACAGGTTTTCATTTGCTCCCCTGGCTTATACTCACAGGGCACATTCCCCAGGGATAATTACCAGGGGGGATTACTAAAGCATTGTCTGGGGAGGATGAACTGTCTCATAGCTCTCTCATTTCCCCATGGGCATGCTGTTCTCCAGGCACACCGGGCAAATGAGCACAACCTCAGCTGTGTCTGCAGGGCCTCCATCCCCAGCAACACTGAGCTCAGTTTTTTTTAGTTTGTTAATGCTATGGCACCCATTAGAGGTGCTCTTAAGGCGATTTCACAGAGGGCATCCATACTGCAGGGCTTGGTGGAAGTTCCTTTACTACAGAGTGCATGGCGGATAGTATTTTGACCCACCGACCCCTCCCTTCTTCACCCGTAGGCAGCTGCAGGGATATTCATACTTCCTGCCTTAAGGAAGTGATGACATCGCAAAATGCAATAAAAAAGAATCAAGCTTTCCCTTCTACATCACAAGACAGGGTTCTGGAAGCCCGGCAGAGGCAGAGTGCAAAGAGGAGGAGAGGTCTTGTTGCTTCACAGCCTGGCATTTGAGCATAAGAAGCCTCAGGGCTGGAGGACTCGGGGCAAACGGCTTAGGCATTAATAATAGATTTGGAGGAATACTTGATAGGTCTGAGTCAGGCCACTCTGCCTCAGGCTAGATGAAGCTGCACTAGACAGAGGCTGTTGAGAATCAGAGGAGGAAAAAGAGCTGTGAAGTGGGGGATGCGATAGGAGCTGGGAAGGGCGGAGTGAAGCCGTGCTCCCTATGCTCTCCCACGACCCTAAGAGAGCTGTGCCGGACTCTAAGACAGACTATGGGATGAGCACTCTGGACACAGCAGGGCTCCTGTGGGTCAGCATTGTGATGGGGAAACCGGCAACAAACAAATACATGTGCGGTCCGCTGAGTCTCAGTGAGTGCTCTCTGGACTCAGATCCATGTGTTTGTCCCCTCACTTAAGACCACTGGGATGCCCCACATCTGTGAAACCAACCAACTAATCAACTAGCCAGAAATCAAAACTATTGTGTGCTGAGGGAGGGGAGTACATTTAGATTGAGTGTGTGCGGAGTTTTTCTTACCATTATCACCTAAGTACTATAACATAACAGGTGTTTATAAAGCACTTACATTGTATTATTAGGTATTATTCTAGATGTGGCCTGGAACTGAGTATGGGTGTTGTGCACGGTTGCATGAAAATACAAGACTTGAGCATCTGGGGATTTGAATATCTGTATAGGATCCTGAAATCACCCTTGAACGTGTGTATATGTGTATATGTGTGTGTGCACCCGTGCAAATGTGCGTGTATATGTGTGTGTTTGTGCATGTGTGCACTCATTCATACAGACATACATAACATCAGTGGTGGCAAGTACTTAGAAGACAAATTAAACAGGACAAATGAGGGATGGCAGTGTTTCTTTAAATAAGGTCAGGGGAGGCCTCTCTGGACACTGACAAGTGAAGCGGGAAGGGAGCCAGGAGCATATTTCAGCACAGAGCATCTCAGGAAGTGAGAGCAGCAAGCAGCACAGCCTGGAGAAAGCCAGGTGGCTTGGAATAAGCTCTGGACGGGGGCCAGTGTGATAGCACCTATGAAAAGGAGAGAGGAGACAGGAGAGCAGGGTACCAGGGAGCAGGCTGCCTGGGCAGAAAGGATGGAGGCAGCCTTAGCTAACACTGATCTTTCTTTAGCTTTCCATCTAAGTCCCACAGGACTCTGGAGAGTGAAGGAATGAGAGTAAGGTGTGCAGTTGGGGGAAGTGTCAGAACTGAATTCATAGGGACCCAGTTCTCTTGCTAGCTACCTGCCTCTCTGCTGACCTCTGAGCACATAGTGAGCAGTAGCCTTCTCGGGACCCTGTGGAAGTCACCTACAGGATACAAAAAAAAAAAAATCTGGGAGGAGAAGCTGATCTTGGACCCCTTTACTCCTCTGGGGCCAGGATAGTAGGATGTGGAGGAAGAGGCAAGGCATTGAGATTAACATAAACAAGCCATCAATGCAGGAGGAAGACTGGAACACCCCTTTATAGGCTACATGTCACAAAACAGAGCATGCACCAAAAGTCCCATGATCTCCAAACACCAGAAAGCAGTTCTCGGTAGGTGACCTAGAAAAGGTCACAACATTCTTGAGTGTGGGATCTGCACCAGCCCTCTAGCCCACTTCTGTTCTTGAGAGTTCCTTTCTCCTTAGTGCATTGCCTCTGTTTCATTCACTATCCATGTGAGAGCCCTAAGGTTCCAGTGGGTGCTTTCATTCATGCCTACACTACCTTCTCCCGTGTTTGTCCCCTCCTGCAACTTAAGGCCTCCGGCATGTGAGCTAAGTTCAGCTCTTACCATTTCCTGGAGTTCAAGAATTGAGACCAAAGTACCATTGTGCAAAGTGACATTTACACTCTTTTTAAAAGTACTCTCTGCAGATGTCAGTCATAAACTAACCCAAGCAAGGCCCTAGCTGATGAATGGACAGGAGGTTTTTCCTTTACTTGTTTTTACACTCTGGTAGGTGAACACACATACATCTCCCAACCCCCCAGGAAACAGGGATCAGGAATCTGGCACCAGCCATAGACAGATGGCCATTCCAGTTCTAAATGAACTATGGCTCCAGCCTCCTTTTCATCTCCAAGGCGGTTTGGCATAACCCCATTCATCTGCAGAGACTGTCAACTTCTTTCTCCTGGACTTCTCTTGTGACCTTCATTTTATTCCCTGCTAGTGCCTGAGTGTGGTGGCTGAACTGGATTGATTAAAGTTTTAGCCCTGTCTTGTTTTAATTCAAGAACAAGCTAAACAGAGCATCTAAATGAACTTGTAGCAGCACCGACTGTCAGGATTCTGGACTCTGGCCCTGCATTCTTCCCTCAGCAACCTCACTCCCCATTACAGCTGCTCTGTCTCCAGATTGGCTTCTGGGTGAGGTTTACCGTTGGTTAAAAATGACATCATCGAGCCAGTGAGAGTAGATTAATGTTCACCTCCATCCATCCATCCATCACTGGAGATCCTGGGTTCATTACGTGTGTGCCAAGCACGATTTCCCTCCATGTCCCATAATTCATCTCCGCGTCTAATGAACCAGTATTGAGTTTGTCAGTTTCCCCGAGTTTTGACTAGAAGGGACAGTTTTTTGTTACTCAGTCTTTTTGCACTCGAGAGACAGCGTGGATGTGTAGAAAAGAGGAGAGAAAGTCCGGCATGGTGACAGCAATGTCCGAGCATGTCGTTTATAATTTCTATTTACAAACGCTAGGAAGGGTTCTCACAAAGGCGGGGGTGGGGAACTCACGTTTTCTTCTGTCTTGAGTCTTCAATCTGGTTGCTATTTTTCAGGGAGTCATACGGTTTCCCCTTTCTGTTGCTTTCCTGTAATTGTCCATGGTTCTCTCTATAACAGAGGAAGGAGTGTGGGATGAGGCGCAGGCACCCAGCATCCAGGGTTGAATCAAACGCACAACATCACACCTTTCCCCTACTACATTCTCAAAGATCTATTTGTCCATCCTTCCGTTCATCCATCTACCCATCTACCTGTCCATCCACACATCCAGTCAAGCATACACTCATCTCCTCCATCATTTATTTAACTTAATAAATATTTATCGCTTGCCTTGTGTATGGTAGGTTCTGTGTCAGGTGTTGAGTTGTTGATTTTTTGTTTTGTTTTGTTTTTAATAAACCTGGAATTTTGCTTGCATTCAGATAGAGAGTGACCAAAAAATTAGGACACAACCCCTGAAACGCTAGTCCAGGGGCTAAGAATGTACCCCAGTTGTTAAGAGGAGTGTTTGCCTAACTTGCATGCACGAGGCCCTGGGTTTGATTTCTAATACTGCAGAAATGGAGTGTGGTGCCACACATTTGTAATTCCAGTTCTCAAGAGGTAGAAGCTGGGGGATCGGAAGAAGGATTATCCTTGGCTATACTACAAATCTAAGGTCAGTCTGACATACATGAGACCTTGACAAAACAGAAGGTGTGTGAGCATGCTAGTTCATTGTTTATAGTCCCAACTATAAGGAAAGGAGTCACAATGAGCCACACCAGGAAGTACCAGGGTGATTCTGGAGGTAGGAGAAGGATGGGGAAAGCCAGAGTAGGAACCTTTGCTAATGGGGATTTACAGGGAAAGATGAATCAGACAGTTGTCACTGAACATGTTTAAGAATAGATAATTTGAAGAATTTTTGTGGACTCTGGCTTAAAGGAGTGGTCTAGTTGCCTAGAAGCATCTTTCCTAGGTGATGGGGCTGGAGGATGCTGTCAGAGCTACTTGAACTTGCTGAAAGGGTGGTGATGAGGGTGGAGATGGGCTTGTTTGAATATCAAAGGCATTCCTGCAGATAAATTACTGGGTATCTCTAGTATTGCTAAACCTGGTAGGGACTATTCCTCCCAGGGTCCACAAGGCCCCAACATGTCTAAGCATCATAAAGTATAGAAAGCGAGAGACAAGATTAATATATAGTGTTTCAGAAAAATGATCATCTCTGCTTTTAAAGAGCTCAGAGACCTGAAAACAATTGCAGTCGGGTTTGGTATCATGATGGCATGAGGAATTATTCCAGTCACCTTTGGGAATGTCTGCCAAACACAGTCGTCTCACTCTTGAGAAATACCCCACAAATACAAAGGGGCAGACTTTTCAATAGCCAGGTTCATCATTCACTCTCCTGGTACCCAGCTCAGCCAATCAAATTTCCCTTCAACTAATTAGGGGCTGAGATTCAGAGGCCACCAGAATCAAGTGACACCCAGCCTTTACCATACAGACCTATGACCCCAAGCCACAGTCCAGCCATTTTGGAGTTTTTAAGTCAGGGTTCCAATTCAGGCACCTTTCATTGGAGTCTCTACTGGGGTTGTCATGGTTTTGCTTACACTGTCTCAACTTTCTTATCCCTCAAAACTGAATTCTCTTGGGCTGGTCCCATCTCCCCTCCCCCAACACAACCTCTGAACTGTCTTATTTGGATGTGTACAAGTGATGGTGATGAAATGATTATAGATGGTCTATATATTCACAGATGCATGGAACATGGCATGGTGGGGGTTGGGGGCATTTTTCATCAACGTTCTCCAACTAAACTTCTAATAAAATGAATGTCCATCAAAAGAAGATGAGCAATGCGCCCAAGAAGCCAATACATCGATTAAGCAAGAAATATTTTTAGTGAAGGAGATGAATGGAAGGACAGCGTTTCTAATTTAGCTGGAGGGGGCATGTGTACAGCACGGTAGACATCTAAATATATAAATGCACATGCACCAGTGCCTGCTGTTTGGTTAGCAACCGGAAGTCTAGCATGACATGCCAGATGAATGGCACTCTATAGGATCCAAAGGGAAGGCCCTTCTGGGCTAGACAGATCAGGGAAGACTTTCTGGAGAAGGCAAGATTAACTGCATCTTTCAAAGAGAAATGAGTTCAACTGAGTGGAGAATGCAGGCAGGGTACCACAGACAAAGCAGCTCTTTAGAGTCATGAAGGAAAAGAGAATCTTTAATTGGCTTTGTAAATGTTTTCCTTTAGGAACTCTGCCTCCCCACCCCATAAATGTTTTCCCTTAATTTCTTTCCCACAAGGCACTGGGATGCTGACAGCCAGACCCACCCAAGCTTTCTCACATGGAGAGACCCTGTCTTGGGGCTCATCCTCCTTTCTCATTATGAAGATGAAAAAACAAAGGACCTAAACAACCGCCAGCTCCAATCGAAACAGGCATAAAAACTCAGGTAGGGTCCCTGGACGGCTTAAGGATAAGAGAGGAAGGTGCTGAAGGACATCAGGAGGCGTGGGTACATCTCTGCCACAGTGTTACCTTTTCATAATGGGTACATAAAACACTGGAAACCCTCAGGCAACCCATATTCCGGGCCCCTCCTTTAAAGTAGGCAACAGATTTGCCCATGTGTTCAGCTCTTCTCAGGATCGAGTTCTGAGTCTATGCTATATAAAACCCAGGCATTCTGAATAAAAAGCCCTTTCTTTGTTTTATCCCCACATTGACAAATCTCTCCCTGGCTGGAGAAGTACCAGCTGCCTTTCTCTGAGTCTGATTTCCTCACCTCCCCCATCCCTTCTTCTGTCCCTACCCAGACTCACTTACCTCCCCCATCCCTTCTTCCATCCCTACCCAGACTCCCTCACCTCCCCATCCCTTTTTCTGTCCCTATCCAGACTCCCTCACCTCCCCATCCCTTCTTCTGCCCCTACCCAGACTCCCTCACCTCCCCATCCCTTCTTCTGTCCCTACCCAGACTCCCTCACCTCCCCATCCCTTCTTCTGTCCCTACCCAGACTCC
>JAQHUG010000091.1:2883797-2959520 GCA_028555095.1 Dicrostonyx torquatus | reverse complement strand
TTGGCATTGCAGAGGTCCTTCCTTCGTGCATGGGTTCTTGGCATTGCAGAGGTCCTTCCTTCGTGCATGGGTTCTTGGCATTGCAGAGGTCCTTCTGCTTGAGCAGCAAGTACTTTATTGACTGAACCGTCTCCCCAGAGAAAGCCCAGCTCGGGGAAAGATTTGTTATTTTTGTAAAGTTTTCCTATAAATCCCTTCTCCTCCCAAACCTAAGTCTGTGTAAGCAGAGTGGTAAAGCTTCCATTTCCATGGACATTTTAGGAGCACGGCTTGACACATATGCATGTTTGTCTGATGAGCCTTTAGACTAAGAGACAAAGGTGAACTTTCTCAAAGAGGCCTGCTGGCTCCAAGAAAGACCATCAGCTGACAGATGGGAGATAAGAATGTCTCTGTACTTCACATTGATGGGCTGAATGATGACTCCCTTTCTCATTTGATACTGGAAGCCCAGCCTAAGAATGTGGATGGTGGTGTCTACCCATAGCTTCCCCATATAGATGAGCCAAGACGAGGGGTAATCAGCCAACACTCTGAAGAGAAGCACTCACTGCCTAAAGTGACATTTGGCATCCACTCATTAGCTGTGTTGTTGTGGGATATTTGATCTTCACTGTGTGAAGATGTATTTCTGCTTTATCTCATCTGCCTAAGGCACCTTCTGGTTGGTTTAATAAAGAGCTGAACGCCCAATAGCTAGGCAAGAGAGAATAGGCAGGACTTCCTAGAACAGATAGAAACTCTGGAAAGATATCTGAGGGGCAGAGATTTGCCATTGAGATACAGAGGAAATAGGACACACGGTACGGACGAGAGATAACAAGACACATGACAGAATGTAGATTAATATAAATAGGTTAGTTTAAGTTTCAAGAGCTAGCTGGGAATGAGGCTTTCGTAAGAAGGCTCCGTGTCATTATTTAAGAGCTGGCAGTCCAAAGAAAGACCTGTTAACATATACCTGATTACTATCCTCTACATGTTTTCCAGGCAGAATGGGTTCCGTCCTACTTTGTGATGTTGTTCTGAGTGGTCAGAGATGACCTGGCTTGGAGCTCACGGGAATTGTGCCATTCTTCACAGTCCCAGGGGCTGAGAGCAACCAAGAAGCCCTCGAGTTACTGGGAATTCTGCTCAAGTGCAGAGTCAGGAGCTCTGCCTAATGTCGTGAGCTTTTCTTCTATCTATCTATTTGATATCTAGTAAGCCCCAAATTTTAAAAATGTAATGAACCTTCGATCTTTGGATCAAAATCTGGAAAGACAGAAATTCATCAACTGCCTCCAACACTGACAAGAGACAATACAGGTTTTTCAACATAAAAAATGTACAGCCAGGTGTGATGTACACCTGTAGTCTCAGTATTCATGAGGCTGAGGCAGGAGAATCACAAGTTTGAGGCTAGCCTTGGCTGTATAAAAAAACCACACACACACACATGAGGGGGGAGAGAGAGGGAGAGAGAGAGAGAATAGAAACTTATGCTAGGAATTTTGATAAATGAAATCATGATAATATAAAATTCTCTGGCACACTGCTTCCCCCTATGAACATTACTCCTCGATTATTGAAAAGTCCATTGGGATTTTAAAATAAAAGCTACAGTTTCTTCTACTGTGAGAATGGAGAAATCTTTACTCTGCCCTCCATCCTAGCCCCACCACCTTCGGGTGTACACACACACACACACACACACACACACACACACACACACACGCACAATGAACTTAGGAAGGAAAGAAAGATCAGTAATGAGAGAAGCCCACTAATGGATTGGCTTAAGTATAGAACAACAGCCCATCACGCTTCTAGAAAATAATCAATCAAGCACTTAATTTTAAACATAAAAGTAAGCTGCCAGGAGACCGTTAATAGATAACCAAATAAATTAACAGTTGTAGGTGGGATTGGAAACCAGGTCAGGCCCTATACCAAGCTCTGAGCCCCATGCATAGAAAGGGCCTCTTCAGCATGGTACTTGATCTCACACTGTTTCAAAGTAGGAAATCTCCTTTTAGCCAATATCCCTGCTCAGCGGGCTCATCACTTCGGGGAATTGTCCTTTGTGCGTCTTCCATAAATTTTATAACTCCTGCTTTAAAATATTGATGGGTATCTTGGCCTTGGCCCAAGCCCGCTGTGGATTAGCATGGACATGAAAACCTTCAGGAGCGCAGAAACAGGAAGGAACATGTTCCCTGCTGACCTTCTGTAAGGGGACAATGGTGTTAATACAGTAGTTACCTGAACCAAGGCATGCCTGGTTGTGATGGACGGCTCAGAGCCCCACGGGGGCAGAAGGGCATTAGGGACACACACAGGCAATGCTTGGGGACCTGCAGATTTGTAAAGGGTAAGTGAAAACAACACACGATTTCCCCAAATTTCCCAACCTGAATTTCCAACTTCTCCCAGCATTTAAAATCTTCACAAATTTACTGATGAATAAAGACTGACAGCATTAGAGTCTTTTAGTTCTGCCCTTGACCCAGCCAGGGCAAGTGAGCAAAGGAAGCGGCAACAGAAACAGAAAGGGCAAGACTAAAGAACTGACCTCTAGGTTGCCGGAAGCTCTGCAAGTGCACTCAACTTAGAGCATCCTGATTCCAGGCTCTTTCTAATTGTTCTTAAAAACCAAACAATTTCACCTTCTGGAACAGCCGTCACTGGAAACTACAGCAGTCTGCTGGCCAAATTAATAAAAGAGATCACTGGGCTTGTTTATTTGTTGTGTTATTACCGCGTACATACATGCACACATGTACAGAAGGAGGCACATGAACAGTCACACATTTTCAAACACTGCACAGTTCATCCTTTTGCAAAAAAAAATTTGCAAGTATTTCCTTTGATGCAGAAAACTCACCTTCAGGAATTTTTCCTCTGGAAATCACTGAGGATATACCTGGATATTTTGTCTATGAGGATGTTTATCAAGCCACTACTTAGTAATAAGTGAAAATGAAAATAATAATAAGCAGTCTCAGTAACTGAGTCATATTCATGTAATATTGCTGTAGCCATGAAAAATGTATAGTAGTGCCGGGCAGTGGTGGCGCACGCCTTTAATCCCAGCACTCAGTAGGCAGAGACAGGTGGAGCTCTGTGAGTTTGAGGCCAGAAAGCTCCAGGACAGGAGTCAAAACTATACAGAGAAACCCTGTTTCAGAAAGAAAGAAAGGAAGGAATGAAGGAAAGAAAGAAAGAAAGAAAGAAAGAAAGAAAGAAAGAAAGAAAGAAAGAAAGAAAGAAAGGGAAAAATTATTATGTACAAGAGGTATTATTCAATGAGAAATATACACTTTAGAAGAACAAGATGAGCAGCTTTATAAGTTTAAAGTATGTATAAAATTATGTCTGAATATTCTTGGGTACAGTATGTATATAGTATGTAAAGCATGCATAAAGTGTGTACAAAATGTGTACAAGGATACAACTTGACCATTTCTGAAGGCAACTTGCCTTATTCCTTCTCTAGATCCCCAGCACCCCCACTAATCTGTAGTTCCTCAGTGTTCTGCTCCATTTAGGCGAGCAAGGCAGTGACGTGGTGGAACATTCAAGGACACATACAAAGAAGGGCCTCCGATGAGGGACTGAGTGAGCAGCGAGGTGGGCTTAGCGCGTGCTGGCTCATAAAGCCAATATGGCCTCTCATCCCAACTCTAAGTCAGGTGACCCAGAGTAGCTGTAGTGTGGGCATTTAACTGACAGAAATCAGGGTTCTTTTCTTTTTCTGTCCCAGAGAGAGGGAGCCTCTGCAGTCTTGGATTGCCAAGAACACCTATACTGTGTCCAAACTTGATGGCTCTGAGCCACAGTTAAATAAAGCAAGACAACTGAGTTCTGCTTACCAGGGACAGCCACCCACATCTGTGTCAGGCTATTTCCCATCGTGCGCCTAGCTGAGACTGCTCAGGTGCAGAACTCGGAGGCTTGCTTGCTCCCTTCCTGAAGCTGTCCAGTCCTGGGAGCCCTCTCTCCTGGACAAACATCTCTAGATCTTCTGGACTTGAGGATAACACAGCTGGGAGGTCAACATGATGGAGAGACAGTTTGGTCCAGGATGATGCAAACGTGACTGTGTGTGGCCTTAGTCTGGGGAGGGGGACTGTACCTCATGCTCCACAGTTGCTACAAAATGTCTGATCAGGTTCCTGAAGAGACATTTGACTTTTGGGTAGGTGATGCCAGCTAACCTTTTCTACTGGACACCATAATGGCTCAAGTTTGGTACTTGGCCTTTCTGGGCTATGGAAGAGATCGGGCATCAATTCCTGGAGATAGTCCTAGCTCCAGAGGATCAAGGGATTGCAGTGAAGGTGAACCCTGTTTCAGGAAACAAAAGAAAGCATCTCAGAAATGCAGGAGTCTCAGCTCCTGCAGGGAAGCTGATAAGAAGCATGAGGGGGCTACAGGGTTCTCTGATTTAGCCAAGTTATGAGGGACATAAACATGTTGCTGTCTGGTGCCCTCCACACACTGGCAATTGAAGCCAGGGATTCATGCCAAGCAAGCGCTGTGCCACCTGAGCCACACCTCAGCATGGACACAATTCTTTCTCTTCTGTCACGTCACAAACATGAGAAGACACAGATAAGAAAAAAAATACTTGGCTGCAGAGGCTAGCTGTGGGAAAGGATGGCTTTGCTTCAGGCGAAACAGGAACCACAGAAGCAGAGGCGCTTGAGTGTGACAGCAAAATTATGGAGAAGGTCCCTCTGGAATCAGAGAACAGCTGGACGGCCTTCATGAGCCAACTAGAACCCAGCAGCCCCTGGGGTCCTTCAACTTCATCTTAGCTGAGGGAGGCAGTGCAAGGTTTGCTTCTTCAGAGAAAGGGACATGAAGAATAGGTAGGTCCTGCAGAACAAAAGCAGGACACAGAGTCATGGCTTCATCTCAAGAAGGAGCATTCATGGGCTGGAGAGATGGCTCAGAGGTTAAGAGCATTGCCTGCTCTTCCAAAGGTCCTGAGTTCAATTCCCAGCAACCACATGGTGGCTCACAACCATCTGTAATGGAGTCTGGTGCCCTCTTCTGGCCTGCAGGCATACACACAGAGAGAATATTGTACGCATAATAAATAATTTTTTTTTTAAAAAAAAAGGAGCATTCATGTGTTCCCCCGTGACAGTTTTCCAGGGCCAGATGAGATGGGAGGAAAGCAAAGACTGCATTTCAGGCAGACCTTGCTATGTGAAAGCTCTCCTTCACAGCCCTGGCTCAAACTACTCCTGGGATCTGCTTTCCAGGCATTCCCTAACAGGCCCATGGGCTTGTGCTGGAAACAAGGGGAATCATATCAGAAAGATCGGAACCAGTCACCCAGAGTGGCTTTCATCCCAAAGAGCCACTGACAGGAGAGCCACTCCCCTAGGAACTGAAACCTAAAGAGCATGAGGGAGCAGAAAGTATACATCATTCCCAGCATCCTGGAAAAACACCCTATGGGACTGCAGTAGAGGATGCTGGGAAATAGTTACACCTAGCAATGTGGGGGAGAAAAGACACTACAACAGTCTATGCATGAAGGTGAGTTTACATTATCATAAGTGCAGCGTGTCTAAATGCATTCTTTTGCTCATTAAAAATGTCCTATCTATTGTTCATGTGCATGATGTGACCTGGGCGAGAGGGGTGAGTGGGCTGGACTAGAGGCCAGATGACAACTTTGTGAAATTGGTTCTCTCCTTCCACCTTAGGGGTTCCAGAGTCAAACTCGGGTTTTTTCCTTGACAATAAGCACTTTAACCCACTGAGCCATCTCACCAGCCCACCATTGCTCAATTTTACCAAGATTTTGTGTCTGTGGTCAACTGAGTTGCGACTGATCTGACTTTAGTACTAATGTTGTTTTTTTATTATTATTATTTTATGTGAACATGTGTTTTGCTTGCATGTCTGTGTATTATGTGCATGTCTAGTGCCCAATGAGGATAGAAGGCTTCAGGTCCCCTGAGACTGGAGCTGTAGAGTTGTGAGTCACCAGGTGGATGCTGAGAACATCCCTGTTTGTCAGGAAGAGCAGCCAGGGCTCTTACACATTAAGTCAGCTCTCCAGTCCCAATGTTGGTGTTTTCATTCTAATTAATGAGTAAGGCAAATGTAAGATAACTTTATATGTCAAAATGCCAGTTGGGTAAACTGGATAATACTTTTCAGACAACTGGAGACCATTTCTTCACGTGTCTGTAAGAATCAATGAGGTGGCTACAGGACTACCTTTACACTGTGTTATAATTTTCTCCATTACTTTCTTAAGTCTAGATAAAGAACAAGACAATGAGCTGGTAAAATACACAAGAAGTGATGGGATCTGAACGTCACCTTTTCTGTTGCTACTGCTGAACATGACTGGTCATGACTGCTGCAGATTGAGACCGCAGCTATACGCCAACATGGACAGCCACTTTTATTCCTTACATCAATATGCTTCCAAATGAACAAAATGAAAAAACATACATGATATGAGTTCTCAGGGTCAAATCCATGAAAGCCTCTTCCTTTTGTTCATTGTCTTCAGTGTTGGGGATGGAGTCTGGGGCCTTCCTTGTACACCCCAGGCTCCACTCTATGGCTGAGAAACACCCCAGGCCTATTGTCTTAACATGATGGAAAGGCAGACATTGGATCACAGGGGAGACTGGAGGGGGACAGCCTGAGCTGTCTGTGCACAGAAGCGGCCCACTCAGGGTGAATGTCTGGAAACAGAACATCGGAGTGGTAAGTTGCAAGAGCCAGAACTAGGACCTAAACACAGGTTTATAATAAAGGCTCAAACCAAGCTTTATTCTAAAATTCTGTGTGTGTGTGTGTCTCTCTCGCGCACACACACGTGTGTGTGTGTGTGTGTGTGTGTGTGTGTGTGTGTGTGTGTGTTGTGTCGATGCAGTCATCCATGTGGCCCTG
This sequence comes from Dicrostonyx torquatus, assembly GCA_028555095.1. NCBI lineage: Eukaryota > Metazoa > Chordata > Mammalia > Rodentia > Cricetidae > Dicrostonyx > Dicrostonyx torquatus. Next base: position 2,952,608 of record JAQHUG010000091.1, on the reverse strand, counting down.
AGGTTGGCAATGAGATACCATCCTCAATCCTCCACCTTACTTTTTGAAACAGTGTCTTCATTGAAACCAGAGTGCAATGATTCAGTTGGACCGGCTAGCCAATAAGCCCTTAGCATACACAGCCCTTTCAGCATACACAGCCCTTTCAGCATACACAGCATACACAGCATACACAGCCGTACCCGTCTCTGCTATGGGAATTGGGAATCTGAACCGGGTTCTCATGTTTGAGTAGCAGGTGCTGATCAACTGAGCCATCGCCCCAGCACAAACGTTTTTAATTTCAACATCCAGGGCTGAAGAAATGGCTCAGTGGCTAAAAGTAATGATTCTTCCAGAAGACCCAAGCTTGATTCCAAGAACCCACATTGGGCTGCTTACACTGAAACTACAGCTCCAAGAGATCGAACACCGTTGGTCCCTGTGGGAACCTGCAGTCATGCACATGCATGTGCCCACATGTGTGCGCGCATGCGCACACACACACACACACTTAAAAATCACAAAAATAAATTCTTAAAAATATAATTCCAACATCCTATCATAATGGCCTACTATAGACTAATTTGGTGTACTAAAAACGGAGGCTGATAACTCAGCTAGAATCAACCGCACGGTATTATCAAAGAAAATTGTACAAAATTGATTACCCCAGGGAACAATCCTTTTCTTCACCTTTTTCCTGTAGAGAGGCTTCCACATCAAAGGAAAAAGGCATTCCACCCTCTCCTAGGACCCTAAAATGTTACAGCTGCGTTCTCAAGAGGCAAATGCCTCCCGGAGTCCCTCTTCACAAGCCGCTCCGCAAGTGGCAGCCGCAGCAGTTGCTTCACGAGGGCATCCAGCTCTCAGCGCAGTGCTGTGCAACTCCCCGCCGTTTCTAATTTCCCAAAGAAATACATTTTGAAAAGAAGCACACAGGTGAGCAGCCGAAGGAAGCTGGTTAAGCATCAGAACATTCCAGGCGCCACGGTCCGAGTCAACCGCGGGCACGCTACAAAGTAGGCACAAGAAGCCGCGACATAATTGGGGACACCATTACATGTTTGAACTGGCAATGATTTGCTTCTTGAGCCAAATCAACTTCTGTTTTTAATCCATTTGACACACGTACTCAGAAATCTTGTGGGTCTGGCCTCTATAAAAGTAATTTGGGTTATCACTGAAAGCCTCCTGGACTGGGAGGAATTACAAAGGGGAGATGGGCTCCCAGGGCATCTCAGTGATGAGGCAACTGGAAGGTGGGTCCTGTGAATAATAGTCATGAAGTTCTTCCAGGACATAACCTTAGACAAGTGAAAGCAATGCTGGTGTGTGCCTGACTCTGAGAAACGCCTCCCCATCTTGCTAATACAACTGAAAAACAGGACTGTGAGGAAAGCCACAGTGTCAGCTCGGTCTTGTTAGTAAGTTTCTCTTTCTCTCCAGACTGGGATGCACCAGTCTGTGCTGTCTTCAGGATTTTCACAGAGACCCGACGATGCGGTCAGAGATATCTGTACCCACGCACAGATGCATGCTTGTCTCGGTTTGTTTCCGTTGCTGCGACAAAACACCAGGACGAAAGGCGACTTTGGAGAGAAAAGAATGATTTGGCTTTCAGTTCCAGGTCACAGTACTTTACTGAGTGGAAGCCAAGGCGGGGATCACACCCAGGGTCAAGAGCAAAGAGAGGATATACATACCCTTGCCCATCTTTTTTTTTTTTTTTTTTAAAAAAAACTATCTTTTTTTCATTTTACATACCAATCCCAGTTCCCACCACCTTCTCCCCACCCCATCCCCCACCCACTCCCCAGAGAGGGCAAGGCACATTGCTTTGAGGAAAGGACCAAGGCCTTCCCCACTATGTCCAGGCTGAGCAAAGTAGCCAATCAAAGAGAAAAGGTTCCAAAAAGCCAGTATGAGCAGCAGGGACAAATCCTGGTGCCACTGCCAGTGGCCCCGCAGTCTGCCCCAGCCATACAACGTCATCCACATTCAGAGGGTCTAGCTTATTCCTATGCTGGTTTCTTCCCTATTTGACCAGAGTCGGTGAGCTCTCATTAGCTCAGGTAAACTGTTTCAGTGGGTGTCCCCAGCATGGTCTTGACCTCTTTGCTCATATTCTCACTCCTCCCACTCTTCAACTGGACTTTGGGAGCTCAGCCCAGTGCTCCACTCCTCCATTGCTGGTGAGAATGCAAACTTGTACAACCACTCTGGAAATCAGTATGGTAGTGTCTCAGAAAAGTGGGAATCAACCTACCTCAGGACCCAGCAATACCACTCTTGGGAATATACCCAAATCAATCAACTACAAGGACATTTGTTCAACTATGTTCATAGCAGCATTATTTATAATAGCCAGAACCTGGAAACAACCTAGATGACCCTCAACTGATGTATGGATAAAGAAAATGTGGCACATTTACACAATTTAAATTTAAAAAGAAAATTTACTCAGTGGTAAAAAACAATGACATTTTTAAATCTGCAGGCTAATGGACAGAACTAGGAAACACCATCCTGAGACCCAGAAAGATGAACATGGTATATATCTTTGCTTATTTTTTAATAGCTGTGATGTGTGATTTCGATCCCTTTAGCCAATGGTTTTTGGGGGTTATGAGCCCTATGATGTGGTCTTGTCTGGGTGACTGTTTAAGAGCTGATAGGAGGGTTCTCTTGCTCTCGTGCTCTCTCTGGGCATGGTCAGAGAGTGTGTGGCAGAGAGGCGGCATGGTTGGTGCTCTTCACCCCAGGCAGAATGGCTAGACAAAGGCAGCTGATCAGAAGCGGCATCTGATTTGTTCTGTATCTGTTTGTCTTTTCATTACGCCCCCTTAATAAATGGATTATTAGACCTTTGTGGGTTCTCAAATCACTGCCAGCTACATATCTGGCCGTCTAGATGAAGCAACACAAATTCACGACCTAGGACAGAGGAGCAAACAGTACAGCCCAGGACGACAGGAACCACCAGGCCATCTTCACCCCAGCAGGACGGGGGTCTTTCTGATGACCCTACTGGGCATCTGGCACAGCATGCCCCTTTGCCTCATGGTGTGACAACATAGTTTAGATAAATCTACTCACACCAAGCAAACATATACCTTAAACTATGGCTTCTTGAATTATATGCCAAAGTATGAGAACAGATTAGAAGAAAAAGCCAAATGCAGTGACTTTATTCTGGATTATCTATTCTACCATGTCAAGAGGAAGAAAGGGAAATCTATTTTCAAGATCAGCTGAAAACATAAAAGCACTAATATTATTTTAGGACTGTTGGCAGGCTTAGTTTGAGCATCTTTAAATGGAAAAACTCACTTTTTTGTTTGTTTTTTAAAACAGGGTTTCTCTGTGTCACAGTTCTAGCTGTCCTGGAACTAGCTCTTGTAGACCAGGCTGGCCTTAAACTCACAGAGATTCGCCTGCCTCTGCCTCCCAAGTGCTGGGATTAAAGGCGTGCGCCACCACTGCCCGGCCCACTTTTTCTTCATAAGTGATTGCCGCTAATTCAGGCACAATGAAAATACTGAGAGTGCAAGGTAACACAAGCTCAGCTCATGGGGTCATGTGAGTAAGCACACACTCTTTGACACAGCATCGGGGTCAAAGGCATTGGCTTCTCCCGCCAACACTAACTCAGCCCTGACGTCAGGTTGCAGTTAACACGGAGTTCACGTCTGAGGCAGACTCCTTCCCACAGGCCTGCTGGAGAGCATCCTCCTGGCTTCCAGCAATTACACCAGCGGCTGAACCTTCTGAACACCCACCGATATTCTGGATCAGTTAGGAGCCAGGTCTGTACACACAGCAGCTCCAGACAGCACTGGCAGGCCATTGCCTGTTACCAGGGCAAACATCTGCACTTCAAAGCTGACAAACAGCATAATGATTCCCAAAGACTCAGCAGTGGTAAAAATATTTTCCATCCTGCCAAATGCTACCCCGGTATGTGCCCCTCACCTGTATTTGGTGAACAGTCAGGGGAAACACTTAAGAGTCAAAGGTACCATAGGCAGCAATTCCCACAAATGCCTCTAAAAGGGCAGTCTGCTTCCAGTTCAGTACCAGTGATACAATTCCGGACACAATTCCTCATCAAAAGTTTGCTTTCCAAGTTGCGGGGAGAAGGGAGCGGGACTTTGGATAATCTAGCAGGGACTTCTGAACTGACACTTCCAGCAATATCTCCGCGCCAAGGTGTTTTCATCTGAAAAACTGCTGAAGAGTCAAGACTGCTGACAAGCAAGTTCCCTGAGGGGGGCTGTGAGCGTCAGTGCCTGCCAACAGGGGCCATCAACCCTGAGATGCCCGTTCACTGTGGGAGAAGGGGGTAACAGCTGTGAGCTCAGTGCCTGCCAACAGGGGCCATCAACCCTGGAGATGCCCGTTCACTGTGGGAGAAGTGGGTAACAGCTGTGAGCTCAGTGCCTGCCAACAGGGGCCATCAACCCTGAGATGCCCGTTCACTGTGGGACTCATCCCCAGAAGGTGATGAAATGGACACAGGGACACCTCCAGAGTACCCAGACCTTTGATCTTTCTCTAGAAACTGCCTACTAATGAAGACAATGCCAAATTAGGAACAAAAGGAGATGCTAGTCAAATTTGAAAGCCATTATTGGTATAACAGTCTCCGAGGCAGCAGAAAGCACGCTCCTTTGCTGGATTACAAAGTGAACGCCCCACATTTAGTCATTTTGAATCAGCTTTAGAAGACAGCACAAATCAAACAGACTAAAGCTATAGTGTTTATTAATAGTAAATCCTCAGTATAGACTGCCTATGCATCCTCCTAATTACCTCCACTTTATGAACTGCTTTTCAATCTGAAAATAAAAATGCTCAAAGAGATATTCTTTTTGAAGAACAAAGTTTCAGAGAAAGTGATTATTAGAAATCCTTCAAGGATCCCAGGGACTTTAAAATCCATTTAAATCCAAATACAGAAGATCAGATTCTGCTCTGATATGATTTTTACACTTTTAGAACAACTCTTTATTACACATCCAGGCAGGAACAAGTTAGGAGGGGAAAGCAAGATGAAATTCTTAAAGTATCGATACATATGTATGTGTGTGTGTGTGTATACATATGTATATGTATATATATAATATCCACAGGAAAAGGCTGTAATAAAATGATAATTATTACATTAGAGTGGTCATTTTCTCCTCTGTGTTTTAAATGGCCTATTCTATGACTACATTTCATAATAAAAACTTATTAATGAAGAAAACTCAAGGTTATCAGATATAGTTAACTTTTATAAAATAATTTTTAAACATGTGAGCAGAAAATAGAGGTACTCAGCTAAGAGCAGGGTGATGCTAGGGGGCTTCTTGGCCTGGGGGGCGGGATGAAATCTATCAGTAGTATTTCCTGGTGGCATCGTCCTAGGAGACAGGAAGCAGAGTCCCACCTTCCCTGAGGTACCATGGACTCAAACTAAATCACATACAACAAGGACCGAATTTCCACATGTTTATCAGGCTATATGCCTGGGGAATCTCAGAGCACTTTTGAGACGCACACTTGTTTCAGGCTCAGGGAAGGAAAATGAGACTCTTTCACAGACACCATGATGAACGGTGGCTGCACGGACAACAGAGGCAATGCTCGGTGGCCACACCGATTCACCAGCATTTCGGTATGAAAGAGTGGGTAACATAATATCTGCGTGCAGTGCAGGGGACCAAACTAGGAATCTCATGCACGCTGGGCAAGCACACGATCACTAAGCTACCTCCTAAGTCCAATTCTTTTACAAATTATATTTCATAAGTTAAGTATATTCACTTAAGCTATAGCCATGAGGCTGCAGACTCACTCACCACTGTAGCATATAGAGGGGACCCACCATGCTATTTTAGGAGGTTTCTTAGGACAATAAATGCAGAATCTGTGTGCGTTTCATAAGATAAAAACTTAAAGCTCACTCCTGGAAAGTCACAATAGACACTCCACGTGAGTAAATTGACCCCAGAAAGGGGTGTAAGTGTTCCCTGTGCATGTATATGAAGACAGAAACCTCAGTAAGAATTTCAGAGCCTGTTCCCCGAGAAACCCAATTTTGCGTCTGTGATGCTAGCGTTCAGGAAATGGAAGCAGGAGGTCCACTGGAGGCCAGCGTGGACTACAGAGGAAAGCAAAAAATAAGGTAAAACAAAATAAAACAAAAAAAAAGGCAAGAAAGAAAACGTGGTTTGTGCTTGAAGGCTGTGCACAGGCTAATGTGGCTTCCATCCCCATTGGCGGCACCTGGAGGTCGTGCTTCGGCGAATCCCACGGGTCCTCAGGCAGGGTCACAGCTGCTGGCTGCTGAAGAAGGATTTAGTCTCCCTGCAGACGGGATTTACACAGAGCGGGCAGCTCAGCGTCAGCTGCGTGGAGCACAGCTTGTTTGACTGGATGTGCGAGTACACCAAATCAGCCAAGGCCTGCAAGACAGAGCACAGGGCAGGGCCATCAGCGGCGCAAGTCTGCGGGCCCGCGAGCACGACCTCCGCGCATCCCGGGAAAATGGCCCTGGTTATGGTTTCTTTTCAACTGAGTTCCAGAACTGTAAAATATAGTCCTTCCAGGAGACTGTCAGCTTAGGCAGAGTCCAAACGGAGACTTCAGGAAAGGGACCCTCTTACCCCACCACTGCCCCTTTTCACTGAGAAGCAGGTCTCAAACTGGGCAAAATAAGGAGGCTGGGGCTACCTAAAGGACAAAGGAGGAGCAGAGAAGGAATTCGCTCTTAGTTTTGTAATTAATTGGAACTCCAAATGTACTAATATGTGAGAAAACCAATATCGTGCAGGAGTTTCTCCAAGGACTACTCTGCACTATGTTCTACTAGAGTGGTTGTAACACCGCGGTACCTTAGAGAACAATGGATTTCCATTAAGAGACTCCGCTCTTCTGATGTTTTCAGCTCCACACTGAATCAAATGAGAATGGGAAGAAAACACAGACACATTTTATTTTCCTTTCCTTCTTTTTCCTTTTTTTTTTTTTAAAGACACTAAGCGCCACAAAAGAATAAACACACAGAAATACACGCCCACAACTCCGCAGCCTGACCTTGAATGGTCACAGACTACTCGTGAATGTGGTCGCGGGGTGGTTGGGCGGGCTGACCAGATTGCCAGAAGCCGCTCTTCTGGTCCTGGGTCACCTCCGTCGCATCACCTCCCACAGTGATGGGATTCCAAACCATGCTTGAGTTACACTGGATGGACTTCTCTAGAGTGATTCCCGTCCACGTACCATTCTTGTTCTTAGTCTACCTCTCTAATCCAAACTGTACAGACCCTGTCTAAGGAAATGTTGCTGTAATTAAGTAAAATCTCTTACTTGCTTTGATCCCAAGTAAGAGCCAAGAGAAGGAAATTAATTTATGGACTCTAAGTCATATTGAATCTAAATGGAATCCAATGTAGAACTGGGCTTTAAAATAAGCTCTTATAGAGAAAAATCTAAGAAAAAAATTTGAGCACTGTTCAGTACTTTCTTTCCCATCTTGAAAAACAAAACAAACAACAACAGATACAGCTAACTGTTGTCAGATAATGGAGAACTATATAGGATTTATTCCATAGCTAGGATCTTCTCTTTCCATCCATGTTGAGACATGGTCAGCTGCTTTATCCTTTACATTGGCATTTAAATGAGGCGCCCACTCGGGAAGCAAACATCTAGATCTCAACATGGAGGAGATTCTACATAAAAAAATTGCAAACCAGCCATGGCAGCAGAATGAGCAGCATTAGTAATCAGGGGGGGAAGGGGGCCAGGAAGATGCAGCAGCAATGAATCTGTCTGCAGAACATCATTGGAAAAGTGAAGGCTTAGTTGCATAGCATATGACATAGCATATGATAGTTAAAATTAAAAAACCTCAAATACTGGCTACAGGCATTTAATTATATTTACTCACTTATATCCAAAATATGTATTTAAGAAAAGAAAATGGGGATTACAAAAACATGGATGAATATTTCATAGAATGCAGAAATGCCAATTTTAGGGTCAGAGTTTGAGTGAGTCCCATTCTTGACAGCACCTTCTCGGAACCATCTGAGAACTTTATTATTTTTATCAGCCAAAGGCAAAAAAGTCATTTCTACTATGGAATAAAAAAGTTTTAAACTTTTAAAGTTAGTTGTTACAAGCATGTTATATTTTCATATCAAAATAATGATAGCTACACGGTTTCCTTTATTCCCTACAGGGATTAACTTATTAATCACTAATAATCCTCTTGGTTACTATTAACAGCCTCTGCTTGTAATACAAATGAATAGAAACCATCACTCAACACACAAAAAAACCTTATGTTCAAACAAGTGTGTGACTGAGGACTGGCATAGGCACACAGATACAGGGGTGGACAGCTGGTTCCCGTTCTACCCCTACTCACCCTCCACTCTGCCCCTCACCGCCACCCAGCACCAGAAGGGGTATAGTGCTCTGTGGAGCCAGATTTCCACCAGGCACACGTGGGAAGGCCATGAGTTCTCACCCAAGATTAGAGGGAGAAAAGGGCTTCCTGAGTCCCCACAGAAACCCAGCAATAAGCCACCGAAGGTTTCAGGCTAACCCTCGGAAGCTACAAGACAGGTAAGCAACAGCTTTTCTCCACCCTGAGCGACACACCACATCCATCTTATCCGGCAGTGGTAGTTATTATTTCAATAGTCAGACTGATCACAACCTGTTAGCTAACAGCTAAGGAAGTGAGGTCACAGAAGAGGTCAGGGGGACCACAACACACACTGCGCCTGTGTTTGTTCTATGTGCTGCTCTGAAATGGCAAAGACTCATGTGCCCCCCCCCAAACCCAGGGTAGCAGCCCAAGAACCAACTGTACTAAGTGCAGGGAATGAATTACCGACTAATAAACACCCCCTCAGGACTGGTGAGATATGCAATTCCTTTTCACTGAAGATTCCAGCTTCACATGGTAACTCACACTGAACAAAGCATTAGTTTCGATGATATTGGGCAACATGGTTTAATAAAGGCGAAACATCCTCTTCCAGGGCTGATGTAGAATTAAGTTATGAAGTATTATTCAAAATGATGAGGACTCAGTACATACAAAAACAACAAAAGTTTTTTCTTTCCTTCTTTCCTTCCTTCTCTCTCCCTCCCTCCCTCCCTCCCTTCCTCCTCTTCCTGCTTCCTTGTTTGCTTTTTTGAGACATGGTTTCTCTATGTAGGTTGGCCTGGAGTTCACTAAGTAGAAGAGTGGCCGTGAATTCAGAGAGATCTGCTTGCCTCTGTCTTCTAGTGCTGGGATTAAAGGAGTGTTACACCACACCCATCCCCATAAATGAAGAGAAACCGTCCTGTTAAAACAAATCATGATGGGATCAAGAAGCCATATGTACACTTACCTCCTTGGCCAACACTTGGGAACATTCAATATCCAGCTCATAAAGCGTCTCAATATGATCACTGGTAAACGCTATTGGAACCAAAAGGATATTCTTCCTCCCCCTCTCACAAAGCCCTTTGATAGCCTCGTCTGTTTGAGGACCCAACCAGGGGACTGGGCCAACCTATGAGAGAGGAGGACCAATGCAGACATGGAATATTTCTCCTGACAGATCAATAACATATTACCGCCATGGCTCCCACCCCCAATACACACAGAGCACACACATGTGTCCATCCAGGAGAGAGCCCCTCCTACACCTCCTTAAATGCTTGAGTCATTTTCACTGAAGCTTGAATCCATCCAGAGGCCAAAAGAACAAATAAATAGTCTCTTCCGCTAACGCTAAAAGTCAGATATTGGCTGATGGAACTCCACCAGTGGCTCAATTCATCCTTCTATCTACTTGCTTTCTGCAGTGAGCAGTTGACTTACAGAATAGCTCGCTGGCACGGAAGAGCTCAAATTCCCATTTATAAATAAGTGACAAAGCAGATTTTCAAGAGATGATGGCCTAAAAATGTACGAAAGGTACCTACCTTGGACTGCCACACCAGTCGGTAGGGGTTTGGGTAGCCTAGCTTTTCCATGACTTTGTGGACAGTGGCACCTACTTCTTGGGGATAGGGGTCCCCTCTGTTGACAACCTGCAGTAGAGACCGACACTGTGAAGGGTGCCAAGAAACACTGGCAATGCAGAGACAAGATGAACATGAGCCACACCCCTCCCTTGCTGTCCCCTGAACTAATGGCAATCGTATCTGAGAACTGTTGGAAAAGTTCCTTGGTTCTGCTATTCATTGGCAAAAGAATTTGGTCAGCTACAAGATCCCAAAGAAGATGCTGTTTGTGGAAGATGGACAAGGTCTACCCGGTTCAGATATGAACCGATATGACCTATGTCTTCTACTCATTATCTCTCCACCCTTCCTCAATAGCTGACAGCAGCAAAATGACTGTGAACAGTGAGGCGCACGCTCCTGATGGGAAAGCCTGCTGGAAACATTTTTATTCTAACTCTTTTCATCCTTTGCGGGGCACTGACTCCCTAACTCCATCCCCCTGCTTTATGGTGTTTATTACCTCCAGCCCCACCATGCTATTTTCCTTCACAGCATGTTAATTATCTTTCCCTGTTATTGTACATGAACAAAGTTTTTGTCTCTTTACATCATCCCCCACATCTGATATATATAAGAGGTGCCCAATAAATACTGTACTGATGAAATGAAATACTAGGAAAATACATTATGATATTACTGGTGGCCAAATAATCATTAGAAACATAAATGTAGAAGGATGGAAGAAATACAAAGCTGCCTGTGGCACCATATAACCGCTACAGGCAGGATTCACTAAGGCGGTTCCTGGAATGTTCCAGTGCAAGTATTCGTCTGCCCTCTCTGGAGCTTCACTCTGGTACCTGGAATGGATCCTTGAAAGGATTTGCATCACACTAAAAAGGATTTGCGATGCCACTGAAATGAAAGAGACAGGCTTCCAAAGGGCGAGATTTCCCTCTAAAGCCACTTATTACCGATGCAGTGGCTGCATCTTGCAGGTGAGTGGCACAGGGCTTGACTCCAGTGATCATCCGGGAGCAACAAGGTACCTTCCACCTAGGTTGGTTGGTGCCGTTAATCATGTGGTTCAGACCAATGACACATTAAGCAAATGTAATCTTCCACCTCTATGGCATGGAAAACAGTGTCCATGGGACAGGATCATAGTTCTGAGCAGATGAAACTGGCACTGAGTCCAAGATCTCTCAAACACTCTACTAGCATGGTACTGCCATGTTTCCTGAAGTGCAGCAGCCATGGCAGAGGAGGTGACATTTTGATGAACAACCTGGTATAATATGATGAACCAAGGGTCACAAGTTCTATGCTGTGTATTCTCTGGTCACACTGTGGCAAATTTGTGTGTCAAATTCCTAGTTTTAAGGAATTTGAAACCAGATTGGCTCCCTAGAAAGCACAAGCTTCTGCTAAGTCTTGAAGAAAGGATTAGGTTTGGTGTGAATGGAGCTGGCTACACAGTTCCGTGCACAGACACTGCACACTGTTCCTCCAATCAGCAGGCGAAAGCACAACTCTTCGAGCTGGTACTCTTGATGGAAATGCTTATATATGAATGGACCTTCCAGCTAACATTTTAAAGATGGCTATTAATAAGAGATCTGTTTGTAATATTGTGCATCGAATTAATTTCTGGGAGGTTTCAGAAAATGAATCTATGAGCAAGCTACAGTTGGGATTTTAGAATTCATTCTTGCACTGAGTTGAGAGCAGAAGGAAGTCAGGTCCATTTAACACACCTAGAAAGTGAAACAACCCAATCTTTTATCACTAGGCACCTAACAAAATGTCCTTACTTACAGACATGGGCAGGGAGTGGGCAGAAAACAGAATGACCACCTCGCTTCTTTTCTCCCGTGGGAAATGGTCCAGTTCTTTCAGGATGTGGTCCGCAAAGCACTGTAGGAAGCCCAAGGATGGGGGAGAAGGCAGTGAGAAGGGCAAAGGAGGGAAGGAAGGAAGCATCTCAGAAATGAAAGCGATACCAAAAACCTCAGGGTAATCTTCCAAATCTGGAACTCTAGCTCTTTTTGAAAAAATGCAAACAGTACAGTCCTTTGATTTGGTTCAGTTTCAGAATGGATGGCAATGGTTTCAGGGGCCTAGGGAATTTGATGGGAAACTTCTAACGCTCACTAATGGCTCTCTGCAAACAAATGCGGAGGGTTGCTTCCCCTCGGGAAGAGCAGGGCACACTTCCAGATGGAAAGGAAACACAGATGGGAAGGAGAAGTTGTTTTAAGATCTCACATTTGCTCTGTTAGCAGGAAAACAGCTTACGGGGTCTTTCTAAATCTTCCTTACTTTGGCTCTCGGGCTTATCACTCTAAAATACATTAGCCAGAAACAGGAGAGAAATTAGAAAATACTCGTCTATTTTTTATGACATCTTTCATATGAGTCCAGGGTCTGCACCAAAGCAATCCTCCTCACAAGCTTCATGACGGATGACAGGCTGTACAGCCCCCATTAAACACGCAGAGGGGGACAAGATGTGGCCATGGGAGGGCTGCCCAGCCATATGTGTGAATGCGGACTAGAATCCAGGTCCTGCTGCCTTCAGACCTCTGTCCGCCAGACCGGCTCCCTCTCGCTTCTCGTTGGCACTTGCTGAGTCTCATGGGTAGGTGCTGAAACACCAGATCTGAAAGGGCTTTCTTTCATCTTACACTTGAATCATTCCTGGCCATTTGGTTCATAAGGAAAATGGACCAAAAGGCAGAAGTCGGTCAACTGAGAAAACCGGAATGTGACGGGAAATTAGACAGGAGTTGAATATCAGTGTTAAAACAAACTGCTGTGGAATTTTGTATTGTGGTTATCTTAAAAGAACAGCCATGACCTTAAGGTGTACATGTGTGCATGTGTGTGTGTTTATCTGTTCTTAGGCAGTCCAGAAAAAAATATATGCTGACATACATATATACACATACAAAGAACATGTAAATGATAGGTTAAATGAAACAAATGTTAACACATGAATACAGGCAAAGAATATATAGCAATTAATTATACCATTTTTAAAAGATTTTATTTATTTTGTATGGATGGATGTTTCATCTGCATGTATGGCTGTGCACCACGTAAATACTTGGTGCACAGAAGCCACAGAAGGCCATCAGATCCCCTGGGACTGGAGTTACTAATGGTTGTGAGCTGCATGTGGGTACTGGAACACAGACTGTGAGTCCTATGCAAGAGCAGCCAGTGCTCTAAACCACGGAGCCATCTCTCCATATTTTTAATTACGCATATTTGTGTATGGGGGCGGTATATGTGCATGTGTGTGAGGATGCTGCAGATCCAGAAGAGAGCGTCAGGTCCCCTGGAGCTGGAGCTGCAGCAGCTGAGAGCCACCTGAGGTGGGCGCTGGGAACATGACTGGACATTATCCTTCTAACTATTACTCTTGTAATTATTTTGCATGCACAAATAAAATTTAAAGAACAACCTGACGGAATCACACCAACATGTAGCTGATGTACATGGTTTGGTAGGTTCCAAACCAGTCCCTAAGAATACTGAGATATTTACCATTCCAGAACTCACAAATTTGGTAAATACTGAACCAAATGGTCCCTAGAAACAGCATCTAATACTGTTTGCCTCTCTCCCCTCTTCCCTCATCTCCATATTGTAAGTGGGATAATATTTGGTACAAACAAAAAGCTGTATTTTTATAGTGTTCACAACGTTTAGAGAGCAGGCCTTCTCAGGATTATTTTCAGAGAACAGCGTACATAAAGGAGCCACTGTAAAGTTTACTTAGGAGCCTGGAACATACATTTACCACAACTGCTCCAGCGGCCGGATATTAAAGCAGTATTAAAGAAGTGGTAATACTATGACTATTTTGAGCACTAGTACTGATAACATACAGAAATGTGGATTTATTGCATTGAGGCTAGATTTTTAGGGGTTTGCCCCCCTTCCTTCCTTTTCCTCAGCTTGTAAAATTGCAAGTAAGGACACAGATCCTCGGGGCTCGCGAGAGTCGCTAAGCCATCTTCAAAACTCAAGCGGCACGGACAAACAGAAGTGCTACTTAAATCACCTAAACCCATCTGCAGGATTTTCTGTGCACAGCCCCCGTGCAGAATGAAAGCAGCACGGCCTCTCAGAGCCTTCAATCACACCATCCAGGAGGGCAGATAAATGCCTCTAAAATTCCCTTTCATTTTATGAACAGAGACTTCCTCGGTTAAGAAACCTTTCCATCTTTCTGCTTCCCCCTTTTCAAAGGGCTGAATTTTAATGCAAATCTAATTACTCCCTCGATCAGGGCAGGCAGATGCTGTGCAGACCCCTCTTCCCGTGCCACATGTCAGTGCAGACCTGAAATACCCCCTCCTTCCCAGTCGCTGCAGCGGTCGGGGCCTTAGGCACTCCAGCTACCCCTGGCTGGACCCGGGAGAACGATGACCGCTGGACGCACACAGCCCACAGCTACACCCATCCCTAGGGGACCGCTTTCTAGTTTCTACTCCAACACAGTATTAACCCTTTCCCTTCCCACAGGACACCACTCTGGGGAAAGTCGGCCTGATTTTAATGCCGTCTAGCACCATCTAGTGGTCACAGGTTTTAAGTGCTGCTGCTCTTTGCAGGTATTTTGCCAGCGATTACAGAATGATGAAGGCATATAAAATAAATCGAACTACAGTCCAAAACACTTCTATATTTCTCGACCTAAAATAGCCCAAAAGAAGAAACTTCTACAGACTCTATCTGAATGACTCAGGACTTTTTTTTTTTTTTTTTTTTTTTTTGGTTTTTCGAGACAGGGTTTCTCTGTAGCTTTGGAGCCTATCCTGGAACTAGCTCTTGTAGACCAGGCTGGTCTTGAACTCACAGAGATCTGCCTGCCTCTGCCTCCCGAGTGCTGGGATTAAAGGCGTGCGCCACCACCGCCCGGCCTAGGACTTTTTTTTTTTTTAACCATCTTCACTCATTTTTTTAAAAAAGAATAAACACCAATTTATTGGATTTATAGTTGTAATTTTTAACCAACTCTTCTAAAATAAAGTACTCATTGGCAGAATATTACAAAGATAAGTGTACAGGATAAATGAACGTTTTCTTTTGATCTATGCAACTTCCCCCATTGAAATGTTTACTTTCCTGTGTCTGAATATGCATCTCTACTGTTTGCACTTTTTAATCTTTTGATATTTTAAAGGATTTAGAATATGGAAGTTTTAAATTATTTGTTGGTCATCCCATCTAACATAAGCTAGTGGAAATACTGTGTATTGATATAATCTTTAATGTTCTTCTGGTCACTGAAAAATATAAAACTCAAAATCTAAAGATGGTACCAATGTATAATCTGCAGAGAGAAAAGCCTCACCATCTTAGCCTTAAATTTTGTGTCACTTTTCATGACAAGTAAAAAGTCTAATGGTGTGGCTTTAACTCCCAGCACGGAGTACAAGCAAGAGACTAGCAGAGTCAGAAAATGTCTCAAGCAGAGCAGAGCTGACTTGCGCTTGATGCTGTGAGGACAGAGGCTGCTGCGGGCATACACACCTGGATGAGGAGGGGATGCGTGGGCCACCTGTCAATTGTGCTCCACTTCATGGTGGGCTTCCGTCCCATCTCGTTATAGTATCTGTAAATGGCATTTAAGCTGCTGCCTAAAATACAAGGGAGCCATTTAGTAGACTTGATTGTGGTAAAAAAAAAATACAACAGACTAGCAAGGGCAATAATTGTAAGTTCAGAGTAGGCAGCTGTGTCTATACAGAAACCCGGTCTAATTACGATCTTTTCAATACTCTAAAATGCATATAGATTTAACTACCCTGCAAATGAAGATCACTAAAGAGCAATCAATTTCAACAGACCTTCAAAGATTATTGAGGCCATTTCCACGGAGAGATGTGAGGCTGGGAGTTTACGAGACGTAAGCTATTGTGAATTTGCAGGGACCAGGTCTTAAAATTGAGAGCATGTGAAGAAAAGTGTTCCCATTATGACCGGAATCAGCCCCATTACAGGCAGTGTAGGGGGTGAGGAAGAAAGACAGAAGTGGGCTGTTATCCCAGCATGCTGATGCTGCTTTGTGTCCTTCCCTCAGAGCGCTTTCCTGGCATTTTCCTTTAGAGCTGCTTCATTTTACAAAGTTTTCGGGTTAGAATATGCATAATTCCATATCTAGAGCATTTTGGACATTTTCAGTCAATATTACAAATTAAGTATTTCTCAAATGAAAGTTTTAGAGCCACGCTTTCTAAAGGTGCATTCATAGAGCGAGCAGACTAGCAAGGGGCAAGAAGCCCACATTTAATCAATTTTTACAAAATGCACCATTCCCTGGAAGGAAGGAAACAGACACTGCACTCTGCAGGTAACCTAACAAAAGCTGCGTTTCCATGTGAAAGGTGACTATGATGACAACCCAAAGTCCAGGAGAGGGCTGGCACCCTGACCCAGGGACACCGACACTGGCGGCAAACCCTAAAGCCTACAAACCAATGCTAACAGGGGCTTCTTACTCAGTGTCACACAAAGCAAGTTCCAACATGCCTGTGTGCCGCCTATCGCCAGTTTCCTGGGCTCCTTACCACAGGAATCATAGTTAAGTTACCACTTTAAAAAGCTTATTCGGGACAGAGCCACGGTTTAATTCAAATTGTTTGTTCAGGCTAAGATTCAACTTGCATTTTTTTAAAAAAAAATTAATGGGCTCAATTCCAATGAGTAGAAACAGTGATGTAAGAGAATCTAAATTCAAGGGACAAAAATAATCTCCAAACAAATCAAAGTATCTCATCATATTCACACTGCAACTCTCACTGCACATGTGGGCATCATTTTCTGATGTAAAGAGCCCTGGGAGCCATGTCAGCTCCTCCTGCCACTTCATACACCACCGGAAGGAGTAATTAAGAAGAGGGAGACGAGTGAGAAAGATGCCCTGAGAGATACGTAGGACACACGTGTCTGTTCAAAGGACACAGAGGCGAAAGGAGACTATTGGCCTCCAAGAATGAATGTTTCCTAAAACACCCAGAGCTCAGAAGTACAGACGTTTGGACCTTACACATGAGGTGCACTAGAGAAAGGCCACTTGTGCCCTGAGCCCCAGCCACACAGTGGGAACCATCTGTGGGCAAAGAGTGCATCTGTTACCACAGAAATAACAACTGCAACTTACGTAACCTACGTACTGTGGAGAGCAGACACCTCTAAGTCGAGGGTCATTTTGCAAAGCAAGATAAAAATACACCTCGAAAATTCTAAGATCTGACTCATTCTCCAATAATAAATACATTACCAGATATTTTAAAACTGTAGGTTCCCACAGTAAATCACAGTTCAGACTTCTGGGTGTATGTGAAAGACTGGGCATTTTAACAGGTTTGCTCTCTCTCTCTCTCTCTCTCTTTACACACACACACACACACACACACACACACACGGTCTGTGTGCCTCACCATTTAAGGCACACAAACACTTGGAATGTTTTCTCCATAGCCTTTTGTTCCTCTTTATGGGCATAATAACATTAATATTCAAAGGCAAACTGGGAATACAAATGCACTGACCTAAGTCCTTGAGAGAACGCAAATATATTTGTGGATAATAATAAAGCTTTACCTATAATCAAGTGCTGTGAAAAAATCCTCTGTACTCTGTGTAAATTATGCTCTGATTGGTTTAATAAAAAAGCTAACTAACCAGCAGCTGGGCAGGTTAAGGTTAAGCAAGAAAGCCAAACAAAAAAGGATGGGAAGAGAAAGGGTGGAGTCAGGGGAGTCACCAGCCAGATGTCGAACGAGTCAGACACAAAAAATGGGATAGAGCTAAAGGCCATGAGCCTTGGGGCACTACACAGATTAATAGAAATGGGTTAAATTGTAAGAGCTAGTTAGTAATAAGCCTGAGCTATTGACCAAGCATTTGTAATTTATATAAGCTTCTATTTGGGACAGGGTAGTCAGGAAGGGAGAAATACTACCTACATATGGCACTCCAATGTGGTAGGTGTACATCCATATAAACCTATAAAAGCTTAAAAGGGGAGGGGTCTAGACACAAGAAATGGAGTCAAAAACAGCTTCCTCGCAGGGTATGGTGGTACATGCCTTTGATCTCAGCATTCAGAAGACAGAGGCAGGCAGATCTCAGTGAGTTCAAAGTTAGCCTGGTCTACAGAGTAAGACCTGGCTCAAAAAAAGCAAGAAGCAAGCAAAGAAAGAAAGAATATACAGTTTTCCAAGCTTATGTTTCATCTTCAGTAAAATGTACAGAGAACAGCTAAGAGTAATATGTTCCAAAGACCAAGAACACAGAAAGTTTGTAAAATGTTCATTTGAGCCCTCATGCTGGTTTTTGTTGTTTTGTTTGTTGTTCTGTTTTGGTTTTGGTTGTAAGTTTTTTTGGGTTTTTTTTTTTTTTGGTTTTTTATTTTGTTTTTGTTTGTTTGTTTCTTTTTTGTGATAGGCTCTTATCATGTAACCGTGACTGGCCTGGAACTCACTCTATGGATCAAACTACTCTCAAATACATAGAGATCAGCCTGCCTCTGCCTGGGATTAGAGGTGTGAGCCACCCCAACTGGACAGGATAGATTTTAAGTTAACCAATAACTAACCCATAACTGAAGATAGACACAGAAATAAAAATAGCAGTACTTCCATATTTCCATATGGATACTTCTGCTTTCAAAATGAAAACAGTCATCCACTTTACTCCCTTAATAAGAATTTCATGGTAGCCATAAAAATAAGGTTAAGTTACAAGCCTAGAAAGTGATTAAGGTTCATTGTTGATCTTTTAACCAACTGTATTAAAGCAGCAACCAAGCGCAGCCACACCTTCCAGCCACCATTTGTAATTTCAGCTGACAGGCCAATAATTCCAGAAGCACACGAAGCATACCAAGTGACTGACCTGAACTCTTAAGTGTCAAGAAGACACTTGACCAGATCTGTCATTCAAATTGCAAATCCCCTCAACACTCAGACTCCTGGGCTAGCTCTGCCAGGGCTATAGACACCTTCGAGCTGTCCTTACCTGTGGTGGAGCAGCTAAACTGTGGATACTGTGTGAAAGCAATGGCCCTTTCTAGGCCATCTCTCTCCATCTCTTCGATTGCTTCTTCTGTCAAAGGATGGACGTACCGGAATCCAATATAGTATTTGTGAGGTGCTATTAGGAAGCACAAGTGGGAAGAAGAAGGTATTAATCTTTATATAGATTCCTCAGAGTCACCAAACATAATGTAATGGTCAGAACAATGAACGACTAACCTAATTTTCTACAATGCTGCTACAGCGAGCAAGTTAGGGTATTCCTGGCATCTTGTCCATCATTTAGCAGGCACCAGGGCACTCAGATATCTTGAGATCAACAGTCCTACCTGTCTACCTTTTATTAAAATTTAATCTTTAAAACACAAGCTTTTATTCTTAATTATCTGTTCTCACCAGGCATAAAGAGACTAAAGAAACGGGAGGGGGGAACGCAAAAAAAAACTAGTACCTACTTGGACGAGGTGGCACAGCCTTTATTTAATCCCAGTCCTCAGAAGGAGGATCTCTGTGAGTTTGAGGCCAGCCTGGTGTGTATATATATACTTACTATATATATATATATATAGTAAGTTTTGGGACACCCAAAACTTACTCAACATAGTGAGACCCTGTTTCAAATTTCTTTTTAAAATTTGGTACTCATTCTTGACATGAACTGTCTTAATAGAGCAAAGTGGCCTAAGTATGTAACTCCCAACACTTGGAAAGTAAGAGCAGAGGTCAAGTTAAGGACAGCTGAGGCGACATAGCAAGTTCAAGGCCAGTCTGAGTTACATACCTAGACCATTTCTCAAAACGAAGAAAACAAAACAAATGAACGGACAGGGGCTAGAGGGGCATTGTAGAACATGATCCTGATCACAGGCAAACTGAGTGTGAAGCCAGTCTGAGCTATGGCACATTCAAGGTCAGTGCAGAATATAAGGTGAGACCCTGACTCAGAGAAAAGAAAGAGAAACAACAAAGATTTCTGAAAACCATTCTCAGCCCTGTAGCCCAAAGGAAGCAGGGAACAGAAGGAATGCCTAGAATGAACAAAGACCAGACGAGCTTCCTGGAAGAGGCTCAGGCCAACTGGCAGAGATGTTCTCTAACCTGTTGATATGTCTGCTGTCTGTGCAGTGAGCTCCAGATTCCTAGCTTTGGTGAGCTGTCACTCATGATATGGTGGGCTTTAGTGGTGCAATTGTCTTTGAGACATTTCTGTGCCTGTAAGTCACTTTTGCCCACATTCCTGTAAAGAACCTCAATGAAATCCACTGGCTCGCCAACTTGGGCTTTGGGAACATCCATGCCTTGGTCTGTCATCAGTTCCCTATCTAGGATAAATAGACGCTTGTTCCCATCTCCCAAAGAGTAGTGTCACCCAAGTGGATAGCGATTTGTCAGAGGATCATGGGAGCCAAGGCCCGCTAAGGGTTAGAAACCCAAGTAGAGCTTCCAAGATCCAGAGACACAAAAGGCCCAAGAGAAGTGACTGTTGCCTGAGTGACAGCGGCCAGGCAAGCCGGCCCCATGGAGGGTAAGGCAGTGCTGTCACACGCTCGGTGCACACACAGAACTGGAGGCTGAATGGACGCATGAGGGGCACATAGGAATAGGAACCAATAGGTGAAAGTGTAGGTGAAAATGCACGCAAATAATTAGACCAAACAGAGGAGACGATTTTACGCCACACTGGGTTAATTAATGACTTGTCCGGCAAGTCACTGAGCTTAGCCCCAAAGTTATAATGAGGACTGGATATTTTAAAATCAAATCCCCGAAGGACAGAATGCTTAATCACGAAATGCAAAAGTCGCCTCCCCAACAACTTCGAGGATGAGATGAGTGTATGAGTCTTTGAAGGCTTACGAGACCAGAGAATTAATTCAGAACAGCTCACATGAAAATTCCCATCTTTGCACTATAAAGCCATACGATAAAAGGACCAGACATCTGACAGTAAGTGGGAAAGTGCCCTAGGACTCTGTCCAGCCAGTCTCGGAGACTGAAGCCATAGAAAGTCCGGCATTCAATAGCCTCCCCACAGAGACCAGAGAAGGAGAAGGTGGAAAGGTGGGAAGAATGCATCCCTATCTGGATTTTGTTTATTCATTTTTTTTGAGACAGGGTCTCTCTATGCAGTCCTGGCTATTCTGGAACTCACTATGTAGAACAGACTGCCCTCGAACTCACAGAGATCTGCTTGTCTCTGCTCCCAAGTACTGGGATTAAAGGTGTGTACTACTACTCTGGCCTTGGCTGTCTGCTTTCTTTCTCAAGTCGGACATCTGACAGGGCTGTTCACAGGAATGGACACTACGCTGACAGAAGACTGGCTTCTTTCCATGAAACAGTTTTTCTAAAGCTTCTTTCCATGAAACAGTTTGCACATCGGATTCACTACCATGGTCAACTAACAACAATCAGAGAGTTTGTTCCCTACCAAGTAGGGGTGCGTAGAGACAGCTAAATCTTTCTGCCATATCTAAAGAAATGCATTATGGCCCGTGTGGATAAACTGTCCATGAAAAGCCTTTGAGCCACAGCAAGGCAAACCTGATGATCAGAAGTACAGTTGAACAATTGTCTAAGTGAGAAGGTCTGCTGAGGGAGTCAGCCCCAGTGTGCAGTGGGACTGGTAGATTCTAAGAACATTTCAAGCTGATGCCCAGTGACGTTTTCTCAGAGAGAACTCTGACAGTCCTGCCTAGGAGACTGTTCTCTTTGAGGGCCCCAGGTCCACACTCTTGTCCTGAGTCTGAAGCCATGGAATACATATTTTCATACATCCTCACTTGAACTTTTTTCAGTTTTAACATTTCTCATTATGCTGGGTTGATTATGTCACATTGACACAAATGAGAGTCACCTGGGAAGAGAAAGATCATTTGAGAATTCACCTGCATCAGATTGCTTCGTGGGGTGCTGTGGGAACTCCTTCAGTCAATAACCTTCCAGATACTGGCCCACTTTGGGCATGCTCTCATGTACTATAAGTACAGACAAAAAGTGCGCAGGAGGTGGGGGTGGCTTTCTCTGCTGGATTGGGTCCCCAGTTCCCAGAACATGCAGAAGACTGCATCTTACTGTGAGTTTATCCCCAAATAAATAAACCTTTGTTATACTCCATTCCGGGCTATTGCAGAACTCTTTGGTACTACAATTTGGCACCCAACGTAGCCTGAGCCCATGCCACTGCCCCCATCTTCCCGCCCCACGCAGCTGAGCTACTCCTCCGGCTCCACTGCACACGGCTGGACCACCCGCAACTTGACAATCTCCCATAGGCCTGCGCCCACTGGTGGGGCATTTTCTTGACTGATGACTGATGTGGGATGGCCAAGCTCACTACTGACAGTGACCCTGGGCAGGAGGTCCTGCATGGTATATGAAAGCAAGCTGGGCAAGCCATGGAGAGCCAACAAGGAAGCAGCATTCCTCCGTGGTCTCTGTTTCAATCGCTGCCTCCAGGTTCCTGCTTGAATTCTTGCCTTGGTTTCCCTCAGTGATGGATTGTTACAGGGAAATACAAAATGAAATAGACCCTTTCCTCCCTGAGCTGCTTCTGGTCAGTATGGTATCACAGCGACAGGAAGCAAACTAGGACACTCATGTTGGCCCACACTTGAGTATTATATGAGACTGCGTGTCCTGCAATCAAGTGCACCTCAGATGGGAATGAACGTAGCAGCTGAAGCTCATTCCCACAGTTAGTGTCTCGGTCTGTGGAGAGGTTCTCAGTTACCAGATGGTTGCCATCAGTTAGGCCAGTGTGGCAACTCACAGCCTCACAGTGGTGGTGGCGTGGAGCTGAAAGCAGGGCTGAAGATTGCTCAGTGACTTACACTTTGAGCTACAGGCTAGCTACTTTTCTAAATGCTCCTCTGATTACTATCCAACTAGAAGAAAGGGCCACTGCAA
Organism: Dicrostonyx torquatus; assembly: GCA_028555095.1. Classification (NCBI taxonomy): domain Eukaryota; kingdom Metazoa; phylum Chordata; class Mammalia; order Rodentia; family Cricetidae; genus Dicrostonyx; species Dicrostonyx torquatus. The sequence goes on along the minus strand of JAQHUG010000091.1, from coordinate 2,929,659 downwards.
CAGCCTCACCCATCTTCTGTGTCTGGCGTGTTGCTTCTTCTTTACAATCTAGCTCAACTTCACTGTCAACTTCCTTTTGAAACACTTTCCAACTTTTCGGTGTATTTGTAACACTGGAAGTAATTTTAAAAGGGTCTACAGTCGGAGGACAGTATCTTAAGAGCTCAGTAGTCAAATGACCATGTAGTATATATATTATAGAAACTCACAAATCAATAGTTGCTAGTACTAGACCGGGGGAATGGATCAGTAGAAAAGGGATTTCAGTACACACATGAAGACTGGAGTGCAGAGCCCTGGTAACCACAGAAAAAGCTGGGCAAGTCAGGAGGCCACCAGTATGTAGGAGGCAGAGGTAAGAAAGAGATTCCGGGGCAAACCGGCTAGTTTAGACTAACTGGATTGGTGAGCTCTGGGTAAAACTGAAAGACCCTGCCTCAGCATATAAAATGGAAAGCAATAGAGGAAGACACCAAACGTACTAACTTTGGGTCTCCACATGCACATACACATGTGTTCCCATAGTTACAAACATGCACACATGCACCGCATAACACACACACACACACACACACACACACACACACACGGCTGATGCAGAGAATCGCCCTGCCTCCTGCGTGCTGGGATTACAGGCATACGCCACCATTCCTGACTCTGAATTTCTATTTCAACAAACCCGGCACTGTAGTAATGAGAATACACACCTGTGTCAGGGGACAGCTCATCCAGCAGCCTCACCATGCCTTCTCCTTGCTTGGAAGTCCACATCTTGATGGGGGATCCACCTCCAATCCTGCGATACTGTTCTTGAATTTTGGGGGTCCGGCGTTTGGCGATGAATGGCGCCAGCTTACTAAATCATTGAACATATAAGTTAAGTGGCTTTTATTCAACCTTTGTAATCCAAGATACATTTTCTACTCGATAAAGAAGAGAGAGGAAAATTTAAAGAGCCTAATAGAACTTGTCTTTAGGAATACTGCCGTGAGGGCCCGGAAACTCAGCACGGATCGAAGAGTTCATGATGCTGGGGACTGAATCAGGGTCCTCACCCATGCAAGGCAAGGACTCTGCCATTGAGCCGAAGCCCAGGACCATCCTGATTTGGTTTTAATTTTGAGACAGACTCTCACTATGGGATGTCAACAACCCTTGAACTCACAGTGCTGCTGAGCCTGGCCCTGGATACTATTTCTCCAGTTTCTTGCATCGCCAAGTCTAACTCACACAGGGCTCTCTTTAAAAGCATTTTTTGTTATGTTTACTATTTATTGTGTATATGTGCATGTATGCAAATGTACATGCGTGTATGCACTCTGGCACAAATATGATGGTCAGAGGACAACTGGCAGGAGTTGAACTGGTTCTCTCCCTCTGTCATATGGGTCTGTCCATGGCATGCACACACCCACACATATACTAAATAAATAAAATATAAAAAGAAAATTATTGTTTGGTGTGATGAAAAGGATTTGAGTGGAGCAATGTAAAGACTAAGATTCAAACAGCAGTTTCTAACATAGATTGGGTACAATCTTAAAGTTCTCTAGAAAATAATACATGGCTCTTACCATACTTCCTTTCTGAAACAACCAGAGATGCTATTATATATTACAAAAATCATCTCTCAACAGCGACAGAACTGGAGTGAAGAGATGAGAAAGCATAGTATCCAACAGAGACCTTGGGGATTAAATTCCAAAATTCCTGGGCATCAAAGCCTCACTACTGGACTGGAAAGATGGCTTAGCAGTTAAGACCATGCACTGCTCTAGTAGAGGACTCGAGTTCTGTTCCCAACACCCATGCTGGGCAGCTCACAATCATCTACAACCCTCCTCTAGATTCCTCAGCCCCTGTGCCCACACATGCCCAGACACACACTTATATACAAACTGAAAATAATTTTTTTTTCTGAGATAGGGTTTCTCTGCGTGTAGCCCTGGTGATCCTGGAACTTGCTCTGTAGACCAGGGTGATCTCAAACTCACATAGATCCTCCGCCTGCCTCTGTTGCCCAAGTGCTGGAATTAAAGGTGGGGGTCACTACCATTAGCTTAAAATAAAATCTTTATTTAAAAAAAGCCTCTTACTATTGCATAGAGAAATGTATTTAGTTCCATGAACACCCAGGTACACCCTGTGCTAAGGCTAAGGTAAGTTTATCTGTAATTGTACCAAAGACAGTGCCTTCCACTCTCAAAGCGCCCTTAGAACACTCTGTAACCTGCCATGTGCTCTCTTTAAGCCAAGGCAGAAGTGACTGTGCCGCTGGCTGGGATGTGGCTGGGATGCTCTGGAAGGACTCCGCAAAGGCACTCACTCCACGCTCACCAACATCGGCGGCACGCCACCAAGCAGTGAGAAAAAAACGGACAACACGGAGTATTTGGAAATAAACGGTTCAATCGTTTCTCAGCTGGCATGTGAGTGAATACTATTCTAAGATAACAGAGTCAAGACAAAGGGAGGGGATTCCTGAGACCTGACAAGCAAGCCATCAAACAAAATGAGTCTATGAATCCGAAGCTGAAATAACTTTTAGCATAATTTCTTCTCTACCACAACTATGTTCTCAGGTGTCATACATTGTTCTTCATATGTTTATGTGTGTGCTTGTGTTTGGGAGGCATGTGTGTATTTGGGTGCAGATGTGTGTGCACACATATGTGCTTGATTGCTTGTGTTTGTAGGCCACAGAATGACCTTGGACATCGTTCCTCTGCCAACCAGCTTTTAAAGACAGGGTCTCTCCCTGGCCTGGGACTCACTAAGCAAGCTGGGTTGGCTGGTCATTCTGTCGCAGGGATCTGTGTCTTTCCATTTCCCCAGTGCTGGGCTTACAGCTAGCTTTTTGAGAAAAAAAAAATCAAACAAAACAGAACAAAAGACATGGGTTCCAGGGATTGAACTTTGAGACATCTCCACAGTCCACATTGCTCTCAATTTAACAAAATGAGGGTGAGGTACCCAAAACAGGGTTTACTGCTACACTGTAAGCAATGTCTACCAATGAAGTATAAGTTAATTAATCATTTTGCAATTCTAAATAGTCATGAAGAAAATGAGGTAGATCTATATAATATGCTATGAAACAAAATACTTTAACAAAAGTCACAAAGGGCCAAGCAAGGTGCATTAGTACACTCACATTTGTATAACGAAGTGGGAAATAGATACAGGTGGATATGCATGCACATATGCACGCATTGCTTCAACAGAACAACACGGACATCTGGCTAGCTGGGGCTGGAATTCAAGGTGATAGGGACATTTGCTTCTTAGTGTAAATATGTTGTTTGCATTTAGTCATATGCATGTGCTAATTTTTCATTACAAAACATTTTTTGAGAAAAAACTAGCGAAAAGTGGTAGGGAAATAAGAACGAAGAGGCGAGAAGCCATAACCCACCCTTAAGTGCAAGGGAGCGACCAGCTGAGTTAATGAGCAGGTGAACGACAGGCACAAACACAGCTTTAAAAACCTTGGAAACTTTTTTTTTTTTTTTCGAGACAGGGTTTCTCTGTGGCTTTGGAGCCTGTCCTGGAACTAGCTCTTGTAGACCAGGCTGGTCTCGAACTCACAGAGATCCGCCTGCCTCTGCCTCCCGAGTGAAACCTTGGAAACTTTAAAGTGACTTTGGCTGTGCTCTGACAACCGCAATTCCCAGGGCTCTGGGGAGGAGAGGGCTCACTGCCTGCCTCTTCCCCTGCAGGTATTGACACACCACTTCCTTCTCCCTTCCAACAGAAGACAGCAGTGCTGCCATGCCCATGGCCAGAGCGACAGAGAAGATGAAGAACACACGCTCTGTTTATGCAGTATATCTTACTTTTGAATGGGAAGTGTCATGAGGTCTCGGTCCAAGAAGAGTCTTTGAAGGAAGTCCTGAACGTCTCCAAGGGTCTCAGGGCCCCCCATGTTTAACATTAAGATGCCAGTTTTTGGCTTCCTGCATAAGGAAAAACAGTTCATTGGCCACACTTTCATTTGCTCCAGAGCAGACATTACTTCAGCTGGAAAGAACCCACAGTCCCTTTGCTGCCATCACAGGGCTGTCTCCTTGGAGACACAGAGGACCTCCACTTCTTCTGGAGGCTACAGCCATGACTGGCATTAACCGAACTCAAAACTTCTCTATTGTCCTGTCGGTCTTGAACAAAGACCCAATTCATCAGGGACAGAGACACAGAGTTCTAGAAACCTAAGATGGTTCAGAGGCCAAAGGACCTGCAAGTGCCAGGGCTTTATGAATAAGTACACACGTTCAGATTTCCAAAGATTATGGTCTCTTTGTATGCTAAAATTAAAGGTCAGTGTTCTACCTTAAAACATGGTTTGTAGAACTCAGTGCATTAAGTACAGACTCAACACACTCTCCCACCTAGAGAATTCTGTCACCTGGACCGTGTTTCCCTTTAGTTTTAACATTCCAGTGGGACTGCCGCTCATTCTTCCGTCTGTACCCGTCTCTCTGGTCATACAGGAAATTATTCCGAAGCTAAATTGCTCCTGAGTACTCTGCTTTCTTTCCCACTACACGCCACTAGTCCGTCTTCAGTGTCACCCCACACACAGCTCTGTCCCTCCTGTAGGTGCACTGTTCAGATGACAGCGGCAGGAAATGGCACTGAGAGGCTGCAGAACAGAGCACAGCAAGCGGGAAGGAGGGGAACTAAGGTAACAGCTCCTTAACCAGCATCTTACATCCATCGGCTGCCTGCTGGGAAATGCAAAACCAAAAGCACGCTGAAAAAGACCACTTCTGTGTCCTATCCGACTCTGGCGTCTGACAGCCCAAAGCAAGGCAGAGCAGGGGTCTCCGCTCCTCGCCCCGTCACAGGCCAGGAGAAGCTCAACACACATGCCATTCCTCCAAAAGCTCTGGGAGAAAGACTGCGCACAGAAACTGTGAACTAGGCGGGTCTGAGACTCGCAGGATCCCTGGCGGGACGGCTGTGTGGGAGCAGTAGAAAGCGGGACTGTTTCCTCCGTCCTTGTTCTCTTCGATGGCAGCAGCATTCATGCGCCACTCATGACCGTGTTAAACCCAGCACCTCAGCGCTTTATACTACACTCAGACTGCAGCAGTGAACTTCTCAACTCTAAGGCGTTTTCATCTGCCCCCAAAGAAACTTCCCATGCATTGCTCTCACCCCTCTGTGTCCCTGTCCCCTCATTCCTGGTGGTCACTAATCTGTTCTTCTGGATCTATGGATTCATCTATCCTGGATATTTCACAGAACAGATTCACACAGCTATGTCTGGTTTCTTTCACTTAGTGCAAAGCGTCCACAGTTTCTCCACGTTACAATAAGAACCAGCACTTTGGGATCTGGAGAGATGGCTCAGGTTAAGAGCACTGACTGCTCTTCCAGAGGTCCTGAGATCAATTCCCAGCAACCATATGTTGGCTCACAACCATCTGTAATGAGATCTGGTGCCCTCTTCTGGCATGCAGGCATACATGCAGACAGAATATTGTATACATAAAAAATAAATCTTAAAAAAAAGAAGCGCTTCATTGCTTTGACTGCTCAGTAACAGTCTACTCTATAGCTAGCTCCACCATTTACCTTAAAAAACATTTTTTATTTATCTTTGGCCATTGCACATATGTATCCGGTGTGCTTTAATCCCTGCTAATCCCACAGAACCCCTTTTTTTGCTGAGAAGTCCCTGTCCTACCGCCACAAGGTTTTAGTTTGTGACCCACACACTTCAGTTTGCTGTCTTTGCATTCAGCAACTCACCAGTGGCTACTGGTGAAAGTGGCTACTGAAGAAAGTGACTCCCTCTGCCCCATGAACTGCGAGTTTGAACTGCCAATTGCTCCTCCTCCTGGAGGGGTGGGGCCTCAGGAACCCCTCTCCCATCTGTGCTAAATTATCACAGAGCACAGTCCTGAGCAGGTCTTGCAGGGATAGCAACTGCGGGCGTGAGCTCATGAGTGGAATGGCTGCCGTGTCTGGACAGTCTCACAACCGACCTCTCCATTCTCTAGCTCTGACAATATTTCCACCTTCTCTTTCCATTCACTCTTGATTTAAAAAAAAAAAAAGCAAGCAGAGAAATAATCGGCCAAAGTTCACCCCAATACTACTATTAATGCTTACACCCCCTGCATCAAAGCATTTCTTACTACAGAGACTGACGTTCCACCTGGAGCCCATGGTAAAGATAGAGCAGGACCACTTTTCACCGGTCTTAGGCCAGTGTTTCTCAGCCTCCGTGCCCCAGGCGTTCGTGGCGGGGGGAGGGGGGGGAATAGTCCTTTACTGTTGAGGACTCTCCTACACACATAGTGTGTTTGGTAATATCCCTAGCCTCCACCTACTGGGGGGCAGTGGTGCCTGTCCTGGCTAGTATTTTGTCAACTTGGCCATAAACTAGAGTCTCTCGGGAAGAGGGGGCCTCAGCTAGGAAACTGCCTCCATCACACTGTGGGCGTGTCTGTCAGACATTTTCCCCATTAGTTATTGGTGTGCGGTAGTGCGAGCACCTTACAGGTAGCTCCAGGTCCTATAAGAGAGGTGAGCAAACCACGGGAGAAAGTCAGAAAGTGCCACTCCTCCGTGGTCTCTGCTTTAGTCCCTGCCTTCAATTCCTGCTGTGGGTTCCTTCAATGACAGACTGTAACCTGCACGCCACATAGACCCTTTTCTCCCCAAGTTGCTTTTGGTCAATGTTTTGTCACAGTGACAGAAACCAAACCAGGCTAATTCCTCACTTCAGCTGTGACAACTACAGATGTCTCCAGACCTTAGAGAAAGAAGGTCTAATCCTCTTCTTACTAAGAGGATTACACCAAGCAATTATACTTAAGAAGTTACAGAACTTTGTGCGTGGCTATTCAGCACCTGTGTATGTGCACATGTGTGTGGGGTGTGGGGAGGTGGCACACGTACCCAGCCGTTGCACATAGAGAGGCTGGAGGCTGATGTCTGGTGTCTTCCTCTATTGTTTTCTACTTTGAGCTTATCAGTTCAGCTAGACCGGCTGAATAGTGAGCCCTTAGGATTCTCGTGCCCTACCCCAGCCCCAGCCCTGGGATTACAGACACACAAAGCTGTGCCCAGATTTTATGTGGGTGTAGGGGCTTCAACTCATGACTGCTCAGCAGGCCCTTAACCCAGAATCACCTCCCTAGCCCCTACCAAAGTTTTTCACCCCAAAATGCTACAATTACACTAACAGGGCTGTTGAGTTTCCTTGCTACCTAAACACACCAGATGCATCACCTGGTGAAGCTGCAATCTCCCTTAATCTCCCTACTGAGACCACCCATCTCACCCACAAGTTCCTGTCTTTCACCCTCCAAAATCTGTGACTCCTAATAAATTAAGTGCATTTCCCCATGGATTGCTGCCAGTTAGCAGATTACTGGTTAAGGAAGCCTGGGCTAAAAGACTTACCTAAGCCACAAAGGGCATCAATGTGCTAACGGGATTTAGAACTGCGGTTTCCGTCTATAACACCTGAGCTCAGAGCGAGAGTGGCTCTAAAGCGGATGTTCCCCGGCCCTGCTCACGTTTCGCAAACCCGTGTTGATTTTATACATGAAAGAGTCGCATATGATTTGAAAATGCCCCAGCCCACGTAACGCTTAATTCAAAACTGTGTTGTGCATGATGAGTACTGCATTAGTCTGCCTCTGCTGTGTGCCCAGTACAGAGTGCAAGGCTTTAATCAAGGGTCGCTGTCTCTCGGCCCCTCAGACAGATCACACCTGAGACCAAGGTCGCACTGGCCAAGGCTCTCTTTGTTTGAACATCAAGTATGCGCAGCAACATGTATTTGAAAACTTACTGGGAAAAGTTTAAACGCTTTGCATTTGTTTCAGTCTGGGACTTTCAAAGCACAAAGCTTTTTCTTTGAAATGTGCATAATAGGAGCTAAAACTCATCCATCAGCAAATAGTCATTTTAGTCTATGCTATCTAAGCAATGCTGATGAAAGGAAATAAAATCTCAGTTCTTCACTAAACCTACAAGATATCAGTGCCCCAAGGGTCTCTGCTACTTCCAGTAAACAATAGAATCTGCACCAAATTTACATAAACACACACACACATATACAGAGACAGACAGACACAGAGAGAGAAAAACAGAGAGAGAGACAGACAGAGAGACAGAATGCACACAGTGGAACATAGCTCCACTCATGTTTGTCTCATCAATGGCTGCCTTGACACTGTAACAGCAAAGGAGATGGTGCCGCCTATAAAAGCTAAAAGTGAAATAACAACCAAATTCCTGATAAAAAGCCTGCGGACTCCTAACCCAGCACAGCAGCTGATCTAGTACTGTAGTCTAGTTCAAATGAAGCCCTAAGCAATATATGTCTTCCAAAACCTTGGCATCAGAATGGTCCTCAGGATCCTACTTCAGCATCTCAAATATCCAAAACTAGACACACCCAGTGCCCGGAAGGTGGGCTTAGAGAAATAAACTGTGATTTCTAAACTACTCCTTAGCTCTTTGAGATTGGTAAGCTTGACTGTCAGCTGGATAGCATGTGGAAGCAGTCAGGAGACAGACCTGTAGGATGCCTGGGAGGGGCTCTTGGGACTGAGTTAAGGGAGGTGGGAAGATCTACCCTAACTATGGAGAGCACCATTCCATGAATCACAGAGTGAATGAACTGAGCACCAGCATTTATCTCTCTCTGTCTCCTGAGTGCAGATTAAAATGTACCCGCCCACCTCACACTCCGCCCACCATGACGGACTGTACCCACAAACTGTGAGCAGGAAGAAAACTTTCTTTATGCTAGCTTTGTAAGATATCTTGAGACAACAACAAGAAAAATAACCAAAACAACATAGAAAATATAAATATATGGTGACAGTAGAAAAACCTGTAAAATAATACGCATAGCACTGTTTACGTGTCAGTAAAAGTACATACACTGGACGGTAAGATTACTATGACTTTTAAGTCCTCCTTCCACTTTAATTTTCTATTGTTTTATATAAATATTATATAAAGTTACTTAATAGAACCTAAGACTTATACTTTTACTTAACTTTAACAATTAATATTAAGACCATTTATATTATTGACTTTAGTCACTACAAAATATAGCAACTGTTGTTTGAAAGAAAATGCCAGCCAAAGGGAGTGGCACCATTAGAAGGTGTGGCCTTGTTGGAGGAAGAATGCCACTGTAGCAGGCTTTGAGGTGTCATATATATCAAGTCATGGTCCGTGTCTCAGATCATTTCCTGTTGCCTAAAAGTCAAGATGTAGGGCACTCGGCTACTTCCCCAGCACCATGTCTGCCTGCATGTCACCATGTTGCACCATGATGATCATGGACTGAACCTCTGAATTGTAAGCCACCCCAAATAAATGCTCCTCCTTCCTAAGAGTTGGCATGGTCATGGTGTGTCTTCACAGCACTAGATACCCTAAGACAGCAATGAAATCATTTTTCTTCCAGGTAAAGAACAGCAAAGGAGATGGTGCTGCCTCAAAAAACTAAAACTAAAGTAACAACCAAAGTCCCGGTCAAAAGCCTGTGGACTCCTGAGCTAGTACAGAATACTAATTCTTCCACTCATACTAACAGTTTTTCCAAGTCTTGAGGGACCGCAGAGTACATAAGGTGCCATGTCCTGTGTGGCATGCCACGAGCCCAACACGCCTGTGCTTCCTACCCTACCCACTGACTACATCTTCTAGGAAGACAGAGATGAGAGGAAGGGATTTGGGACCTGTCCCTGATTCCATATCCTAAATCAACCTGTTTCTTAGCCTTCAATCAATACAATATCACAATGAGACATCACAGTGAAAAATAACAAACACAAAATGAAAACGTTTCGTTCACATAACTGTTCATGCTGGTCTGAGAATGTCCCCCATAAGCTGGGGCATTTGGTCCCTAAGTGGGGGCACTGTTTGGACAGCTTCAGCAGGGGTAGCTTTGCTGGATGAAGTATGTCACTGGAGCTGGGCCTCCAGACTGCTTCAAAGACTCACACTACTCTCAGTTTGCTTCTACTTCCTGCTTGTGGTGCAAGATGTGAGCTCTCTGATGCTGCTCCAGCCTTTGTAACCCTCTGGAACTGTAAGCCCAAATAAACTCTTCTATAAGTTGTGTTTTATCACAGCAATAGAAAAGTAACTAATAAACTAATATACTATACAGTTCTAGAATGGTGTCTCGTCTAGCAGGAAAGTCATGATGTCATTTAATTACAGCTACTTTTCTTCTTAGATCCGAACAACTTCCCTGTATAAAACCTGCTCTTCCGTATCACAGATGAGGTCCCTGGGCATCTGTGGCTTCTGCTGCTGAAGAGAACACTCAGCGACACTGTGGCTACAGAACTGCCACCCATAAATACCAAGAGGGAAGTACACTCTATTTCCTTAATAAAGTACAAACCATAAGATGTCACTGATAATTATGCTCACTATGCTAAAAGCAAAAAGTAATAATGATAGAATCTCCTTGAGAAGTTCTTCGTAGGTTAACTACTTTTTGTCCTACACAAGCCATACATTTTATAGGGATGAATATGTTCAGTTCGTACACAGATTTTCAGTATGCATACAACTGATTTCATATATGACATATTCTAGGGCCACATTCTTATGTGACTGATGACTACCTTTAACTGTATGTCCTTTATTAGTCCTTAAACCCATTATTTAGTAGCTGTTAAAAGAAAACCAAGGACAGAACACACCATTGATAATAAATACGTTGCACTTTCCGAGTCCCTCTTCCCCTAGGTTGCTTGAACCCACTTGCGCTTGCCATAATAGAAAACAAAAAGAAAGCCTTAGTTGGGCCTAAAGTTACCTCTTTTCTGGTCGAGCTTGAGGTTTTGCAGATTTGGCGTGATGCACTTTCTCTGTGGTGGCTGCTGCCGCTGCACCGGACTGGCACCTCCATGGCTGACAGGCCCTCGAGCTGCCATGCACTACTGTGACAAAATGAAAGTGCTAGCATGAAATCTAGTCGGAAAGTAATTTCTTTTCAAGGGGTCCTCAGGGCATAATTGCTAGCTTTAAATTTTAAAATGGTACCACGGCAGAGGTGACTTCCCCAGACTCTCTGTCGGCAGGTAAAACACCGAAGACTCCTTTCTCTAGTGGGCTGGGGTGCAGGCACCCTCCGCCAGGGTGGCGTTATCTTTTTAGAAGGCACACACACCTTCTCACCCTGCCCTGGCTGCAAATTTTTTGCTCAGCTCTCCTCCCTTGAACCTCTGCACATTCAGAATTCTTCCACCCGTAGGACAGAGCTGGTCATGGGGAAGGTGAGGAACTACTAACGTAGGGTTATTTAGGCCAGTTCCCAACTAACTGTGGCTCCAGTTTCTCTCTTCAAGCCTTCTGGGTAAAGACATCAGAGATGGGAAGCCCAGAATTGCCCTGTGTTCTCACAGTAAGAAAGGTCAGGAATGCACCCATGGGATGTAGAATAGCTCAGAACCCAGTACTCCACATGACAGACCAGGCTCCCAGGGCCGATAGCTCAAGCATTTCCTCCCCACTAAGCTCCACAGCTAATTCCAGAGTCTGTGCAGCTCCTTCCCTGCATCTCCCCTCCATAGGGCAGATGCTGCCATCCATATAAGCAGTTGGTGAGCTTCAGGGTGGCCATGGGGTAGTAGGAAAGAGCTGCTGGTGGGAAGAGAAGCAAGAAAGCTTGAGGGTCAACATTCTCAAGGCCTTTTCTCCGCAGGGGGTTAGGAGAGTTCAAGACTTCATCTTCCAGGTGGTCAGAAAGGTCTATCGGTTAAGGACAAGGGACAGGACTTGCTATTTATTCTATGTGCGATACACATGGCCCTGTGTATACCCTTGACCTGGGCTCCACAAGAGTAGGTGATGGTCCAGGAAAAGAACTGAACCAAGGAGTACATGTGCCATACTGAGTTGTAACATGAAGTATTGGTCCTTAAATAATAGTAAAGCTAAACTGAAACCACAAGTTAGAACTGAGGAAGATAATAAGGAACAGTGGTGGCTACTGTGTGGCCTCCTTCTTCTGTCTCCTAACACCGGGTTAGAAATTAGTCTGGGACCAGTCATCTTCTGCCTGTATTCTCCTCTAAGTGCCCTGATGAGGGCAAAGTTCACGCTGGATCAAATAGGTTTGACCTAAGTTCAGCTCTCCCCTTTGTAGCAGTGGGACCTGGATCAGACTATGATCTCATTCATAGAGCCTTAACTCCCCTCTGTATCATGATGGATCCTGGATGGTGCAAACTCAGAGGATTTAAAAATCAAGAGAAGCACTCTGTAACATCTGCCATGTGGCAGGGGCTATTACAATATTAGTATAATAGCTTCATTTGGAAGCTTCTAGAGAAAGCAACCATGCCCGCTCTAACTTCTTTAAATCACCCAAATGGGAACCAAATAAAAGAAAATGGGACTCCCAAATCACCTAGACTTCTTTCTATCCAGAGAGTACACATTCACAAGCTGGTGCATGTCTGTAACCAGAGCACTCAGCGAGCTGAGGCAGGAGGATCTTTAGTTTGGACCATCTGGGGTTTGAGCCAAATCTTGCCTCAAACCCAATAAATAAAAGCAGATGGCGCCCAAGCCCAGCAGAGCCCACTACACGAGCTTACGCTGGGGAAGCCTTACTAAATCAAGGCAGAGTGGAAAGACGAATGTAAAGAAGTTCAAGTCCACTCAGATGAAGCCTCAAACAACCCACACCCCGGTTACAGACAAGTTTAATTATGAACTGCACAATGAGATTTAACCAGGAATTCAATTATGTGCAATGTCTCAAAGTCCCTGCATGAACAAGACGCTATGGGGTATGAGAATAGAATTCTAACTGATGGTCATGAATAAGATTCCTTTCTGTGAACCTAACGAAAGGAAAGGCGGGAAGAACTGGATTCCCCAGCTAGTACATTACAGTTTCCTAGTACAAGTCATGTCCTTGCTTACAAAATTCTCGTCTCTGGCTGACCAAATTTTGGTGCTGATAAGGGATCCTTCCTACCGTGACTCAGGATTAACATACCTATCAAGAACATCTTAAAACATCCCTCTCTGGTGACTGGGCTATTAGAGATACTGAAGGGCGCGAGGAGCAGGTGGTCAGAGAAGATTACAGAGGAGGAGCGCATGCTCAAGGTGTCGTATGCTGGTCTGAAAAATGTCACAGAGAAACCCATACAAACTGCACAAATTACATATACTAACTAAAATTAAATAGGATCCCACACTATCTTAGAAGCAGGGACTGTGGGAGTGGGGGGATTTGCTTTCCAGTTTTGGACAGCTATTCTGATTTTTGTTGTCCCAATGGATTGTAACAATGAATAGGAAAAGGACTGTTACCATCTTCCACACAACACTGTCCTGTATGGCCATGGTAGGAAACTTACAGAACCAATGCAATTTCTGAACCATTAAAAATTAAAATATATCGGGGCTGGAAAACTCAGGGGTTAAGAGCACTGGCTACTCTTGGAGAGGACCTGCGTTCAGTTCCTAGCACCCACATTTGGTAACTTAGAAACACCTGTACCCCAGTTCCAGATCTCATGCCTGCAGTACCTCACACGCACATATCCCCACACAGGTTCACACACATATACACACAACTAAAAAAAAAAAACTTTAAAGCCAGGCGGTGGTGGCACATGCCTTTAATCCCAGCACTTGGGAGGCAGAGGCAGGCAGATCTCTGTGAGTTTGAGGCCAGCCTGGTCTATAGGAGCTAGTTCCAGGACAAGCTCAAAAAGCCACAGAGAAACTCTGTCTTGAAAAGTCAAAAAAACTTTAAAAAATAGAAATTTTACTTTGAGTACATCATGGAAAAGATTTCCATGCATCAAACTGATAGCAGGCTGCTGTTAAATATAATGCAAAAAAAAGAAGCAGAAGACATTATTGATGTGTATATGTATCTTAAGCCTGGGGATTTGGAGAGATGGCTCAGTGGCTGACACACTTGCTGCTCTTGCAAAGAACCCAAGTTCGGTTAGCACTCACTGGGTAGCTCACAAATACCTGTACTTCAGCTCCACAGGGGTCTGACCCCTCTGGCCTCTGCAGGAGTCTGTAGTCATACACACACCCACAAAGAGACACATAAAAAAATAAAAAAATTAAAAAGATGGAACTGAACAGAAAAGCATTGAATACATAATAAACTACAATTACAAAATATATAAGACAAAATAAGAAGTGATTACATGAAAGATGAAAGTTTAATTTCTGCAGAAAACCTTAAAAACACAAATTACAAAACCAAAAAAACAGGCATAAATCTAATAGAATTCTTGAATAAGAAAATACAGATCTCTCTCTCTGTATGTGTGTGTGTCTGTGTGTGTCTGTGTGTGTGTGTCTGTGTGTGTGTCTCTGTTTGTGTCTGTGTGTGTGTCTGTGTGTGTGTGTGTCTGTGTGTGTCTGTCTGTGTGTATGTGTGTGTGTCTGTGTGTGTATGTGTGTGTCTGTGTCTGTGTGTCTGTGTCTGTGTGTCTGTGTGTGTGTCTATGTGTGTGTGTGTCTGTGTGTTTGTGTCTGTGTGTATGTGTCACACTGGAGGAAGCACCTTACTACTTCTAAAAGGTAAAAACATAGAACATAAAACTGTTTTTTCCAGTTTCAATTCCAGAATTCAGTTGCAGAAAATACAGTTTTCTCTTAGCTAATATTAATCTTTTCCTGTCCACCAAAATGATAAAAGTACTGTAATACCGGCTTAAAAAACTCACCTATGAGCAGTTAACCCAGAAACTCACAACTAGCTGAAGTTCAAAGAATGAAGCCTTCAGCCACAAATGGTGACACCTCAGCTCCTACCCACAAAAGGCTGCGGGAACACAGCAGAAGCAGGAGCAGCGCTGTAAGAGCCAGACACTATGGAGAACTAGGGGAAAACCTGGATGTGTCAAGACTGCTCCCCTCACAAACTCATTGCTGCTGTAGTTGACACACAAGATTTACACAAGATCAAGCCAGTCAACGTCCATCATGGTGTGGGGAGGGGCTCCTGAGCCCCAACCTAGCTAAGGAGCTATTATCAATCAGTGACTGGTGGAGAGGGAAGGGTTAGGTTCTTTTTTAAGGTATGGGCCCTGATAGTTCGACCATGCTCTAGTGCAATGGTTCTCAACCCGTGGGTTGCGACCCCCCAAGGGGTCAGACGACCCTTTCATGGGAGTCACCTAAGATCATTGGAAAACAGATATTTATACTGCAGTTCATAACAGTAACAAAATTACAGTTATGAAGCAGCAACGGAAATAATTTTATGGTGGGACAGTGGGGGGGGGGGGTCACCCCAGCATAAGGAACTGTAATATAAAGGGCCTCAATGTTAGGAAAGTTGAGAACCACTACTCTAGCGGGTGACTCCATAAGCATGGGTAAGGGGGTGGAAGAGGAGACAGGAAGTTGGGGGAGGAGTGGGCATGAAGGAGTTAGGGAAAAGAATTGGAGGTGAATATGATCAAAATGCATTGTTTGCACAGATGAAATTCTCAAGGAATAAAACTATTTTTTTCAAAGCCTTGGATCCTGTAACACAGCTGGAGCTGAGATAAATTGCGGTCTCTGAATCCTCTCACTCAGTTACTTCTGACTTACACCGAAAACATTTCTTTTCTCCTATGATTTCATGACCTCCATTCTGCTAGACTTTCTTGGCCACAGGAAAGATGGTGAAGGATTAATTCGGTACTTCCTTTACTGGCCTGTCTTTATCTTAAAGATAATACCTTTTGTTTCCCAGTGTCCTAAGGGAGCTGATCTTCAATGTACCTTATTGGCTTGTAACAAAGGCACTTGCAATAACGTGTGGATGTTGGGAGTATATTCTCTCCACCGGAAGCAGAAGCCAAACTGACAGATTAGGAAACTCCTTTGAAATGGGTCAGGTCTAGTCACCATTCAAATTCGTTAAAGGAGTTGTCTAAAGCCTAGTCTTTTACATCAGTTAACCGAGGAGCTCTCTGCTGCCTCGTTCACCTGCGTCCTAATCTTCACAGCAAATAAGCACGTTTGGCGAGATTGGGACCCTGGCTCAAAGTGTCCAAATTGCTCAATTCGGTCCAGCTCATCTAGTGGGAACACACATTAATGAGGTGTACCAGCGACACTTGAGATCTCAGTCTCTAAATATCCCACGCAAAACTCTAGTCCGGGCTTCCCCACGGTGAGTCCTTCTACCCAGAAGCCCATGGCATTGGCCTGGGCGGAGCAGCAGTGTACACCGTGTTCGTCACCAGCAGGGAGCGAACTGCAAGGCGGATGCCAACAGTAATGGTGACGACTTCTAAATCTCTAGGCGTCGGGTCCTTCAAAGACCTTCCCTCCGGTAATCACTAATTCCAGCTACTACTCGAGGCCACCAGCCGACCCTGGCGACTCGAACCCGCGGCTTCCCGGCCGCTCCTAGCGTTCGCGATCGCAGACGCAACCCCACTTACGCGGCTCGCGAAGAAGCGAGCCCGCAGCTCGCAGGGCCGCAGCCAGGTTGGCGCCGGCAGAAAGCATTTCCGGGACGGCCAGGGATCCTCTCTGCAGCGGCGAAACAGCTGGGCCCGGCGAGCGCCTACCCGGCTTCGCTCAGAAAACGCCGCCAGGCGACGTGGGCGGGGCCAGCAGGATCCGCCCTGGGGTGTGGTTAGGGGCGGGGCTTGTAGGCCCGACTGGCTAGAAGCTGCTGGATGGAAGCTGGAACAGGCGGAGGAATTGTGGCTTGGATCAGCGTACCCGAGTCCCACTAGGTCCCCGTGCCATCACGGGTCCTGCTTAGGTCTGCAGCGCGACTCAGCAAAAAGACTTTCTGGACGTTTCCATACTGTCCTTAGACGTGCCCAGGCTTCTGCCTCCCTTTCCCAGTTTGGTTGCTTCAATACTTTATCGCAGTGTAGACCCTTTCAGCTTGTTTCCAGAGCAGAAAGAGAAAGTGTGAGAGAGAGGGTGTGTGGGTGTGGGTGTGTGGGTGGGTGGGTGTGAGTGTGGGTGTGTGTGCTTTCTGTAGCAGAGTTTAAGACAAAGGAACCAGCTTAACATTGCTGGTGTGAGGGCACTAGGAAGGGTGAAGGTCAGGAAGACAAGTGCAGACCCGCTTAGGAAGGGGCTATGGGGAGACAAAATAAGCAGAACATACAGAACATTTTGAAAGATTGGGAGTGCACTAGGAAGAGGGAACGGGTAGGGTAAGGCTGATGAGTGCACTAGGAAGAGGGGACGGGTAGGGTAAGGCTGATGGAAGAAGTCCTCCTGGAGGCTTGGGGGAAGGATGGGAGGAAGGGAAGGAGGAAGAATGAAGAAGGAAGGCAGGAGTCCAGATAAACCTGACCGCTGGTGGCTAAAATCTGAGCTCCTGGCTTTACTATAACGTGTAAATGTATTACAGTTCATAGAACCGACAGGATTGCCTCCGTGTGCTTTCTCCCCTTGGGACTGAGGACTGAGCCCAGAGCCTCGCACATGCTAGACATGTGGCCTGTCTCTTTACATCTCATTTTGTCAGGCTTTTGTTGCCAGGGCAGGCCTTAAACTTGCTATCTTCCTGCAGTAGCCTCCCCAGTAGCGGATATTGCAACACTGAGCCATCAGACCAAGTCCTTTGGCAATTCTTGACTTCAAAAATCAAACGGTATTAGAGATTGCCCTGTAGAGAGCCTGCGGGAAATTTAGGGGATAGAGGCAGATAAGGCAGAGATGGTTTCTTGAGGGGGCTGCTTCCTTTCTTATGAAAAGGTGGACGTGAGGGGAAATTCCCGCACAGGAACAAACATCGAGACAAAACGATAACAGACATGGGAGGCCCCAGGGCTCTTATAAAACACTGAGTCAAGTCTAACCCCTGAGTAGCCATCATTGCAAGATGACCTTTATAGTCATCTAAAGCTGAAACTTCTCTAAAGGTCATCTAGAAGATGAACTCCGGAGGCTCCACAACACACGTGGAAATGCTGTGCTAGACGGTGCAGGGCGAGGTCACAGGTATGCCATGTCTCTTCAGCACCTCTGGGAGGCCCTGAAGGAGTCATTCCGCCACCCTGGGTGCTGAGCACTCCTGCTAAGTGGAGATAAACAGGGGTTTCTTGGCCTCTCCCAGAGACGTGCTAATGATTAGTGATGAGGCAAAATGCTGCCACTTCTCACAAAATCTGCAGCTGAGGCGGCCAAAATTTATGTGTGACCAGAAAGCAGAAAAGAACTGACAAAAATGTTTTATTCCAGACATTAATCCAACATCATTTCAAAAAGTTAATGAGCACGATTTCTTTCATTTTATTTGTTTACTGACTGGAAAACTCAAAATTTTCTGTGTACAAAGCTTCTTGGGGATTCATGGGCTCTAAAAAGATGGCAAAGCTTGGGTTGGTGAGAAACTGGTTCAGCAGGTAAAGTGTTTGCTATACAAACCCAACGAACCATCTCCAATTCCTGGAATCCATGGTGGAAGGGAAGCAGCAACTCCTGAGAGCTGTCTTCTGATCTCCAAACATGTACCCCAGCACTGAGTGAGAACACACACCACAAATAGAAAACAAGCAAATCTTTGTGATTTTGATCTATTTTTGTAATCTGTGTCTAGGCAGGCCTTCAACCCTTGAACCTGTCACTTTGATGCTTTGACATCCCCAGTAGGTGGAATTATAGGCCTGCCTGAGTCACCAGGCTGAGCCCTTTTGATAATTCTTGACTCTGGTAACAAAAACAGTATTTTTTGAGGTTGCCCTTATATCAAATATAACAGCTTCCGAGTGAGTGGTTCATTATTATAATTATTATTATAAAATAAAAGCAGATAAAATGTACTTCATATGATTTCTATTTAAAGCTGTGCGGTGGTGGCGCACACCTTTAATCCCCGACACACAGGAGGCAGAGGCAAGTGGATCTTTTGAGTTCGAGGCCAGCCTGATCTACAGAGGGAGTTTCAGGACAGCCAGGGCTGACAGAAAAAAAAAGCAGGTGTACTTTGCTTTTTGATTTTTTTGAGACAGTGCCTCCTACAGCCCACGTGGGCCTTGAACTTACTGTGTAGCTGAGACAATCCTGAACTCATTGAGCCTCTGGCTTCCACCATTTAAGCACTGGCATCACAAGCATGAACTACTATACTTCCAAAAGTTCCTGCTGAGCATAGCGCAGGCCTTTAATCCCAGCGCTCAGGGGCAGAGGCAGGTAGAGCTCTGTTTGAGGCCAGCCTGGTCTACACAGTGATTCCAGCACAGGGCTAGATAGAGAGACCCTGTCTCAAGAAACCAAAAGCAAACAAAATACATAGCCCAGAAGCCGTGAACTCTAGATTCAGGGTTACAGAAAATATTACACTGTGCTTGAAAGGTTAAAGAAGTGAGATTTACAAATATTTGCACATACATATAAATACTCTCTTCTCCCTAATGAGATTTACATATATTTGCATATATATGCTTGCCCCTATTCCCCAGCTTGCATTTTAAGCAAAATTCTATACCAATTCCATTAGCAAACAGAAGGCTGAAAGACACAGGCTTTGTGTTGACTGAGATAAGCCGCGAGGGAGAAGATTTGTCTGAGCCCCTGTGACTTAATTAGTGAATAAAGCACTTGCCTGTCACAGACAACACTCTGGAGTTCAGCCTGTAGTTCTAAATAAAATGAATTTGTTGGTTTCAGCTCAGTGCTTCAGGGAAGGGGGGACTCCCCTAATTCATTATTTGCAGTGATTGGCACTTCTAAGCTACACAAACTAAATTTATATTACTCCACTCGGTCTCCTTAATCAGAAAAGGACTGGGGGAAGGGATTCCGCACGAGAGGAACAGCAGTTCCACGTGACAAATGGCGAGCCTTGAATCATCACTCAGGGAAATTTGAGCCATTGTCCTCACAATTAAGACCTAAGCCACCAAATCCGGACCCAACTGCAGCTCGCTTTGCCTAAACCACAAGGAGGACCGCCGCTCACACTCACTGAGTGTGTCCACAGTGAGAAAAGTGCTGCCTCAGGTAATGTGGAGGGTAAAAGTGTTAAAAGGTTCTAAAGGAACTTGTATGTACGTGCGAGTAGCTCATTTATGAGACAGTGTGAAGGCAGAGCCACTGTCAAACACCTAATGTACGGAACTGAACGATAATCGGTACCCATATGAAACTAACATTCTAAGTCACTTAGGCAGCTGTCTCCGAAAAATACAAAGATATACAACATAAAAACAGGTGATGGCTAAGGGTCAGGGAGGAAACCAAAGAAGGCAGAGGAATGCAGAGAGGCTGGAACTGCCACATTCTGTCGACACAGTCTGGCGTGAATTCTGGGAAGGTGAAACTGTGCCAGGAAGACCTCATGTGCAGAGGCACATGAACCCTGAGCAGGGGTTCTGGAGCTTGTGTGAGGAAGGGACCAGCAAGGATGGGGACCCCTTTGAAGCCTGCATAAGTTTTCTTTGTCAGTCGGACAAAGTCTCAAAATTTTGCTGTTCTTTTTAAACGCTGGAATTTAGAAACCTTTCATTAAGGTATCAACAGGGCCACAAGCCCCTGTCCATCCTGGTCACTCCCTATCTTCTGGTGGTGACTGGCAGGGCTTTATTCAATACCTGTTATACTGGACCAACTACCCCCATAGTCCAATTTTGAGTACATAGGTAAAGACCCTATTTTCAAATAAATACGTCCATGCAGGATCTAGGAGTTAGGACATCAACTTCTTTTAGGGGACATGAGGAACCTGCAAGGAGGTCTCATGGCCTGAGCAGAGTGAGGCTTGAGGTGAGTTGAAACCCAGGCTCTGTGATGGAAGAGGACTTTGCAGGTGGTAAGGGATCTTTGGCACGGCCTTCTGAGCTGACTTCCTGCAGCACTGGAACATACTCGAGTTCCTAAGAGTTCCTTTCCTAGGTCATAAGGACAAAATGGGAGCACCTGGCCCGACATAAAGACACACACTCCATGCTTTTAATTCTAGAACTCCAGAGGCAGAGGCAGAGGCAGAGGCAGACAGATCTCTTATGAGTTTGTGGCCAGCCTAGTCTACAGAGCTAGTTCCAGGACAGCCAGGGCTACACAGAGAAAAACGTGTCTCGAAACAAAACAAAACACCAACAAACAAGACACACAGCACATGACTAAACACATTATTTCCTCCCACGGCTTATCACTTTTTGTCAGTTCCTATTAGTAAAGTGCCTTTGGCCCCATTTCCACAGCGGCAAAAGGGTGCCCACAGAGCCTGTCTGTTTCCTCTTGCCAGCAACCCAGGGGTGTCCTGAGTCTTGAGCAGACTGATGTTATTTTCTTGGCTTCAGTCTTGCTCTTTGAAGGTGTGTAAATTTGAAATTCCCTCTTCCCAGGAGGTGTTTATTCCCTCCCAGAACTGTGCAAACCCCAAGCTCCTTTTGCTATGGGCTAGAGACCAGCTTTCTAGAATTTTCTACGGAAGAGCCAGACATCTGAGATCCCTTTGCATGAGGCTCTGGCCCTACCTAGCTCCACCATCTTGCTTTTATGTGGATATGTTCGCCTGTGAACGGCAGAGCAGCACACTTAGGATGTGTGCATTGTTCTATGGATACTCTGCTTAAAGTCCCTCAGCTTTTTCGCTGGGGTCAGTTCTTACCCAGCCCCAACTCTAACCTAATAGCTCTGGCTTCGATGCTACCTCCACTCCTCTCCGCAATTCTGTCTCCCAGAGCTGTCCTTTTCACATTCAGCTAAGGGAGGGAGCATTAAATGTATCCAGTGAATGTATTTACAGTGGGGGACAAAAGGGTGAGCGGATGTTTCACTGACTTCAGGCTCAGAGGGCTACGAAATGCTCCCCCAAGTGCTATCAGAATTTACAAGAGGAACTGTCAGCGTGGCAGACTTGAGCTGCTGAGGCAGAAGGACTGCCTTAAGTAGGAAGGCCCTGTCTCAAAACACAAACCACAGAAATGATTTTACAAGAGAAGACTGGAACATGCTGAGCCTGAGGAGACATTGGCGACAGGCAGGACGCACAGGGAAAAGACAAGCCCTGTCTTTAATGATTCCTCCATGATTGTCCCGTCTCCATGAGCACACAGCCCTTGGTGATCATCTAAAGACCGTCCAAAACTAACAGTCCGAGGTCCATTCACTCAATGCTCCACCCTACCCCCATTCTAATACCTGGATGCCAAAGCAAACATAAGAAAGATGTTCTCGAAATTTACCAGGTATGGACCTGTGACTACACAAAACCGAACAGACCAACTCTTTGGTCTTGCAACATCCTGTTCGGACTACTGGAGAGACACAGCATTCTGCAGTCACCTAAAGATAAAAGGAGCTTGAGACACACATGCCCTAGAGGTGGTCTTTCAGGACCCAAGCTCTTAATTGTCTTTGGTTTGCTGGCTTACCCAAGTTCCTTCCCAACAACTTGTCCTTGAATCACTGGGCTCTTCCGGAGCAAGCCAACAGGATTTTAACCATAGCTGTAAGGAATGTTAGCCTAGTTCTTGGCTCATGCTCACCTTCGCCACAGGAAAAAGGAATTACTGATTTTTTAAAAAGAGGGTCTCCACTGAATGTCTAGACCCTGCCAAGCACCAACTCCATTCACTAAACACACTCTTTGAAAGGCGATCCCACCCTATTCCACAGATGAGGGAAACATCTGTGCAGAGGACCCAAGTTGCCTGAGGCCACAGAGCCAGGGGCAAGGCTGGTGTTTGAACCCAGGTGTGCCATGTTCCCAAAGTGGAGGCTGTTCGATTCTCCCAAAATACAACTCAAAAGATAAAATGCTAACAGGGGCAGGGGCCAGAGAGCACCTGTGGAGTTCATGGCCAGCGTCATGAATTTATCAGCCTGGAGGACCACAGCTGAGAATCTAGGAATTCATATTGAAAGCTGAGCTAGGATGCACCGTGGGAATTGCAGTCAACAATCAGTTCAAGGACAAAGCCTCTCTGATTCCCGAGACCCACTTAACCATCACCTACATCTTTAAGTTTCATAGGTTTACTACATTTGTCTTTATTCCTTGCCAGCCTTACTCAACAGCTAATGATGGCGTATCCCTCCCCTTCCTTCATTCTGATTTGTGTGCTCAAATACAGAATGGTGACTTCTGGGTAAAGACGGGGCTTAGACACAGACTTAGCTTCACTTCACCAAACCCCACCAAAATCTCCACAGAGAACTTAGAATGGCGAGGGTAGGGGTGCTTTTTGTTCTCAAGCACAAGTCAAAAATAAAGAGGAACAGAATTTCAGAAGCTAGAGGGCAGATGAATCAATATTTCATGGTTCAGCCAGCCGAAGAAAAACTGAATTGTAAGCTGGCCATTCTAAAATAAGAACCATTTAGATTTAGACAACAGAATCCCTAGTGGCCAGGACTGGCGGCAGCAGGTGCCTTTGGAAGTGGAGATGAGAAAAACATGCTATAATGAGATGGATTGAAAGTCTGTGAAAGCAGCTGTCAGATGCCCAGGTTCCCACTCTGCGGTGGGGCAGCTCCCCCATCTCATGGTCAAGTGAAGGCTGCATTCCTGGACAAGTTGTGCAGGTTCTAGGTAAAAGCAGTAGACAGCCCAGGGGACTTTTACAGGAAGAGGTTAACAGAAAGATTACCAGATGTCTGGATGTCTCCGAGGATTGAATCCACTGAATAAAACCTGATACTAATTGTAAGGAAAACGAAAAGGCACAGAAGGCTAAGTAACTCCACTTTACCACATCTCCAACCGAAATGGTAACTCAAGGGAGCTGGAAAGATGGAGACATGAGGGGTGCACACGGGAAAGGACGGTTCCTGTTTTCCAAAGAGCGGATGATGTCTAAAATGAAGCACCAATGCGGGAAAGCATGCGAGCCAGCGACACGGAGGTAAATTTAAATTAAGCTAAATGTCGACAACTTTCCACGCCTCAAAGGTGGTACGCTCCGTCAGCTAGCTGAACCTTCGCTCTAGAACTTGGTGTTCACTCATGACTGCATTTAATTCTGATCAAGCTGATTGTCTGCCCAACAACCCCCCAAATAAGAAACTGTTAGCGTAAGAGTCACTACACTGAACGATTTCAGATGGTAGGAGTTTCGGTACCTGTATGTCATGATGTCCTTTTTCCTTGAAGGCTTGAGAGACATACATGATGCTCTCTAAGGCAGTTTAAATAACCCAGCCTTTCCCCAGTATTCCCATCTCAACTAGAGATGAACAGAGACCATTACAGACTGAAATATTAGTGTAACAAGAGAGCCTAAAGGTTCATTTGAGTAACTGTCGGAATCATCCTACAGTTAATTGGGAATTTTCAAAAAAAAAAAAAGACCTCATCCATAAATCCAGATTCAGCTAGTCTAGTGTAAAATCCAAGCACTAGTATTTATAAGATCCTCAGGTAATTTACAATATGCATCCAGGGTTACTTATAACAGAGTTGAACTATTCTCTATATACTTAAGAAGACATTTTTAGAAAATGTTACATACAACACGGTGGGAAGGAGATAAAGATGAATTTGAATTGCTAAAAATGGTTGAAGGACATTTAAAGACAACTGATAGTATATCTAGGTGCTTCTTGGCATACAGTTACTCCCCCCTAACCCTAGCATAAGCTAAAACTACCACAGGTAGAAAATGTACTTTCTATACCTTACATCATAGTGTGGCCAAGCCGACAAATATACTCAGAGCACTGAGCTAACAGATGGCGTATTTTATAAACACTTAACACCTGCGACTTGTTGGCCAAACAGCGAGCTATCCTAAGTTGGGCACTGCTGGAGTGTAGCTGCTCATTTCTGAGCAGATCTACTACAGAAGACGTGAAAAGCTTTCAATGTGACCATCGACAGGTCTGAGAGGACAGAGCCCTGAAGTAGGAGCCTAGGAGAGCAGGATCTAGAACCAGAGATGTCCGGAAACTGGTCCTCCACAGGAATGAAGGATTGAGATCTTCAGAGCAGAGCAAGCACCACACGCGGGAAATGACAAACCCTTAAGTGGTTTTGTAATCATTCATACTCAGTTACTTGGTCCCAGGTCACCATAACCTGATGCGTGATCTCACCTAATCCTTCTAATTATCAGCCTATTTATACAATCAAAATTCAAGCTGAGCCTAACCTCTTCCCCTACATTTTGGTCATGAAGCTAAGTACAGCTCACTGACCTTCTTCCAGTACTCAGCCTCGCTTCCATCTGCCATTTTACTTATTTGCAAAATAGTAGGAAATTAATGGATTTAAAACTAGCAAGAGAGCAAAACAGTTCTAACTGGGACGCAAGAGTCTAATTTAAAAATCCATTCTGTTACTATCGTTTAATTCCACTCATACTAAATTCAGAATCTAATAATCATGACAAAGATTCAAAAAATGCAGAAGATATAAAATATGAGGCAGAGATTTCAGCTTTGAGAAAATAAGCCAGAGAAGTGGTCTGACAAGCGTTTATTTATTGATTGGTGGGAATACAGCCCATCAGAACACATGGCATGCATCTGGGGGAGAAACGAGTCACCTGCACTGGGGCCATGCAGTAAACCTACTAGGATCCTGTTGGGCAGTACAGAGGTACCCAAGGCTGGGTGGGTGACTTAGCTGCCTAATGGTGGCTAAGGTTCCAGGTACAAATCCTTTGGGAACATACTTACTTTTCATTACTCGGAATTACAACAGAATAGGGAAGCCGAGCCTTACCTGCTCTCAAATTGAAGGCTGAGGAGTTACTTGGAATCATTTAAATAAGCCATCATCCAAATCATGTTCATTGTAAATTTTAACTCAATCTCCCTTCATAAATTTTTTCCTACCAATTCATGCCCCTCAGAATCAGAAGCACTGTGTGAATTTGGAAAAGATTAATAGCGAATGTAAAAGACTATGTCTTCGATTCCAATATCTACACTGTTGCACTATAATTAATTATTAGATTTTTATATCATATGGCCAATTTCTCTTTTAGATGTTTGCTATAACAAGTATATAATACATTAAATAATTCCTGTGACATTTAAAAGGACAAAAATATAAAGTTGATGGAATATCAGATATATTTAAAACTATACAATCATATATGGTTTATTTAATACAGTGATTGTAACCTACAGTACAATAAAATGTCTTCCCAACTAAAGAGTGACATGCCACGTACTTTCTGAAAATTTTGTAATGAGTACTTTTATTAAGGGGACATCAATGTCACTTTGTATTCAAGTCACATCTACTTCTTTTTATGGTAATGGGAAGAAAACACATAGAGACAGAAAAAAGCTACTGCGCCCAACAGGAAACCAAGGGATGGTTCGGATTTTGTTCTTTGCAGAGGCAGTCTTATCTTCTCATGAACATTTCTCTTCCTTCACACTTCAGGGCCTCTCGGTTACGGCCTGCAGCGTTGGACGAATCGAGGGTACAAGCACACATCTCGGATGTGATATCTGTTCAGAATCCAACTTAGGAATCTTTCCAGGCCCAAGCCATAGCCTCCATGAGGACATGTACCATATTTTCTCTGTTAAGTAAACGAGAAGAGAAAGAATGTATGCTACTTTAAAACTAAACATGTTAAAATTACTCATGAGCTAACTTCCACAATGTAATGTAACAGTTAACTCACTGTAGTGACAACGCAGCTCAAATCCATATGCCTTCATAAACCACACAGAGAGATAATAAAAACTACCTTGGAGCCGGGCAGTGGTGGCGCACGCCTTTAATCCCAGCACTCGGGAGGCAGAGGCAGGCAGATCTCTGTGAGTTCGAGACCAGCCTGGTCTACAAGAGCTAGTTCCAGGACAGGCTTCTAAGCCACAGAGAAACCCCGTCTCGAAAAAAAACAAAAAACAAAACTACCTTGGGGATGTAGAGCCACCCTGAAAGGAAGAGATGATTTCAGCCTTTCTACCTAATTCCCATGACTTATCAGGAGAGTGAGGAACAGAATTAGACGTTGGCAGGATCTAGTAATAGATTGGTAAGTTAGCTCAGCAGTTAAGTGCACTGGCTGTTTCTCCAGCACCCACCAGGTAGCTTACTACTATCTGTAATGGCAGCTCCAGGAGCTCTCAAGCCCTCTTCTGTGCTCTGGGGGCACTGCATGTGAAACATATATGCAGGGAAAATACCCATACATATTAAAAATACAAACAAAACAAAAAGCCTGCAGCAGATTTGGCAAATGGCACTGATATAACTTGGCTAAAGAAAAAAATGGCAATATCCAAATGCTACACAAAGCAAACACAGGTCATCTGAATACTCATGGATGACCTGGGATTCTGGCCTCCAACGCCATACAACAAAAGGCATTTCAATGTATGAAAAATGTATCACAGTGAAAAAAACTAAAGCACAATTGTTTTTACCTGATCTGTGTACCAGTAATAAGGAGCGGGGTCGATTCCTTCCCTTTTATAGCCTTCCAGAATGTCTTCACTATCCCAAGAGCGCATCGAGCCGCCCACAATCTCACCAACATTGGGCATCAACACATCAACCTTTAAATAATAAGTGAAAAAACTATCACAATTACTGTCAGTCTATCAGACAAGATTACAAGGCTTTAAGGAAAATTACAATTAAGTTCCTAACTCGAAAGGAAGCCCCTTGACTATGCAAAATTCAAGTATTACTCAAATTCTTTATCAGAACACGTCAATCCGGTCAGGGAAGAATTTTCTTTTTTTAACTTTAATTACTGCCATTATAGATTTATGAAATACTTGTCATGAGCTATAGCTTATCCCAAATGACAGCTCCCAGCCCCTTAAAACAGTAAAGTTTCTAATACTCAGAGAACCACAAACTGACAGATTCAGTGAGCCGAGGATCCTCAGGACATCGCTGCATATAGAAGGACTTGATCTCCACTGGAAATCGACACAGCAGGATCGGTTCATTAATGGTGTCTGTCATCAGTCTCTCAGGAGCTTCAGGAATATCCTGAGGTGAAACCAGATTTCATTAACATTTAAAACTGCGAACAGAGAGCAGCTCTTCCAGAATCAGCTGGCCTGGGCCATGTTTCTGTAACACAGCAGAGGACACATAGGGACCTAAAGCCCACAGACATGCACATGGAACAATTCCTTCTAAAAAGAGTGGAACCTACTCATGGCTATCAAGTGAGCTGTAGGAAGATCTGCTTCTTCTAACACAGTCCATGCAGTGTGCTGAGGCTGCTGGGGAATGAAACCACTGCCCAGATATCTCTAAGCTGTGACAAGATACCGCTCGGTATACTGGTCAGTGGCCAGACCCAAGCTCTCAAGCAAATATGGCCGGCTTCGTCTCCAGAGCAGAAGACAATCAGTGTATGCTCCAGGACATCACTGATCTACAGGTGTAAACACACCACACACCCCCACCCACAGTGTGCTAAAAATAACCAAATACATAGGTCTGAATCAGTTATAGCTGACACCCCCAAACGCATGCTGGGAGGCTCGGGAATGCACTGGCGAGGAATGATCATGAGAGCAGGAAGAGAAGGAACTCCAATGCATTAGAATTGCCCAAAAGGATGCTGTTCTAAAGTTCACTCTACCATGAATCCAGATAATCTCAAAAAGTAGCTTCTGCTAGTACTACTGACTTGAGGGCAGGTCGAGGCTACCAGCATCAAGCAGCCACCACCAGCAACCTTAAGCACACAACCCCCTCTGAAGCAAGGAGGAAGGGATACATACGTCTCCAAACTCATAGAGCGTCCCGTCTTCTTTCTTTACATCGTGCTCCCTCAGCCACTCAATAGCGTCTGAATAGTTCATTCGTCTGAAAGGCCGCTTAGGAGGTTTAAAGTTCTAGAGTAAAAAGAAGAAAAAACTATATAAAAGGAAAGCATTCAGACTCAAACATCTATTAAGAAACAATGGGGCTGGAGAGATGACTCAGTGGTTAAGATACAGGCTGAGCTTCCAGAGGACCTGGGTTTGATTCCCATCACCCACATGGTAGCTCACAACCATCTATAACTCTAGTTCCAGGAGACTCAACACCTTCTTCTGGCTTCCAGATGCATTGCAAGCATGTGGTGCAGACATGCACACAGGCAAAATGGCTCAGGCATACTTTTAGCTAGCTCTTACTTCTTAAATTAACCCACTTCAATAGAAGTGGGCTCTATTATTATACATATTAGTCTATGTATTCACATGTGGCTGTGCGTTTCCTCATTTTCTACATGTCTTACTTCCTCAGCAGCTGGCTGGCGTCTGCTTGACTCTATGCCTACTCTCTCTATATATACCTGTCTGTTCGGATTCCCTGCCTGGCTTTACTCTGTCTGCTAAGCTATTGACTGAAACAACTTTATCCATCAACCAGTAAAAGCAACACATATACAGAAGGACCGCCCACATCAGACAGGTGAAGCCTTTGCCAGGCAAGCTTGACAGCCAGGGTCTGATATGTGGTACCCAACTCCACGAAGCTGTTCCCTGCCTCCCATATGCCATCACTGTACGAGTAGGTCCCCAAACACCATTAACACATAAGTAATAATAAATTCTTAAAAAAGAAAACAATCCTACAAATCATTAATATGAAAGAGCATTTCGGATGAAGAAATACTTTTGAACCACCTCTTCTGTAAGTTAAAATATAGTTTTGGCAATTACCAATATAAGTTTAAGTCTTCAAGACATTACCTACTTATTTCAGCTCACCAAATCTACAAAAATTGAGAGAGACTCTGTCTTCTACAAGACTGGAATCCCTTCATTTCGAGAAAACACCACACCTACCGGGTTGAGGTCATACACTATGCTCGCCACTGGTGACTTCAAGACTCTGTCCACCACATCGCACACTAGGTCCTCCAAACGGTTCAGGAGGTCCTCAAAGGTCAGGAAGGGGCACTCGGCTTCCACATGCGTGAATCTGAAAGACAGACACAGCTGAGAGCTGCTCTTCTTTTACACAAAGTTTCTGGACCTGGGGGAAGGGTCCAGAAAGGAACCAAAGCCCTGCTCTCATAACCCTCACTGAACGGTACCCAAGAAGCCAACTCATTCTCTTGCTTCTCAGGCAGGGTTTTATAGCCCAGGCTGGTCTTCAACTTCTGATCTTCCTGCCTCCACCTCCCAACTGGGATCACCAGCATATACCACCATGCCTGCTACTTTTATATGGTGCTGTGTACGCTAAGCATTCGCTGGGCTAGCTGAACTTTAACCCCAGCCCGAGGGGCAGCTTAGGTGGACAACTTCGTACTCAGCCAGGTGCCTTCGTGTTCTGGACTGTTCGGCCCTGTAGGACTGGGCGATACAGAAAACATCCCCCAGGGCCGGAAGGCAGGTCTCCAGGTACAGCTGCGAGGACTGGGTCAAAAACGCTTCCTCCCCAAAATAGTCAAGCTTGAAGAGTGTGGCCCCGCCTTCCACCTGCGTCTGCACCAGCGTCGGGGTAGTAACCTGTTACGATGAGAAGGAGCACACAGGTCTGCTACTGCCACCAGTCTTCCAATGGGACGGGGCATCACTCGTAGAAGGTGACCTGGAACGGGCACTTACTTCACAGTAGCCCCTGTCAAAGAAGTGGTCCCTGAAGCACCTGGTGATCATAGACCGTGCCTTCAAGATTTTGGACATGTTCTCTCCACGGATCATCATGTGCCGGTTGTTGAGCTGGACATCGACATCGGACTCCTCGTTGATCAGGTTATCAGCCCCTCCAGCTGGGGCCAGCCCCACCAGTTCCCAGAAGTCACAGCTCAGCTCGTGGCCTCCCGGAGCCTGTAGTTTAAAAAGCAGAGGGAGTGAGACAGACAAGAAGCTGACAGTCCTGAAGATTCCGGGTCCAAATTTCCAGGTGCTATTTTAAGAGCATCATTAGTAGTTTTAGCTTCCAAAATTACTCACCCAGTAACTCAATATTATAATTTTATATTTAATACTTCTTTCCATGTAAACACACACACTTCTATAAATAAGAAGGCATGTACTAAGAATAAAACCCACTCTAATTCCACGACTTGGAGTAATTACTTACAACTATTAGCATCATAGTTCACTTTTCTAGCATTTGCCTAAAGGTTTAGTTAACGTACTTATCCGTATTTCAAAACTTACATACGGAGCTAAGCGCTAGTTCAGCAGTTAAGAGTGCATACTAACTTCCAGTTCCTAACACTTGCAAAGTGGCTCATAACCACTTTTAAATCCAGCTCCAGAGGATCTGACATGTGTGCTTCCTGAGGGGATCTGCACTCCTGTGTACAGAGCACACACCAACACACACACACACACACAACTGAAGTAATAAAAAATAAAATCTTAAAGTTAAATGGAAAGTTTTACTAAAAGCAGTTTATTATCTATTTGGAGACAGATAGTCAAAATTTCCCCTACTGACTCTACAAAAAGTAATTCCTTTTAAAAGCCTCATATTCATGGAACATGGAATCATCTTGTCGCCAAACACTGGACAGCAAGTAACACCATGACAACCACTCCATCTCTACCATGCCACTTCAAGGAAGGCTAGGTGAAGTCACTCAGACACTCAACTTTTATTACAGGGCAGGCTTTTACACGGACTCTAGGACTAGGAGTGTTTGCTCCCTCTTGTGGTTACTATGCTACATCTGTAGGTTTCTCTTCCTGGGCAACAATTACAACCGCAGTAGTTATCTGAATTGTGATTACCGACCAACAGGTAGGCTAGGGCACAAACATATCCCTATGCACATTTTCCTTCTCGTTCTTTCTCCTTCTATTTTTTTTTGTTTTAATTAAACTACCAATTCCTGTTCAAAACGTTTCAGTTTAGATGAGTGTTTTCTGAAACTCCCAGTGGTCCAGATTTTACTTTCGCCTCGCTAAAGTTACTACTGCATCATAGCAGAGCAGCCACACGTCCGACCAAGGGGATTAGTAAGGAATTAGGGTGAAAAGCTAAGGTGGTTTTTTTTTTCCTTTTTTTTGGAGGCAGGGTCTCATTATGTAGCTCTGGCTGTCCTGGAATTCACTATGTAGACCACGCTGATTCACAGAAATCTATCTGCCTCTGCCTTCAAGTGCTGGGATTAAAAATGATGTGTGAGCCCACGCTATTCTGATCTGACTGTGAGCTGTCTGCATCCTCTCAAAGTCACAGTGACATTACTTGCCACTGCGGCTGCAGAGGGAGGTGTTCAGGTCGGGAGCCCTGTACCTGCATCAGTGAGTTCCGTCACTCAGGAGAGTTAGCGTCAGTGATCATGAGACTAGATTTGTCACACAAGCCAGCTCAGCCCCATCCCAACCTACTGAATGCATTCTTTAGTCTTGAAGCCCCTCCATCGTGGACTAACCAACCTCCAGAACTACAAGAAAATTCTCTTGTTTTCATAAATTTCCCAGTCCACGAGACTCTGTTATAGCTATGAGAATCAGACTACAACAAAAACTGTTAGCGGACATATTTTACTGGAAAAGAACACAGTACACTGAATTCACAGTACTTTACACTTGTGTATTTATATGCCAAACGCCAAATTACCAATAAAGACATTGGAGAACAAACTAAAATTTAATACCGACTACTTTATTCCACGAGTTGACCCCGCTCACCTGCTTGCCCTTTGGAGTCAGGTTTAGTGTTCCGTATACTGCCACGCTGCTCTCAGTGGACAAGACTACGCCATTGTAACACTGGCACTGCAAAAAGGTCAAAGTTCATTATTAGGCTACTTATGCTGATTTTAAAATATTCTAATAAAGTTAAAGGAATTATTTATGAACAAGTTATTAGTCAAATATTTCTAAAGTCAGGATTGATACTACCACTAATTTTGTTTTTGGCTTCTTTTTGAGCAGGGTCTCTAGGCCCCAGCTAGCCTTGCACTGCTCTGTTCCTGCCTCGACAGGCTATGCTACCAACCTGGGTTCACCACTGACTGATAAGATGTGAGAGAGAAAGAGCACGCAAGCACTGTTTTTGGAGGAGTCAATGTACCCATGCACCACAGGTTTCTATTAGCAACGGAGTGCTACCTATTTATTACCTATTGGGTAGCTCATATTACCTACTGATATGATAGCGAAGTACACCCTGATATTTGCTCAATGAGACAGCTTACTAATGTATGTCTTGGACTGTGGTTCTATCGTTGAGTAACATATGGCTATATAAAAACATAGTTAAGTTCCCTTTACACGAATACATAAGCATAAAAGACCCTAGTCCATTACATACCCACAGTTCATATCTGACTCAGGACAGAGCCTCTCTACACTGTGATGACCACCAGCACACGCTAAAGTCATCAGGAGAAAAATAACGGGCAATTCGACAACAGAGGGATAAAGCTTCTTACACTGAAAGCTACTGATCACAAACAAAGACATGTCAACACCACATGCCTCCTGACATAACCAGACAGCTTTGCACAGGAAGCAGTCATGTGAAGGAGAAAATAAAATAAGGTCCATTTATAAAACACAGGGCAAGCAGAAACACACTAAGTGACAGAGAGGCAGGAATTAACCAAACTCATCTGTGAGACACTCCACAGAGTAATTTCTGGGTTTTTCTCCCACAAATAACTGGGAACAGAGAGATAATGAACAACAAGGAGACACTGTTAGGAATGTGACATCCAAGGAAAGATACCAAGACCCAGCATAACCTGGTGGTTACTCAGGCCAGGTCAGAAGACTCTCTATACTGTTCTGTCTTTATAGTTGAGAAAATTTCCATAACAAAAGCTTCTCTCTAGCTTTTCCAAAGTATAATCAAAACTATTTATATTTATGATACACAATGGTTTTGACATAGGTATCCACAGTTAACACAGTAAAATTTTAAAGTATGTGTAGAGATTCTAAAATTCTCAAAACTTATAAAATGGACTGTATTAAATTCAATCTTTCAGGCATATGTAAGATAAAATACTTACCAAGTCATCTGACAGGACACACTGCAGATAGCCCGTACCATCTCGCAACACCAGAAACATCAAATTCTTTCCTAGGAACGAGAAACAAAACTTCAGCCAGGGTACTTCACAATCCTCCTACATAAAACCGTCGCAAGGTCAGTCACCGGAGTCCATACCTCTCCACGCCCTCTTCCTTTGACATCCTTGCCCCAAGCCTAGTCTGTGTACTTTATGTTCTAACCACATGATCCACACGATCTACATGATCATGGGACAGTACGGAGCTGAGGCATTGCCTTATCTACTTCTGAATCCCCTATAATGTAAAGAAAGCGCTGAGCACTCAGGAGGAGGGGCATAAAGATGTGAAATTAAACACTCATTTATATCTCATTTGTTTCTATGAAAGATTTGATAATCACTTATAGCAAGAAAATAAACTAATAAAAACAGAAAAAAGGTCAGGCTGAAGGTAATCATAAAAATGAAAACTAGGATGCTGATGGAAGAGAGATCCTGGATAATTTCAGACATGCGTACGTCCCACACATAAGCATACCACACTCATTCAAACATGTATTCATACACACCATACATGGGGAAGGGGGAGAACAGGAACCAACAAAAATACTAACTTAAAAAGATCACATTCCAGATCAGGATCTGTCTTTCCTATAACACACAGCCCTATTTCTCAATAAATAATTAAAATTCAATTTGAGGATGATGTACTTGTTATACACCTCTTGATCAATGTGATAACAGTTCAAGTAATACCTAAATAATCTTCAAACTTTCTTAGCCATATCACATATGAACAAATTTAGGTTATAAATTATTACATCACTTAAAAAGACAGTATACATACCAAAAACCTAAACAAACCCAGAGAGGTGTTTTTAAGCTGTTCTTTGTAAATGGAGGCTGCTCATTCATTTCCCGGCCACCCAGACCCAAATAATCACTCAGAAACTATACTAATTACAACACTATTTGGCCAATTAGCTCAGGCTTCTTATTAGCGAACCCATTTCTATTAATCTGTGTATCGCCAACAAGGTTGTGGCTTACCAGAAAGGTTCTGGGAGCGTCTTTCTCCTTTGGCAGTTACATGGCGTCTCTCTGACTCTGCCTACTCTCTCTATGTATCTCTGTTCAGATTTCCCACTTGGCTTTGCTCTGCTAAGCTATTGGCCCAAACAGTTTTATCACCAAGCAATAAAAGCAATACATATACAAAACGACATCCCACACCAGTTCTTCCTCTAAGACCAGGTTTACTGAAGATGGAAAAGAGGGAAAGAAAAACCACCTCACTCACCTTGCCTCCGCAACCTGTGGACCCAGCCAAACACCTTCACTCTTTGGCCTCTGTATCCTTCTAATGCACAAATCTTTACCTGTCAAATTTAAATAAAAACTATCTGAATTATGCCACTGATCACATACCAAGATTATTACTAATATTACATAGGCCAATAGATTGTAGTAAAGTGTTAAAAACAATCACTGCTGAGTGCGATGGTAGACACATTTAATCTCAGTACTTGTAAGGCAAGTCAGGCAGATCTCTATGAGGCATGCTAACGAGACCTTTTGTTGGAAAAAAAAATACCCAACAAAATGACAACAAAAAAACTTAAACTAACCAACCAACCAAAAAACCCTCCCCACCGTAACAATTAATTTAAAAAAAAAGTTCTTTTCTATTAGTGTAAAATTGGTAATGAGTGATACCTACAACTGGCTGGGATCCTATTAAAGAAAATCAGGTAAGAAACGAATTTAGTTTGTCATAAGAGATACACCTGTCCTCCACAGCAGCAACAATCCCAGCCTGTCAAGTCCCCCTACACACCAGGAAACCAAGACAAGAGAGGAAATGTGAAGAGGAACTAGGTGGTGACCGGAGGGAGTAGGAGGCGACAGACAAAAGCATTAATGGAACTCAAGCCACGCTCACTCCGGAGTCAGCAATCTGTTTGGGTTCCAGAAAAAAACACAGGAGCAAACTTCCTCTCAAAGAATCATAAATGCTTCTTATATATTTGTAAAACTTATGAACCACAGAGATTTCGACCTTTTTACTTTTGGGTGAGGAAACTGATACTACAGAGGGCAAAATCATTTGCCTCAAATTACCCAGCACAGCCAGGTGGTACTCCACACCTGATACCCGCCAGCCAGAGCAGAATCTACTTATCACACAATTTCTAGTTTTAGCAACAAAATGAACCTCTAAAAGCCAACCTCAGCACTCAAAACACCGTGTCTCTGTTCCCCCCAAAAGGAAAAACAAAACATAAGAACAAAAGATGTGTATGTCCTGCAAACCCAGAAACCGAGGAACAGCCATGCCCACAGTGCCAGAAATGACAGACACTTACACAGGCCGGCTCTGGCAAGCTTGGGTCATTTTTAATGATAATTTTCTTTGCTTCCTCCAGGTTCTTTTCTCTTCGTAAGTTATCTTCTGCCTGATAGTAAACACAATGCAACTGGTCAATGTAGTTTTGGGTGTTGTCCTATAAGAGTGTGCACAGTGGCAAGTTCACTAGTCACCTCTTTCTTCTCCCGAGAGTCATTCTTCATCTGTTCTCTGTGCCACATCTTTTTAATGTTCTTCATCTGTGACTTAGAAATGACATCCCACCTCTAGAGACAGAGAGCACAGAGATATGCATTATCTTCGACCCCTCTCTGTGCTCAGAAAACTCACAAAACATGATCAGCGATTAGCATATCCTACCTCATTTTCCTTTTGTGAATCCACATAAATGGTGGGAAACGGCTCTTTTCCAACTGTCATCAAAGCCTTGGGGAGGGAGAGAGAGAAAAGATTTCTTTAGTATTATACAATGCTTAATAACCAAAACCACACCTGGATTATGAATTTGAACATGACGAAGAGCTTAGAAGAAACTATCAGGACCCAAGAGACAAAACTCAATGTCAACAGGATGACTGGCTAAGGCTCCTTCAGAAGGAGTTGGCTCTAAGAACGTGCAGGTCACACTACAGAAAACTCCAACCAGTTCACCCACACAGTAAATGACCTCCACTCAGAGCAGAGTCAGACAGACACAGGGACAAGCACAGCTATGCCAACAAAAGCAGCAGCGGAGAGCAAACACCCCTTCACCAAAATAACTGAGAGGTTAGCGATTTGTGAAATTGAGACCTAAGACAGGCAGGTCTGAAACTCTCTCAACAAAATAACAGCTAAGTTACATTTAATTTGAAAAATTCTTATGAGACTATTCTTTTTGGGGCAATATTGGTATATCAGACGTTACTGTATTATAAATCATTTAAAGCTTATCGTTTGTGTGTTTTAAGTTAGTTAACAAAAATGAATTTAAAATGCTCGTTATGCTTTTATTGATCATGGGAGGACATCAGAGGACAACTAGGAGAATCAGCTCTCTTTCCAATACTTGATCCCAGGGACTGAATTCAGGTTGTCAAGCTTGGTAGGATCACCTTTATCCACTGAGCCATCTCACTGGCCCCCAAAAAACTATTTTTTTTTTAAATGGGGTCTCTAGTTCAGACCAGTCTTGACCTTGCTGTGTAGCTGAGGATGATCTTGAACTCCTGATCCTCCCACCTTTCAAGTGCTGGAATTATAGGCTCAAGACAAAGAAGAGCATCTTAGTAACCTCAAGCACTGTCTGAAAATTCTCACACAGGAAATGTCTTATTCTTTCTGGAGATAAGATCTGAAGTTTATAAAACCTCTGAGATCCTACCAAACATCTATTCTTTGCCTATTTGAACCCCCATTAGGGCTACTGAGCTGTCCTGCTTCAGCTGCTCCAAGTCATATGTCCTCAACTGTCTGGTTTCATTCTTCAGCTAAAGACTAGAGGCCATAAAATTACAAAGGACAGTCACGTGGGGGCATAGACAGCTAGGTATCATTAGCAACAGTTACTTAAGGCGTACTAAATGACACAAACACATACACACTCCCCACAAACATAAAAGGAATAAGAGGAGGAATGCCCAATTCCTGGAAAATCTCCACCCATTCCCAGAAGACATCCTCCTGCCTCATATTCTAAATCCTCCCATCTCCAAGACCAGAGAAGCTCGCTTGCAAGTTTATCTCCCATTTCTACCAATCCTGACCAGTTTTTCCTTTTCCAAAACCAAGGGCAAGAGGAACCTTAACCTAGTGTCATTTTGTCCACTTCATTGCCTGCTGTAGAGCAGGGATCTTCTGCAAACACCAAGAGACTTAGCTGTAAATTATCATAGGATCACAGTCTTGTACCACGTTAGTGACGGACTGAATGTCCAACTATGGCCCCATCAGACCACAGCGTGAAGGACGACTGTGGCTGCCCACAGTGTTCTGTAAGGGCTCTTATCTCTCATCAACACACAGCTGCGCCTGTCAACACTCGGACTTCGCTTCTTTCCTGACAGTGTACCCCGATACTCATTTTTTATGTCAGGGATGGAAAGCGTCTATCATTCCTCAGAAGGACTCAAGCTGCAACCCTCCTCTTCCACGGGTCACCTCAAGTGTTATCAGTTTTGGAAAGTCACAGGAGACTCCTCAATTGAACAAGACTTCACTCTTAAAAGTTAAAAAACAAGGGGCTGGAGAGATGGCTCAGAGGTTAAGAGAACTGACTGTTGTTCTGGAGGTCCTGGGTTCAATTCCCAGCAACCACATGGTGGCTCACAGCCATATATAATAAGATCTGGTACCCAGAACATGATAAGACATAATAAATAAATTAAAAAAAAAAAAAACCAAGACCCTGGTATGACATATTAAGGCATAACGTGGCCTGACCTAAAGAGAAAACACTTCCAGGTTAAGAGGATTTGATGACTGATACTGTCAGGCATCTAGAAAAACAAGAATCGGCCAGATATGGAAGAACAGGAAAAGGAGTATCAGGGGCTTGCTTTTCCAAAGAGGGAGTATTGAGCCTCCCCCCTTATAGGGTAGTTGAAACCAGAGGACCCCAGCATTCCAGTTCAGCGGGCCTGTGAATGAATAAACAGCATGGTGGAGACACCCTGGATCACATCCTAACCTGATGGGACCAGTTGTGAGTTGAAGCACTCCTGCGGCACGTGTAACAGTCCACTTGGAATGACCTAACCTCACAGGACGTTCCTAGGCCCCGAAAGAACAGCACACTACTCAAGTGGCATCTCTGTCTTCACCCTTCAGCCTCCTGAGTCTACTGTGAGAAGTGGTCCTGGGATGGGCTGCTGACCTCAAGGTCAAAATGATCTCTGTACTATGATAAATACATCAAGAGACCCCTCTTTAGATTCCCCAGGCACGAGCTCAATGTGACGCAGAGGTAACTTTTACTGTTACAAGAGCTGAAAAACAGACAAATCTGACGAGAAAAAAGTGTGAGACGAACACCTCGTGGAGAAAAGGAACTGCTTTAAATGCTCAAAAACAAACAAACAAAAACACTATTAAATCAACATGTGAACAAACGTGTGTGTACACACCCTCTACTTCTCCTTTTAGGAGACGTGTGTGTGTGTGTGTGTGTACACACCCTCTACTTTCCCTTTTAGGAGACTCTTTACAAACTCTAGTGTGTGAAATAATACTGGGTTGGAAAGATCACCCAGTGGGGAAAGGTGGCTGCCCCTAGGACCGGGGTTTGAGTTTAATACCTAACTCACACAGAGCAAGGACAGAACAAATGATGGACAATATCTTCTGACTCCATACGTGCAGAGGCACACAAATGCTGCCCTCCATGAACAAAGGTAGTATTTTCCTTGTAAAGAAAGAATGGAATAAAATTCTCCAACAGTCACTCATCACATCAGTCCCTCCTCAACACGGAGCAGCTACTCTAGCGAGGTTACCTTTAGGCCTGTTTTAAATGGCTTCTCCTTGGTTCCATCTCCCGTTGCATCGTTTCCTTCTCGGTCAGAGACATACAGCTCTGCTGTTTTAAAAGGAGGAAAAGTTACTCCTCGTTCACCAGTAACTCAGCCACTTAACTGTGCTGCGGCTCTATTGTTTTCTATCTTTGCAAACACAAAAAGCATCTGGTTTGTAAAAACGCCCTAAGCCCAAAAGAAATCAACATATTATTTTTCCGATCTCCCTTAAGACTATCCCACCTAGCACAATGAATTACAAAAGTGATTTTTCTAAACGAGCTTTTTCGTTATTTTAACCTGCTGGCACGACTCTTTTCCTTGAGCGAACAATAAAGCCGGGGTTTTGAAATCCATCCTATCTTGATTAGATGCTGTACCTTAAATTAAAAGCCAGGGTAACCCGGGAAGAATGTATTTAACCTTACTGTGCTTATTTCTTTATCTTTAAAATCAGGAAAACAATATACACCTTGCAGGGCTGTAGGTACTGAATATGAAACGGAACAAGATGTGAATCAGGCACCCCAGTAAACAATGCGCAGAGAGCAAATAAAAATGTCAGTTCCCTCTGCTCTTCAAAACAAACCCAATCTCTGGGGTTAAACCGCAGAGGCCCTCCCAACTGCTAAGTCTAGCTGGGACATTGTTTCGGTCTCTTAAATCTTTTATTTCTACGGCTGCAAATCTCAGCAGAAAAATGAGGTTGTGCAAAATAATTAGTCTTAAATCCTTCATAAGATCAAGGGAAGAACTGCATAGTTGGGGGTTTCATTAGGTCTGAGCGCCTTGCTGCGCCCCAGTCTAGGCGGCACCACGAGACTTTCGCAGTAGGGCTAGGCCAGAGAGTCGGTGGCCGAGGGACCCACAGGGCTGGAGTAGAACCGGACTTAGGTCACCGAGTCTGGTGCCCAGGTGGCCCAGGTCTGAGGGTCTGGTGCGAAGGACCAGAACCCCGCAAATATTTGGGAGCGTGCCCACGCTGCGCCAAGCACGAAAAAGAGTTCTGGAATTCGGCCGGAACATTTCTGTACCGGACCACAAGCCGAAACTCACTCACCGAGTACCATCCCTGCAGTCGCCCTGATCACCTCCGAGGACATCGACTCTGCACCACCGCCGCCTGGTCACCTCAACGTGCACAGAAGGCTTCCTTGACTGAGGCGTTGCATCATACCATGTAGAGCAGCCGTCGCGGATATGAGTCAGCGGAACGTCGGGCATCTATTGGCTACAGGAGGTGGGCAAGTGACTCAGAGGCCGCCATGTTTGGTCAGGGACGAGAACACTTCCGGTCGGAGGCACTGGGTGGGGTGCCTTCCCTGGATTTGGGAGGCGGAACTGGTTCTGCCTGGAGTTGGTTGGACAGCTGAGGTCCAGCTCCCTGCTTTCCCGACTCTGCACCTAGCTGAACGCCAGGCAGATTCTGTTTCTGACAGAGTCAACCACCACGAGGGAAAAGGGTTTTTAGATGTATTTTTAAATCTTTTATGTGTAGTATATGAGTGTTTTGCCGGCATCTATGTACGTACACCAGGTGTGTGCTTTGTAAAAGGAAAGTCATCGCATCCGTTGGAACCGGAGTAAAGAATAGCTGTGAGCTGAGAAACGAACTCGTGAGAGCAACCGGTGCTCTTAACTGCTGAGTCCCCTATAATGTACTTTAAAAAAAAAAGAAAGAAAGAAGAAATGAATTGTGATGAGCTGACCATCTACCTGCCTCCCACATAAAACAGTTTATATAGCATTTAATTGCATTAGTTGATCACTAATCCACAGACGGTTTAAATTAAGCGCGAGGATTTATGCAGTCTCATTGCAGACAGTATGATACTGGATATAAGGCGTCCGTTATTTTACTATTTGTATGCATAGTGTTAATGTCCCAGAGATACCGAGAGACTACCGTACTCCCTGTGTCAGGCGGTGGATCTTCCATAGCAGCAGTCAGATTATGAAAACGTGTCTGGTCAGGATCGGTTTAGCGCTCGCCAACAGCCTGGAGTCAGGAAGCGCTTGGTTAACTCTCCTAGACAAACAGTCTCATTTAATCAGAGCTTCCAGAAGCTGGCGTTTCCTTGATGCATAGGTGAGAGTCGCTTCCGGAAACGGGCTGAAATTTGACAGTGCCCTTTATTGTTTGACTCACTGACGGAATTGTGGTCAGGCTGTGGCCAGTTTAGGGGCGCTTT
The DNA here is from genome assembly GCA_028555095.1 of Dicrostonyx torquatus. Lineage (NCBI taxonomy): Eukaryota > Metazoa > Chordata > Mammalia > Rodentia > Cricetidae > Dicrostonyx > Dicrostonyx torquatus. The sequence goes on along the minus strand of JAQHUG010000091.1, from coordinate 2,887,793 downwards.
GTTCTTGTGGTCACCGTGTTCCCGTTCTGTACTCCAGATTGTTCTGGTATGTCTGCCGGGTCCATTTGGCTTGCGGTGCACGTAAAGGGTTTTGTCTGTATTTAACTTTCACCATAGTTACCTGCTTATGTTCGGGGCATACGAATCCGACGTCGCCATGTTGACTTCGGGCAGCTTCGGGGTTCCTCTCCTGGGTCCTGTCAAACCGGCAGAAGTCTTCCAAGAGCATTCATGTGTGTTCAGTATTTTGCTCCACAAAACAAATTTTGAAGAGAGAAGAGAAATCACTATGATTTCTTCTTACCCCACCCCAGCCTGAAAAGGGATGTAGTGTATGGAAAATATAATTAATGTATAAAATCCGTAACTGCAGACAACAGTGGAGAGAGATATCACTATGAGACTACTATTTTAAGGAACTGAAGATTCAACTTCCCTCTCAAATTGGAGAGTTGAATTCAAGGAAAAGTTAGTTCGTTGATCCCTGGAGAACTTTTTCTTTGGTGATCCTCAAGCCGTTTCAAGTTTGTAAACTGCTTGTCTGTAAGCATCCGGGAGCAATAAGAAATAAAATCGTTTAAAAATTAATATCTCATTAAAGAAGACGAATTTGAGGAATTAGGGCTCTGAAGCCAAATGCACTTGAAAATAACAAAACTGGTTCCGTGACCTTGATCTGGATCCTAACCTCTTGAGTCCTGGATACTTTGCAAAATGATAAGTACACATCTCTCAAAAAGTAAAGATTAAAAATGACTGAGGATGGGTCCTGAGTTCAACTCCCAGCAACCACGTGGTGGCTCACAACCATCTGTAATGGGGTCTGGTGCCCTCTTCTGGCCTGCAGGCATACACACAGACAGAATATTGTATACATAATAAATAAATAAAATGTTTTTAAAAAAATGACCGAGGATGCAGAAAATGCCTACTATATGTTTGACATCCACACTAATGTGAATTAGGAAGTGACGCTTGGCACTCTTTTGTTCTCTGGTCATGCATGAATTAAAGCGTCAACCTAATTTATGAGGGTTCTGGTGGGCTCCTCACTCTCTCACTATCCCTCTCCCTTCCCACCTCCCATCTACATGAATGGGCTCCCTAGCCAGTGTCCCATAATGTCTCCTACTGTCTTGCCCCAGCTGCTAACAAATCTTGTCTTTTGCTTCACGTCATTACCTGGGACCTCTGATAGCGCTCCCTTGAAACCTACACACTTCCTGTTTCAGCATCCATCTTTCCTATTTTATTCAGTGCAAGTAGCAGCCTGGTTAAGGCAGCCAGCTGGAGTCCGCACTGAGATTCTTGGGGCCCTCAGAACGTCCACCCGGGCAAGGCTTCTAAGTAAAGGAACAAATAGCAGCAGACAGAGATACAGTATCAAGTCAAGCCCTCGAGGCATTCAGCAGAAACCATCTTTGGAAGCTGAGGCACCAGGCTGAGCATCACACAGCCCACCTTGCCACTTCTTCCCCATGGTTATTTATTTGACTTTTCTATTGTGGGATAAAGAATAGTAGCTCTTTGGTCTGTTTTGCTGTTGTCTCCCCTTCCTGTCACACAGCAGGATCAGCCTACTCCCAAACAAGGGGCCTTGGAAGATACTATGAGACAAACATGTTTGGATCTGAAATGGGGTTGGGAGGACGAGCCCACATCCAGGTCTGACTTCCTGGTGATTTCAAAGAGTCCATGATAATTTGTCAAAACATTGCAGATTCTATGTTAATTTAGCTTAATAACAGTATTCTCTTCTATTCTGGGGCCAATGATCTCCCTTATTATGGGATTTTTTTTAAACCATTTTAGGGTTCCAGACATGCACTCCTTTCTGAAGTCCAATCATAGATGGTTGGTTATGCCCTTAGCACAATGCATAAGTGGGCACATCTTGTTTGACAGCTTGGTCTTAGAGTCTTTGTGGTCCACAGCTGGGTAAGGCTGTTAATGAATATCACCTTCTGGAACTATGAAAGCTATCTAGGAGAGAGGAAGCTTCCAGCTCAGCTCTAGATTGCTTTCTCTGTATTATGTAACCAAAAGTAGGGTCTTACCATATAGTTCTTTCTGGTGGGCGAATAAAAAGAATGTCAAAAGCATGCATTGGGGGGTGGCGCTCTAAGGTTTCTTTAACCAACAGTTGATGACAAGGTGTCTCACCCCTGTACACATCCAGTTTTGCCAGAACAGTCTATGGAAGAGATTATCTTTTGGGTTTTTTTTTGTGTATCTTCATTGTCTTTGTCAAAATCACTTGGCTGTATTGTTAGGAATATTTCCTAATGCGAGCTCCCTGCCGACGCAAAATTCCCAATCAAGCTGAATCAAAACAACCCAAATTAAGAAATATCCAGGTTTAATGGAAGTTCTGCGCTCTCGGGTGGCCCTGAGGGGGAACCAGGAAGCGACCACAGGGAGGGAGGAAGAAAGGGAGACCACGTGTTCTTCTTTTGGGAACTTATTTAAATACTCTGGGGAGTGGTCCTAACCCCTCCCTGGGGATGGGGTCAGGACCTGGCCTGCTGGGATTTGGAGTCCAGACCAGGCCTGGAGGCTGGGATAGATGCGAGGAGCTGGGGCCTATGCTTCCAACTTGACAGATATGAATGTGGATCAGTTTCCAGGCTCTCTTTTTTATTGCATTAATTGTGTATATGTCTTTACATTAATTACATCTTTATTTGTATGTGTGTGCGCACACATAGACACATGCTGTAGTCCACATGTTAGGGTCAGAGGACAATGTGCAGGAATCAATTCTTTCCTCCCACGGTGGGTTCCAGGGATCATACTCAGGTCATCATTCACGGTGGCAAATGAGTTTTCTGTGCCAAACCATCTTGCTAGCTAATATATATGTTTCTATGATGGTGCAATGCTTTTCAACTACTGTAGTTTCTTTTTTAATCTAAAACTTTTTAAAATTAAAAAAAAACATGTCTTATAGTAACAAAACAGGCAGTGACAAATGTCAGGGATCGTACAGAGAAAATCAATTTCTTTCAGGGCATCCAGCCTCAGTCTGAAGGGAAATAAGTCAATTATCATTTAAAAGACACAATTTGTCAAAGAAGCTCCTATTATCTTCTTCCTGGGGCCTTTAGTCATGGTGGGGGACAGGCCTGAGGGAAAGTATTGTCACAATCATGTGGGTATGAGGGAAAGTCACACACTGCGTCCACATTGCCGAACCTTAGCCTCAGAGTCCAATAAAGACCAGTATTAATTTGCACAGTGGCAGAGTGCAACATTTTGCACCCACCACGGTAATTTTCACATCAGGTGTTGTGTGTGTGTGTGTGTGTGTGTGTGTGTGTGTGTGTCCAGTTTCATGTGCTGGGCCATGATGTCCAATCTGAAGAAAGAGTAGTCACACAGGTAACACTGGAAGGGCCAGTGGCATGTGTGTCTGTGAAAATGTTAAAATGTTAGCAGACTGTCTGAGCATGTGGATTCCAGCTGCAGCTGTCATGGTTGTAGTTGCCAGTCCTTCCTACAGTGGTGAGGTCCAGACCCTAGCTTAGAAAAAAAAAAAAAAAGCACCATCTGAGGAATGGCAACCCAGGCCGTCCTCTGCCTCCACAAACACATCCATATACAAACACACGGGAAAGAGAAAAGGAAAGAGAGAAAAGGGCGAGGAAGGAGAAAAGGAAGGAGGGTGGTAGAGGGGGGATGGAGGAGGAATTCTAATGTGAAGAGAAATAATTACCTCCTGATGGATCATGATGATGGATCAAAAAAATAACAGTGAGAAGTGGAGCTATGAGCAATATGCAAAAACAAATACGTATATAACATAGCAAAGTGAAACCCATTATTTCTATACCAACTAAACCTTAAAAGAGATTCTTTTAGCCGGGTGGTGGTGGCGCACACCTTTAATCCCAGCACTCGGGAGGCAGAGGCAGGCGGATCTTTGTGAGTTCAAGACCAGCCTGGTCTACAAGAGCTAGTTCCAGGACAGGCTCCAAAGCTACAGAGAAACCCTGT
>JAQHUG010000091.1:2870237-2880332 GCA_028555095.1 Dicrostonyx torquatus | reverse complement strand
GCATGATCTCAAGACCCTCTGCTCACTGAGGTAATGCTGTAGTCATACATGTGGTTTCCCTTGTGAGCAGAAATATCTGCAGCATGAAGATGAGAAATGTGATGATTAGGTCAAGTTTTAATGGATATTTCTAAATTGCACATATCAAAGTTTCATCGGTTTATACATGTCAGTAATAAAACAGGTTTGTTCTGCACACAGCCTCAACAGTAGGTTTACCAAGCCTTGCTAGTTTGTTTTATTAAGGTAGAGCACATCTATCTGTCTGTCTTTCTTTCTTTCTATCTATCTATCTATCTATCTATCTATCTATCTATCTATCTATCTATCTATCTATCTAGACAGGGGCTCCTGTGGCCTAGACCTTACTATGTAGCTAAAGATAACCTTGAAGTTTTAGTTCTCTCGTGTGCTAACATTATAGGCATTTTGTTCGATCACTGTTGGTTTTCACTGTTATGTTTTTGAGATAAGGTCTCATACATGTATGACTATGTATGACTTACCTAGAATTTGCTGTGTATATCAGGCTGGGTTCTAATTCACAGAGATTTAGTTGCCTGTGCTGGAATTAAAGGTGTGTGCACCATACCAGGGCTTTTATTCTATGGCGAGGGATGGAGCTCAGGGCTTCATGCAAGCTAGGCGAGCATTCTACCAACTGAGCTATAATCCTAGCCCCTATTTTCATTTAAATTTATTACAGGTACATTTTAATTCCAAAACATTTCATTATCCCCAAAGAACCCCCTGTAGGCATTTTGGTGGTTAATTATATTTCATCTTTGCTAGACTGTGGTACCTGCATGATCAAACATGTCTAGACATTGCTTCAAAGGTGCATACAGATAGATATTTAGATCTTTCTATCAAGGACCACCAAGAGTAAAGAATTCTGTTTGTAGCCTTTAGATTCAGGATTGCAATGTCAGTCTCCTGCCAAAATTTCAGCAGGTATCCTGCTGGCACTAAGCATTTATACATCACCACTATTAATAAGCTAATTCTTTAAAATTATGTGTCTATTTCTAGGATGTGGCTATTGTACACAACAACTAACCACAGCTGTGGTTAACTGTACAAGATTCAGCCAGTCAAAACTTCAGCATGGTCCCCAAGACCCTATTCCTATCGGAAGAGCTTTTGGCAGTTGATGGCTGCTGCAGGAGGGATGGTCACTCTCTTTTGGGGATTTGACTGCTGGTAGGTTGCTCATCTCCCAGTGGATGGCTATATTCCCACGCACTATGTGGTATATGGGTCATGCTAATTAGACTTAGGGAGCTATTGATAACAACAATAATAAAAAAATGAAGTTGGGGACACTAGAGGGCGATAGTGATGGATGGATATGGTCAAAATACGTTGTATACATGTATGAATTTTTCAAAGAACAAAATTATTATTTATAAAAAACTGTTGACCCCTCTCACATACCCATGTGTTTTCTGTTCTTCCCCTTCCACCCCTTCCTCCATTTAAGGTGTGTCAAGGTTCACTCATGTTATAGCATGGATCATTATATCATTCCTTTTGTGGCCAAACTGCACTCCATCATATACATACCTGCTGATGCGGCCTCTGATGATGCTGATGTTGCTTCTACCTTTGGACTGCTATGAACACTGGTTTGTGTTTGCTTGAGTACCTATTTCTGATACTGTCAAGTAAGTGTCTCAGAGTGGAGTCAAAGTCGCTTTGACTGAGTCAGAATCAACCATCTTCCTCAGTGAGTATACTACTTCCCATGTCCTCCCAAAGGGTGGAGATTTCAGGTTCTCCATTTTTCTCTTAATATCATGACTATGCTATTGAGTGTGAGGAGGAGTTTCATTTTGATAACTCATCTATTTGCAGTAGGATCGACCTAATTCATATTGGCCTCAAATTCGCCATGCTGAGAATGGTCCTTCCGCTCATGCCTTTGTTTCAGTTTTCACTTTCTGAATGGCTGGACCTTGAGCATCTTTCCATGTGCTCATCAACCATCTACACAGATCCTTGGAGAAGTAACTGGTCTAGGAAATACTTTTCCTTTTCTTTAAGAAATATTTTTTTATATGTATGGGTGTTTTTCCTGAATGTATGTACCATTTGTATGCATGCTGTCTGTAGAAGCCAGAAGAGAGCTCAGATCCTCTGGAGCTTGAGTTATTGCTGGCTGTCAGCTGCCATGTGGGTGCTGGGAATCAAAACAGGGTCCCCTGGAAGAGCAGTCAGAGCTCGTAACCACTGAGCAATAACTCAAACGCCCTAGAAAATTATTCTTCTAAGCTTTGTTTTAGGAATCCCAACTTCCACCTTCTCTAGAAATTTCCTTCAATGTCTTGACAGGCCTTTTTGTTTTAAAATGCATCAAAAATTTTATTTTTTTAATTTTATTTTTGGTTTTTCGAGACAGGGTTTCTCTGTGGCTTTGGAGCCTGTCCTGGAACTAGCTCTTGTAGACCAGGCTGGTCTCGAACTCACAGAGATCTGCCTGCCTCTGCCTCCCGAGTGCTGGGATTAAAGGCGTGCGCCACCACTGCCCGGCCCAAAAATTTTATTGCAAATGTAACTAGTTAGCAGATTCTGAAAGGAGCTTTAGAAACCGTTTTGCAGTTTTCCTAAGCGTCTTTCCCATTACAGGAAGGCAGCGCCTCTTAAAACATGTTTAGATTCCATTAGGGTACATTTTGTTACCACATTGCCAGCTGTCGGGGATGATTTCCTCTCCATCAGATGTCATTCGGGAGCAGCATCTGCTAGAGGACATGACTAGGGACCTATAGATGGCGCTGTTGGGTTGAAAATATCCCAACCAACGCCATTGTATTTTGCTAGGCTTCAGTTTCGCAGGCTGCTCAGAAATCTCCTACCAAGTCTACTAAAGAGGTGAATTAATACCCTCCTCTCTCCTCTCACCCCCCACACCCACAGCCTGGCGCCCTCTCATCACCCACTGCTAATCATGCCTCCCAAAGAAGTCCTCACTGGGAGAATCTTCTCCTTGATGGCATAACCGTACATGGCTGGTTGAGAAACATCACCTCTTCTTTTCAGGTCGTCCTTCCTGCCCTATACCCAGGTCACTGCACTTAATCTTCACCTCAGCTTGCACAGGGACTCCTGCTCCCCTCCACGCCCCATTAGCTTCTTCACTCCTTCTTGTTTGCCCAGGTTTCTTTCAGCTCTCTGGCATGTACTTCCAGAATAGCAGCTCGGTTCTCCATTCTCTTATTCTCCTTCCAAGGAGTTGAGAGAAAGCAGCCTGGAGCAGACTTTGTCTCCCTGTGAAAGCCACTCCCTCTTCCTTGAAAGTCTAATTATCTTCCTGAGCCCCATCTTTTCTAGCATTTTGCACTGTCTAATATTACTCCTCATTGCCAGTGGAGCCCTAAATTCTTTCAGGAACCATCACAGGACTAGAATTTTCTGTCATGTACTCCACACATAAAAACAAAGCAAACGAAACCAAACAAGAGGAGCTAAGGATGTAATTCAGCAGAGTTCTTTCTCAGTATACACAAAGCCCTGTTGCCCCACACAGAAGGAAAGCAGGCTTGGTAGCATGTGCTGGTAACATTGGTAATGTCAGCATCGTGAGGTGGCCACAAGAGGCTGGAAGATCAAGGTCATCCTCAAATCTACCAAGAGTTCAAGCAGCCTGGGATCTTACGAAGGCAATAAAACACACAACTTAGGGGGTTAATGAGACAGCCATTAAGATCACTTGCTGTTCTTCCAGAGGACTTATGCTAAGTTTCCAGCACCCACAGCAAGCACCTCATCTAGAGCTCCAGTTCCAGGGAAGAGCTGACAGCTTTTTCTGGCCACTGCAGGCACCAGTACATACATAGCATACACATACCATCACCACCACCACCAACAACAACCCAACTTAGAAAAATACTGTACAGCTGGAATGTGCAGCTCAGTGGCGAGCGTTTGCCTAGCCCTGGATTCAAACCCCAGCGCTGCAAGTAAACAAGCACAAAATATATGCAAAAATGTACAGATATAAGGCTATACTTTGCAAATATTTTACTAAAGCATTTATTTTTTTAAACAAAAATATACATTAAATCTCAGATTTACAGCATATAGAAATAATTTATGATTTGCATTTCAAAATTATTAATATTGCACCCAACAGTGTAAGTCTTTGACACATATGCATTGTCAACCTTTCCCACCATTCGAAAAAGCTGAAAGTGACAAAATTACACAAGCTAAATTTTCTGTAAAAAAAGAGAAAAACATACAATTCTTATTTACAAGGTAAAGTTGTAAACTTTCAAAAAATTTACCTCCATAGGATAGGCATACATTCTTTCATCATACCTAGATAAAGCATTATAAAATTACAATCAAATTTCCCTGTCCTGTGTACAGAAGATGAAGTACACACAGGCTTTCCTCTTGGGAATTCACAGGATGATATGGACATTAGCAAGGGGCAAAAATTACCTCATGCAACCCTTCTACATCTTCGCTAGAGCAGGGGAACTGTTTTGTGAAAAATACAAAATGAGAAGAAGTCTCTGAAAAAAAAAATAAGTTACCTTTTCAAGGGCATTGTCCTTACTTACCTAATGATTTTTCAAAATAAAAAAAAATACTGTTCTTTTGTCTTAGACATAAGATAGATGCCAGTGTGAGGATCCTAAAAGACTGGCATACAATATTTTGTAGGAAGGGAAGGGGGTACACAAACATTTTCTTTTTAACAGACAATTCTATAAAATAGTCCCACTGGGTGGTGGTGGCGCATGCCTTCAATCCCAGCACTCGGGAGACAGAGGCAGGCAGATCTCTTTGAGTTCGAGGCCAGCCTGGTCTACAAGAGCTAGTTCTAGGACAGCTAGGACTGTTAGACAGAAAAACTCCCATCTGCAGGGAGGGGATCCCGTATTGTCAATGCCCTCTGGGCTTTTGGTTTGTTTGTTTAAACATTATATGTTTTGAACAGGAGACATCTTCTTCACATCCAAGAAACACAGGGGAAAAGTTCCCCAGACATCCAAGCTCAGACAATGTACAGAGCTCACACTAGAGAATCAAGCAATGGAATCATTCATGTTAATGCGTACATATGATCTCATAATGTTTTAAATAAATTTACAGTTTTTGTTTTGGGCTGGATGCATCCATAGCTATCCTTGGCTGGATGCACCCACAGGCAGCCATTTGAAGACACTTTGTAGACTGGGTCGCTCTCACCTGTGGTATGTAGTAGGAACTTCAAGACCCGATGACAAACTGTGTCTGCCTTGTAATGTATCCAGTGGCTCCTAAAACCTAAAGCGGTATTGTCTTCCAAAGGAAAGCTACAGCTAAATTTTCACTGGGCATCTTCCTGTTCTTTTCCAGATAGTTCATTTTAACTGGTCCATAATTGTGCATACTTATGGGACACCACGTGATATTTCTTCCTTTTGGTACTGAGATAGGACTTAAGACCCTGGATTTACCAACAAGCCACAAGGTAGCCTGCCATGGGGCATGTGTATATTGTACCATGTTGACACCAAGGTTTTCCCATTTTTTCAAACAGTATCACTTCTTTGTGCTGGAAACATTCAAATCCCTGTCATCTAGCATTTCAGGAACACATATTTCATTATCATTACCCATAATCCTTTACTGCACAACAAACGCCACAATTTATTTCTCTTATCTAAATGGAACTTAATACTAGTTGATAATGTATTCGGCTTTTAAAAATCAATTTTGGAAAAATTAAAGTATGGAGTCAAACCACTTGGTACTGCAGGGAAATGCTAACACATGAAATAGTGAAATTGTGGAATGCGTTATTTAACCTGGCAGTGAATTGAAGCCAGAATGAAACTTTGCATTTAAACATTCAATCAAGGAAACTCGTTTCCAATTTTATAACTCGGTGTAAAGCAACAGGAAGCCAATCACCAGCTCTGAAAAAGTCACTAAACCACTTCATGTCAGGGGATACACATTACAAATCTTTTGTTACTGCACTCATAAATTAAAAACAATTTTCGTTTTAACCAAAGTGACGAGCAGCGGGAAGTGCATCTGAGAGACCATGCTCGAGGCCACAGATGGTACAGTGTCATTGTAATTTTATAGTGCAGTAGCGTCTTTGAGCGGAAATGGAGACTTTTCTAAATAGTCCTTGATTGAGCCTGGATTCAGACGTTCCCTTTAATTCTCAGCAGACATAATCGGCTGAATAACAGGTGGTCTCTTGGCTTTGTTATCGTCTAACAGCTCAACCCTAGACGTTTATGATAAAGGTTATTGTCCTCGGTAGCTCTGTGACAAACTCAGTTTGTCTGTTAGTTTTTAAAAAAGGTCCTGAGTCTTGAATTTAAAAAAAAAAAAGACATTTCACCAGCGCGCTCAGGTCTCCACTGTGCGTCTGTACTCTGCGGTGCCTTCTGCGATAATGGCATCCAGGGGCGAGCGCTTCTTGCGGATGCTGCGGCCGGAGGAGATGAGGTCCGCGTAGCCTCTCTGGTGAGAGAAGGCGTAGGCCGAGCGCCTGGAAGATGCTCCCCTCCGGAACACATTCTGCGGCCGTTTCCACTGCTCTTCGGCCTTCAGTCGCTTCCGATGTTTCTGGATCTGGGTAAAGGAAACCATGAAAAGAAAGGTCTGAGAAGCAGAGGACTCCTGGCCAACAGGAACTGGACAGAAGCTAGCCCGGCCAAGAGGTCGCATACCCTTATACACACGCAAAAGTTCCTGCTTTATAGAATAATGCGGGAGGTTGGGGACTGCTTCTGTTATCCTGCAGGTAGAAACTGGAAAACTATGGCCAGGCTTGGGAGCCTACGAATTTAATCCCTGTACTCAAAAGGAGGTCAGTCTGGTCTACATCACAAGTTCCAGGAAAACCAAGTCCCTCACTTTTCCTAAATTAGTGGTTAGTTTCTATCAACTTGACACAATCTAGAGTCATCTGAGAAGAACTGTTAATTAGGAAAACGCCTCCATCAGATTGACCTGTAAGCAAACCTACAGGGGGCGTTTTCTTGATTAATGGTTGAGATGGGAGGGCCCAGCCCCTGTGAGAATTCCAGCCCTGAGCAAATAAATGATCCTGGGTAGTGTCAGGAAGCAGGCCGAGCATGCCATGAAGAAGCCGGCAAAGAGCAGCCTTCCTCCCCAGTGTCTGCTTTAGTTTCTGGCTCCAGGTTTCTGCTTGAGCTTGTGTCCTGACTTCCCTCAGGGATAGACAGCGACCTAGGTAGGAGCTGTAAGCTGAAATAAACCTGTCCTTCCCTCCCTAAGTTGCTTTTGGTCATGGTGTTTATCAGAGCAATAGAAGACAATAGAACAGCAGTCTTTGTGAGTCCCAGGGCAGACTGGTACGTGCTGAAGACAGACCCCTGCATGTTACTACATACCGTGTGTGAATGTGTATGTGTGTGTGCGTACATGTGTGCGTGCGTGTACACACACATGGCTATGGAGGCTAGAGAGGGATGTCTGATGTCTTTCTCAATCACTTCCACCTTAATTTTTTTTTTTTTTTTTTTTCCGACACAGGGTTTCTCTGTGGCTTTGGAGCCTGTCCTGGAACTAGCTCTTGTAGACCAGGCTGGTCTCAAACTCACAGAGATCCGCCTGCCTCTGCCTCCTGAGTGCTGGGATTAAAGGCGTGCGCCACCACCGCCCGGCACCACCTTAAGTTTTGAAGCAGGATTTCTCATGGAGCCAATTCTGGAGCTCATGGGTTTGGCTACATTGGCTGATTAGTAAGTCCTAGGAATCCTCCTGTCTCCACTTCCCCAGCTCGGGAATTACAGGTGTAGGGTGCCAGGCGGGGTTGCTTATGTGTGTGCTGCAACCCAGACTCAAGTCCTCATGCTCGCCCTGCAAGCACGTTGCCTACCCAGCCCCAGGCTCCTCTCTTGTTTGCTGGACACGGTGGACTGTCAGTGTTCTCCTGGGCACTGAAGGAGGCTTATCTACTTCTGGCCTTTCTACAGGTTGCTGGTTTATACAGGAGAGTACTCCTCCCCCTCTAGTGACAACCTTCATAAGACAAGGAGCTGTTTTCCTTGCTGGGTTAGTTCAACAAAACGTGCAACCTAATTCTGACCGATGAGACCTGAGAAGAGTGTGTGCTAGGAGTTCCCAGGATCTTCATGGGAAGGATGGAAGTCTCCTCTTTTCCTGTTTACTGACGGGTCAGAGGTGATGCCAGGAACTGCCATGGCCATCTTCTAGCGCAAGATAAAACTGATACTGAAGACATTCCCCTCAGGAGAGTTATGGAAAAGCAGCATTAAATAGCTCAACCAACCAGGCCTGAAGTCTGCCAGTCATTATGCAAGGGGAGAGGACGTGTTCTTTTTGAGACGTCAATTGTATTATAGGAGATAACATTTTGCTTTAAATAATTGGGGAGGATCTAACCCATTTGCATGGCAAGATGTTAAGATAATTGTAAAATGAAAGGGACAGATGGACAAAGGTTCACTATCCTTCAAGATGAGATTAAAGAGACATTAGTGAATAAAATTCTGATCAGACTTTCCACAATCCGAGAAACCTGCAGGAAAGGTAGGACTGGGAAATGCTTTGGTTCCTGGAAGGGACACTCACGTAGGAGGAGAACAGGTCTGTATCTTTATATACCTTATCGCTTTCTGATGGCCAAATGGTCATTGATAAGAAGCGGATGGCGACAACAGGCAGTAAGCACACCGCGACGGTCAGGATGATGGTCAGCCAGATATATGGCTGTCTCAGGGCATTGGACGCTGTACCTGGAAAGAACATGACGATGACTCACAGAGGCACGTTTATCCTGAGGACGTAAGTTTGCCTTCCGCGCAGCAGGCTATCTAGGGTAGCATTTTATACCCAGATAAAGCAGCTCCACAAACTGCTCCAGACACGGACGTTTTTCTGTTTTTGTTTTTGAGACAGGGTCTTCCCATGGAGCCTTCAGCATGCCAAGATTGCAGGTATGATTCCCCACACCCAATCAGGAATACATAGCTTTTTTTTTTTTTTTAAGCCAAGACCCAGCAAAGCCAAGTAAAAAGGGTCAGTTGTTTAGTACAGGTAGATAAACAGGAACAAAATGGGGAAGATGTTTTTGTTAACGCTGCACTAATAAACAATGGAAGTTAGAGCTGGGATGTAACTCACAGGTAGAGCACATGCTGAGCAGGTACCAGGCTCTGGAGTCATTTGGCAGTAGAGACTTCAAAAAAAATGTTAAAGCGGTTTCTAGCTTCTAGCTTTTGCCAGAAATTCCAATATTTGTCCCAAATATTGGCACTCCACAGTGTTTTATATAGGTCGTGCCATCAATCTCCTCTGAGCAGTGGGAGCAGCCATCTGAGCCACATCAGGACACTGAGTTGAAAACTTAGCAAATTTGCCAAGAAAACACAACTAGTCATGGCAGCCCCAAGACCGAAATCCGCTCTATGACTGGAGCCAGGCTTTATCCACAGAAATTGGTGACCTGCTGTCTAGGCTTCTTTATCAGACGTAGCAATTTGATTTTATAATATGAACAGGTGATCATGTATACTTCCCCAATAGCAAATATCTAGAGCCAAATTTATCACAATGCTTTCTGTATTCATATGAGTTTATAAAATTAATTTTTCAAATTTGAACTCTTATTTTTTTAAAACCAGCACACACAATATTGGGTATCATTATGGCATTTTTGAAACAAAGTGTGTTTTAGTGGTCTCCCTCTTTCTTACCACCCCGCTATTGTTATTAATTTTCCACGAGAACCTCTTCCCCACCAGTACCCTTTTGCTCTTTCATGTACTATGTATCCTTTTGTCCATCTTCCATCCTCCTTTGACATCTATTTTTAGCCTCTCTTATTGTCCTTTCTTGTTCTTAAAGTTTTATTCATATTTATGCATATGTACACACAGTTTTTATTTTATTTTTAATTTTATTAAGAATTTAAAAAATACAATCTTTTCTCATTTTACATACCTATCCCTGTTCCTACTCCCTTCCTTCCTCCCGATTCACCCTTCTTCCTATCCCACCATCCACTCCTCAGAAAAGGTAAGGCTTCCCAAAGGGAATAAACAAAGTCTGACACTTCACTTCCTGGCAGGACCAAGGCCCTCCCCCCTG
>JAQHUG010000091.1:2836897-2868104 GCA_028555095.1 Dicrostonyx torquatus | reverse complement strand
GTTTTGGAAAGATTAAACTACATTACAGTTCTTTCAGCAAAGCATACGCACTCAATTTTTCATAATTGTCAATCTTAGGTATTAGAGCCTGTCCTGGAACTAGCTCTTGTAGACCAGGCTGGTCTCGAACTCACAGAGATCCACCTGCTTCTGCCTCCCAAGTGCTGGGATTAAAGGCATGTGCCACCACCGCCCGGCTTTTTTTTTGTTTTGTTTTTTGTTTTCACCTCTTTTTTCAAAGGCAGAGTCTTGCTATGTAGCCCAGCTGGCCTGGAGCTCACTATCTAGTCCAGGCTAGTCTTGAACTTGGAGCAGTCCTCCTCCACTGTTCTCGCATGCTTGGATTACATGCATATGCCACCATTCCCAGCAATTCAATCTTTGATTTAATTTTTTTAATTATGCTTTTATTTGTTATTGGATACAATTTGAATTTCATTTAATTTTTTTAATTGAAAATAGATTTTTTTCATATATTCTGATTAAGGCTCCCCTCCCTCAACTGCCCCCAAGTCCTTCCTACTTCCCCATCCACTCAAAACCACACCATTTCTGTCCTCTCTCTCATTAGAATACAAACACCATTTAAAAATATAATAAGATAAAAACAAACATCTCAGAATAGGTCAAAACAAACAAACAGAAAAAGAAGACTTACAGAAAAAGCCCAAGAAACACAGAGACACATACATCTATATATAGAGAAATTTCATGAAAACACAAAACTAGCAACCATAATATATATAAAAAGGATCTGTAAGGTTAAAAAAAAAAAAGCCCAGACAAAGCATTGCGATACACCTTCAGAAATGGCACTGAGTTGGTTTTGTATTTTTGGATACTCTGGAACTGGAGTTACAACTGGATGCCACCCAATGTGGGGAGCGAGGAACTGCTCTTGGGTCATCTGTAAGAGCAGTATGCACTCATCTCTTTAGCTCTGCCTCTTTGTCTTTATAAAAAGCTTAATGGAGTTTTATGTTTACTTTGCATGTGTGTATTTGAGTATGTGAGCGTGTGAGGGTGTGTAAGTGTGTGTGAACATGTGGATAAGTGTGTGTGTGATCACAATACACAATTTGTAGAGGAGAACTCGTTTCAGGAGTTCATTCTCTTTTTTTCACCATGCTAGTTCCACAGATTGCCACAGGCTTGGTGGCAGGCACTGTTATTAACCTACGGATTCATCTAGATGGCCCAAGCCTTTTAACCTGAAAGCTGTCTAATTTAACAGAGGCACAGTTACGTCTTAATATGACTTTAACTTGCTTAGGGCCCTTCCAAACAACCGCTTCCATTGAATTTCTGTTAGAACATCAATTCTTACTAGCAAAAGTGCTTGCTTTATGTAGTTTTGTACTTACCCAGTCATTAGGTCAGAATGTAACCTAATGACGCCAGTCTGCGCTTACCTTGGGAATCTGAGATACCAACCTGTGAACTGAAATGCGGATGGAAAGAGGACGTGTATCCCTGCGCTATGGAAATCAAACATGATGCCAAAGTACAGCGCGATGCTTCCAAAAATTGAAAACGCGTTCACGAAGGTCCAGTAAGAGGTATCCAAGCCAATCTGTCGGGAAAGCAGAGAAAAGCAGAGTGTTCATTTGGGGAATGTGGCCGGGGTGGCGGGGGGGGGGAAGAGAGAGAGAGTATCTAAGAATTCTGAAAACAGAATTTGGCATTTGGGTATGATTTGGTTTGAATAGTCAACAACCCAAAACCAAACCATCCTTGGCTCAAGCAAGAAAGAGGAACTATGCTAAGATGAGGGATGGAAGGAACATTCTTATTTTTTATTTTAAAGTGACAGAGGCTAGGTACAGACGTGCAGGTAACAACGGATATAGGATCTGGTCAAGGGAAGGCACACACCTGGAAATTGACCGTTATCACTAGAGCTGAGGCCACTGTGACGGCGAAGGACTGGTAGTCTGAAGGTGCCTCTCCATCCTGTCCCACCGTTTGCAGGTAAGCGCCAAGTGGTATGAAGAAGAGGACCAAGGATGTTAAGATCCCATGCAGCAAACTGACGAAGAACTTCCTGTAGTTGAATAGTGTGTCCCTCTGTCCCACAACATACAACCCGGGGAATTGGAGGCTCAGTTTGTCACTCACATCCTTAAAGAGAAAACAAAATTGGAATGATGGGTTGTCTATCGGGTTAAAGATGTTGGTATGTCACAGTTGGTATCTTGCATCTCACAAGGAGCTGCCACTTGCCCTTGCGTTTTAGGAAGAAAGCAGGAAGCCAGAACAGTATTTCTGTGTGCAGAGGCCAATCAGGCAGCTTTAACCCACCAGCATTTGATGTTTACGGAGAATAGCTATGGGGCATTATCATAGTACTAGCAAAGACAATCAATTAGTAATGTCAAGAAATATGTGGAGAGTATTCTTTAACCTTCTGAGAGAATGTATTTGTATTATTAAAAACCTAGAGGAAGAGTATTCACATAGAAACTGATAAATTAACCCTTAATTATTCCTATTTATTTATCATTAATTATCCATTTCCTAAGAACTGCCTGTCAGATAAAATGTGATTTAGGAATTAAATAATTAGCTTTGGAAAGTGTTAAAACTTACTGTTTAAATCAGTAAGTTATCGATAAAAAGCATGCTGGATTCTCAGGTACCTGAACAGCCAGATGTCTGAGAGGAACGTATAGGCATTCTTGCTAACGATGAATTACAGAAATTCTTTTCCTCACAGAACATAAAGCAGTCATTGCTGTTTGTTAGGTGAGCTAGAGTTGACTCAGGATGAATAAAGCCAGAAGAATGCATTGCTGTGCTTGCTGTCCTGTCCCTGGCAGGAGACGGGTCTGTCCAGAGCAGCCCAGTCCCTGGTTCCTACCTGGTCAAGCAGCCCCATGAGGAGTACAGGCAAACTGGAGTAGAGCACATTGTACAGGGTGATAAACCAGTCCTCGTACGCCGTCTGTAAAGAGAAGATAGAGGCTGTGTGCCACGCACAAAGACAGACTGCAGGTCTGCCTTTCCATGCAGGGTTGGCCCTTGCCAAGTGGGAACCCTATCTTGAAGAGAAAGCCCTCCTCAGCTACCCCTGTACCAGTTTGTCTATGCAGAGGGTAGCATCGCAGACATTTCCATAGCAGCAATCCCCTCCACTCCTCTCCTTCAATGTGTGCATGGGAACACTACAAGGAGGTCTTGCTAGAAGACTCTCTTCTGACAGATAATACTCGAAAAAGCAGTGTTCATTTAAAAATATTTTATTTTTTAAATTATGTGCTATGTGTGTGCATCTGTTTACGGGTATGAGCACATGCATGTAGGTGCCCACAACTGCCAGAAGAGGGCTTTGGCCCCTCTGGGATGGGAGTTACAGGTAGTGTGAGCCACCTGACATAGGTATTGGGAACCAAATTCTGGTCCTCTGCATGAATAGTATGTACTCTTAACCTTGAGCCATCTCTCCAGCCATGTTTATCAGTTTTGTACTCCCTGGTTAGTCAATCAGAATGCTGAAACTCGGTTGGAATATTTAAAACATTTTAATACTTAGAAAAGAATACTAAAATAAAACTAGTTCTGGAGGGCTGGCAAGGCAGTTCAGCAGGCCAAGGCCCCTTGCCACAAAAGCCTGATGACCTGAATTCGATCCCCAGAACTCAGGTAAAGATGGAAGAGGAGAACTGATAGTTTTCCAACCTCTACATGTGCACCGACACACACAGAGATACAATCAGTGAATAAAGAACTAGCATTTTATTGATGCAAAAGTTTTATCAAACCAAGAGGTTTAAAGTAAAAATGTTCTATTACCTGTGCCGAGTAGCCATTGAAGAAGGAGTACCAGAAATGAACTAAAGTAAACGCAAAGTTCTTGTAAAAGAAGTATCGTAGGAACTTGCACATCCTTATGTAAGACCACCGGCCATGGACCAGCAGCAACCTCTGCAGATATCTGAACTGAGCAAAAGAATAGTCACTGGACATGACAGCTTGCATTCCTTCTTGTCCACTTATTCCAACACCAATGTGGGCAGCTATGGGGCAGAGGGAAAGGAAATGGTGGGTTAGACACTGCTTTTAAGCCAAGGCATTGAGCGACTTAAAGACGTTCCATAGCAAAACAAAAACAATAGCCCTTGCACACGGTTCCCCACCTCCAGCTCCTGATTCCAATCCAAAGTCAGAGGCAGGAGTATGTTAGACCAAGCACAGATGGGACTCCATAAATACTTGTGATAGGATCTCAGGTGGGTGGTGAATTCCATTTGGATTATCTGCCCAATGCATCAGCCATCTCTTCCACCCACGGGGTGAGCCCCAGGCACCCTTATGGGCCACAGAGGAGCCAATTGTCATCACTTGTTGTCACTGTAGATACTGCAGACTAGCCCTGTCAACCTCCATCCTCTCTCTGTTGTAGGTAGAGAAGGCAGGAAAGCCACTTGACATGCTTCCCCAGACGGCTGCAGCTGCTCTCATTGGGATTGCAGCCCTCTGTTCAGATCCGGTCACGACAGGGAAACTGAGCTGACCTGGAGTCTAGAATTTCCTTCCCTTTCTGATATTTCTACAGCAGAGTTCATGTCTGTTTTCAGCTCCGAGATATTGATAGGCAAAGGCTTCTCAATTGAGAAGCTCTTCAGAGAGATCTATAAGGTAAAAGCTCCTCTAGTGAGTGGTCCAGAGGCTAGAGATTCAATCTAGAAGCTTCTTCAGTACATTAAAAGTTTTTGAAGGTACCTATAAGCCCATATTAACAGGTTCTATTTTCTGTACTGAACCCTAGCTGATAAAAAACCTAGATTGGGACCAACCTAGCTCTCTCTTTGAGATCTTGGAATTAACACTGAGCTGCACTGGTGTCTAGAATTTTACCATGTAAATTATCTTAGTGCGGAATGGATTTTTTTTTTCCTGAAGGTCTCTGAGAGAGTAAGACAGACAGACAGGCAAGCAGTCAGATTGACAGGCATTGGGCTCCCTATGCAATTTTAGGTACTGATTCCAGTGTCTTTCTAAAGCCTGGCTTCTTAGCCAGGGTGAAACATCTATACATGTTTCTGTTTGCTTGTTTGTTTTAATTGATTTTATTTTGAGATTCTGCACCGTATAGCTCATATGCTCGTCTCTAACTCACTATGTAGCTAACGATGGCTTTGAACTCCCAATCTACCTGCTTCTATCTCCTGTTGCTCTGTTCTACCATGTCTGGTTTATGTGGAGATGTGGATGTCACCCAGGGCTTTGTGCATGACTGGCAAGGATTCTACAGCCTGACCTACATTTTCAACCCCTTTATATTGTTTTTAATGAATTCTTTTCTTAAGTCAGCTTTGTCTTCTAACATTCCTAATCAACATAATTTTAATTGGTGCTTTCTTCAATGTTCAAAGGCCTACTGTGGCTTTAAGGCACACACACACACACACACACACACACACACACACACAAGCCCATACACCCTGCAGAGGAAAAAGTTTCCAGAATTTTGTTACTCCATCTAATAGCCATTAAATGCATTTTAAAGTTAGGAAATCTGTAATTTTGTTTAGGTCTAAAAATGAACATAAACAACGACAGTGTAGTCTTTTAGAGAAAATGTGTTGGCGAACACAAACCATCACTCCAACCTCAAGAAGTGACTCCACACTACAGTTTCCAAAGAGAAAGAAGCTTTGAAAATCCAGCCCCAATTTTGAGCCCAAAGTGTGAAAAGTTAAAACCTAACTATAGAAAATTGTCCAGGTCTATGTTTTCAATTATACTTTGTAGCTCTAACAGAAAGGAGGCAAGGGCAGGGGAGAGCATTGGAGGGGAGGGGAGGGGAAGAAACTAAAAATAACTACTCTCATTGAGTGATTTACAACCCTTTTCAAAACACAGAAACAGAGCTTACAAACAGTCGGGTTTGCCAAACTGCTTTCCTAGCAAACCGTGGCCTCCCCTGTCTCTGCCCAGGCTGCAGAGAGAAATGTTGAGATTCCCAGTGGGCTGCCAAGACCTGGGGAAGAGGCCCTCTGTCCTACACTGTGGTCTCTAACTTTTCCATGGAGCAGTGTGTGAAAACGAGCATTGGCACAGCTCACAGGGTAGCTGAGGACAGTGACTCCCAATGCAACATTGTTTTCCCCTAAAATCTAAACACAG
Source organism: Dicrostonyx torquatus (assembly GCA_028555095.1). Classification (NCBI taxonomy): domain Eukaryota; kingdom Metazoa; phylum Chordata; class Mammalia; order Rodentia; family Cricetidae; genus Dicrostonyx; species Dicrostonyx torquatus. The sequence goes on along the minus strand of JAQHUG010000091.1, from coordinate 2,861,975 downwards.
AACCAAGTACTGTTGTTTTGCTAAAAGACCATGTTGTGGAATTGCCTTCTAAACAATTATGTTCATTCCCACAGACTGGGGCTGTGCTCAACAACCTTGGTCAGAGGCATGTTGGGTTTGGTTTTGCAGTGGGCGGGCAGCTGTCTGTGTAGAGACTCATAACTGGTCAAAGTGCTGAGAATCAGTGATTGTGGAGGGCTCCACTCTAAACGGAACATCTGTATTGACACTCTTGGGAAACACTGTGGAAAGTCAAGGCAGGAAGAATGTAAGAGCTGGAGGATGGGCAGGAGTTCTGTGGCATTCTGCCTTCAAGATACAACATGGCTGCTACATTCATGGTCTCACAGCTGCTGGGGTCACCTGCATAAGACCTGTACAAGATGAGGGCAGTCAGCAAACCCAGTATGGGTCAGGAAGAGGCTGCAGAGGTCTCACCCCCATCCAAGGAGCTATTGCCAGCTGGTTGATGGCTAATGGGAGTTGGGGAGTAAGTTTTCTTTAGGGGTGTGGCTTCCGGTAGGTCACTGGCACCTCAGTTTTCATGAAATCCCAAATGTGGTCTAACCCTCACTAGTAAACACACCTTCATAATCCCTCCAAACTGATTACTTCTGCCTTTACTTCATCTCTCACAATTTATGTGTATTCTCGGGGTCTAAGACCAAGAAGAGGCAGCCCTCACTCAGCTGGTGTGAGACATCCTCAGGCACAAGGCAGGGAAAGGGCAGCCTGAGAAAGAGTGGAATTTTTGCTAGGGGCAAAATAGCATGGTGGCATTTTCTTCATTTCCATGAGAGTGCAGGAAACATATTAGCCAATGGTCAGCTTACTTTCAATACCTCAATTTCAATCTACCCTTTCCATATATTGTTCTTTTAACAAGTTATTATTGTCCCCCAAGTGTGTCTGTACGTAAGTGTGAGTGTGTGTGTGTGTGTGCACATGTGAGAGTGTATGTGTATGTAAGTGTGAGTGAGTGCATATGCATGTGTGCATGTGTATGTAAGTGTATATGCATTTGAGTGCTTGTGATTTTGCATGTGTGTGGGCAGACACATGTGTGGAGATCAGAGGACTTTCAGAAATTGGTTCTCATTTCACTATAAGTTCTGGAGACTGAATTCAGGTCATTAGGCTTGGCAGTAAGCACCCTTATATGTTGAGTCATTTTGTTGGCCCAACATATATTACTCTGTTTAGATTATTGTTTTAATTAGCATTCACAGCATTAGGTTTTGTTACGGCATTTTCAAACAAAATGCATCTCTGTTGGCTCTCCTCCAGCCCCTTGTCTTTCCTATTTCTCTGACTGTTACCCCGGTATCCTGCCCTCCTCGCCTCCTTTCTATTTACAGATCTCATTTGTCCTGTTTTCCCCATTCACCTTCCTCAACATCTCCCCAGCCCTTCTATGATCTCCTTTCTAGTGCTGTAACCTAACCTAAATGTATGTCCCATTACATGCATACATATAAACATTATAAGCTAGAATCTGCATATGAGAGAGAACATGGAATTTTTATCTTTCTGTGTAAACTATTTTTGATACAGCAGAAAACTTTTACAGATAAAAAAAAAAAACAGGCACAGATACCATTTGGACAACTTCTTAGTAGATTCCAGTTTTCTATATTTCTATCCCAAATGGATGCTCCTTAAGTTGCACACACTAAGCATATAATAATATTAATAAAAAAATTAAAACAACTTGGGCCAGCAAGATGAATCACTGGGTTAATTGGTAATTGATGCCAAGCCTGCTGACCTGAGTTCAATTCCTAGAACCCACATGGTAAAAGGAGAGAACTGACTCCTGCAAGCTGTTCTCTGACCTCCACATGCATGCTGTTGCCCCACCTCCCACATGCACACATGCACACACACACACACACACACACACCTATACAAATGCTTGCACACATGTATGCACACACGCATTAAATAAGTAAATGAAGATTTTAAAATAACTTCAGAAAAAAGGGCTCACATGAGGCTCATCTATGTTCCCTTGCTTTGCCCTCTCAAAGGCAGATAGTAAACCCAGGAAGGAAACTTTTGAAGGTTCCTTCATTAATAAAATGACAAGTCTGTAAGGTCCCCTCCCTTCCAGAACCTCTAGAGGTCTACAGTGTAACTGAATAAAACTTATGTTTGAATTATTCTTTTGCCATAGGAAGTTACAGTCATATCAGGGTACATGATAGGAAAATAATCCAGAGGAGGGATGTGACTCAGAGCACGCAGTGGCATCTGTGTGGTGGGCTGGGCACAGAGCAGATAGCAGAGGGGGATGATACTGGCAGTGGCGACAGATACATGCATTGGTAAAAAGCAAGAAGACATACGTCATACAGATGGCTCCTGCTGAAGAAGGCAGGGTTGGGAGACTCTTAGCATATACCAAGGAGGAAAGGAGGAGAAGAATCTGAGGAAAGAAAGAGATGGATTTGTGAGTCATAAAACAGACGGAATTAAGACCTGGTTGTATGTGATACGCTTAAGTTCCCCAGGACAACAGGTCACTCCTGGGTGTGCACAGCCACACACTAATTCATCTTAGCCGCAACAAGCTGACATCGCAGAGTGAGAGGGTGAAGAAGACACTTTTCTGGTTCCAGATGAGAAAATGGGCCTGAGCTGAAGCCCCCAGCTGACGCAGGGGTTTGGTAGTAGGAAAAAAAGCGATACTCAGGTCAACATAGCTTGGGTGTTTTCATAAACTTTCAGAAGTTGAAAACCCCTCATTTAAGATCTAAAATGCTCCAATGCGTGAAAACAGCTGAGCACCATGCAAAAAGTGAAATCGATGCAATTTTTCTTTCCAAACTGGAATATCTCCAAAATCTGCAACACTTTGGTTAGAAGATAATCCTTACAGTACTATAGGCGGAGAAAAGAACCAGGATGGGCACACGGGTGAGGACCAGAGGTCTGGCCTGCATGCTCTAACACCAGTGCAGCCATGTCTTTGCAAGACAGCCCTTCAGTGGTGAGTAGCTGGTCTCCTCCAACAGGAGAGCAAGACCATAAGACTGTGGTAGGATGTTTCCTTCAGTTCTTAGATAAGAAAGAATATCCTCAAAAGCGAATACCAAAGAGAGTTAACAGCTCATGCTGAGCCGGGCGGTGGTGGCATACACCTTTAATTCCAGCACTCGGGAGGCAGAGGCAGGCGGATCTCTGTGAGTCCGAGGCCAGCCTGGTCTACAAGAGCTAGTTCCAGGACAGGCTCCAAAGCTACAGAGAAACACTGTCTCGAAAAACCAAAAAAAAAAACAAAAAACAAAAACAAAACAAAACAAAACAGCTCATGCTGAATACAGCAAACTCTCTTGCAGAATTTATTACGTATCAAGGGTTTTTAGTACATTAAGAAAAAAAAATCAACTTTATTTGCCATGCCCCTGAATTTTTAATCAGGATAGAAACAACAGTTAAAAATATTAAGCTTTTTGATAAGCCCTTAAAACTACAGGAAATAAGCCATCTTGGGGAAAAATAAGGGGACCACAGTGCACATAAAGAAAATTATGATTTTTCCCACCTACAGCTCATCTCTTACTTGACATTCAGTGAGTCCCAGGCTGCAGGCTTCCTGAGGGTAGGTCAAGCCAGGGCACAGCTACCTGCCTTATGATGCCTCCGCCATGGGAACTGAAAAAACAACCCCCTCGTGTTCCTACCACTTCTGTCCAGCAAGGAGGGGTTGTCACAGGCCACTGACGCACAACTCACTTTTGATCATGTTCACGTCATTGGCCCCGTCTCCAATGGCTAGCGTGATGGCCTTCTTGTACCTCTTCACCAGATCTACCACCATGGCCTTCTGCTTGGGGGTGACGCGACAGCAGATGACGGCGCTACACTCGCAGGCCAGGTCCACAAAGTTCTTCTGCCGCTGCTCTTTCTTCTCTTCCAGCCGTCTCTTACTCTGTGTCCGCAGCCGTCGCTCTTCCTCTGTCCTCGGGAACTTCAGCTTTAGGATCTTACTTCTCTTGGCCTTCTTCTCTAGAAGGATTTCGTTCTGTGGCATCAGAGGGAGAAAACATCACTGACCACTTTAGCGCTTACACCAAGAGTACCACTCCCAAGGCTCGAGTCATGGGAACCAAAGTTCATGAGCCTTAACATTTAGCTTTAATAAAAAAGACTTACAATAAGCATATAGGAAATCTGCATATCTTTAAAGGACATTACCCACGTGTTGACATACCTGGATAACCAATTTCACCATTTTGCTCTCATCCCATTTAGCTATCCTCTGATGTTAAGACACAAACTTAAAAGGTCATGCTTGCTTTTATAGGCTAAGAGACTCTTAGATTGATAGGTAATTAATACGCAAAGCCATCAAGCATGGCCCCAAGGAATTTGTTTGAGTGACAGCTGAAGACTCACTACTGATACACACCAACCACGAGCCAGTGATGATTAAGGCACGGTTTTCTCCAGGTGGAAAAAAGGGTTCATACACAGGGGGTACAAACTTCGAAGAGACTCCACTTTTGTTTCTCTGATTCTCCATCCTCGTGTGAAGAAGAGAACTATGGGGAAATAAGTAAGCATTTAAAACATACGATTATAAAAGCCTTTAGATTTTATTTTATTTTGAGATAAGGTCTCACTATGTACCCCTGATCGGCCTGGAACTTACGGTTTAGACCAGCTGGCCTTGAACTCACCAGTCCCTCTGCCTCCCAAATGCTAGGATTAAAGACGTGCACTACTATGCCTGGCTCTAGCCCCCAGCCTGACATCTATCACATCGCTGAGTGTGTAGTTCAGCAGGGTGACTGTCCACACGTGGAGCCAGTCTGTCTTGTGAGGCTCACTTGTTTCGTGACTGCTCACGTCACTGATGTCTTCAAGGCCATCAGTACTACACATGCAACGTGTCATTCTTTCTTTCCTTTTGAAGGGTGAGGAATATTCCATTGTGTGGAGACGTTGATTTTTGTTTATCCAGCTCATACTTTAATGGACATGCAGATTGCTTCCACCTCTTGGCTATTATGAGCAGTGCTATATACACGTGGTTGGGCATACATCTTTTCAAAATCTTGCTTTCAATTCTTCTGAGTAGGTACCCAGGGTAGGATGACTGAACAATGTGAGAATTCTATTTTTAATGCTCTCGAGAAGGCTCATACTGTGGCCCTGTGCTTTTCACCCCACCAAAACACGCCAGCAGTCCATCCTTCACAGTTTCACTGGAACCTAGCAGCCACAAAAGGCTTCATCCCACAGATGCACACCAAAGTGTTGGTCCTTATAGCCTCACCAGCACTTATTATTGTGTTTTTTTTTTTCCTTTCTTTTCTGGTCATCCAGAAAGAAGTCATATTCTGTGATTTTGATTGGCATATTTCTAAGAATTCATGAGCACTTTCGTACACCCCTTAGTACATGGCCTCCGCTGTGAAGACATGTCTAAGTGTTGGCACCTTTACTGTGGGGCACCATGTCCTCGGTATTTTACCACTTGTCAAAGACCCAAATCGTGATGGAGGTAACATAAGCAAGAGAAGGGAGGTGGTCTTGATGAGAATTTCACCACTCTACTGTATGACATACTCAAAACTCTGCTTTTCAAAATTCTCGCTGCTTTATTTTTTTAAGACTTATTTTCATATTTAGTTATGTATAGGTGTGTGTCTGTTCGTCACCTATGTGTGGCTGTCGAGCTGCCTGACATGGGTTCTGGGAGCTGAATTTGGGTCCTCTGCAAGAGCAGTCTGCGCTCTTAATTACTGAGCCACCTGTCCAGCTTTCTGATTGCTTTAAAAGTTATTCTAATGCTTCCATATTCTGGGGAAGTGAGTCATGGAGTTTTAGAGTAGAAGAGGCCAATCTCTTTGTGTTGCAGATCAGAAAACGAAGGCAGAAAGAAGTGACGTGATTTTACGTGCAGGAAGCCGATGGGAAATCTAGCAAAAGGACTCAGGTCTCTGTACTCAGTCTGAACTTTTCCCCATTTGACACACACCATCATCATTCTTCATTCTCAGAAGCAGGTTTCTGAACCTTGGTATCTGGAGCCAGGTAATTCTCCATCCCATGCGGCAAGCTATTCCAGAACACACCCTTTCTATAAGGTTTAACATCCTCTTAGCTTCTGCCCACTAGAGCCCCTGGTCCACCCACCAAAGAGATTTTCAGACACTGCCAATGATGCCTGGAAGGCAAAAGTCAATCCCAATTAGAGCCATTGCTCCTGGGCCGGTGAGGTGGCTCCGTGAGCCAAGACGTCTGCTGCATGAGCCTGAGGTTGTTCTCCCAGAACCCATGGAACAGTGGGAGGAGAGAACTGACTCCACGAGGCTGCCCTCTGCCCTCCACATACGTGCCATGACATGTGCATACACAATAATAAACAATAAACAAAACAAACCAAAAAACTTAGAAGCACTGTCTACATGGGGTATTAACTTCCTTCTACACCAATTTAATTCTCACCTCCAAGTTCAAAAATGAATGAGAGTAGGTCATTAAAAGATTGGTGCAGAATGTGAAGTTGCCTGTTCAAACTATTTGACAGGAACCATCATTTCAAAGAGCCATCTAGGAAGATGGCTCATCTCTCTATAAATGGAAAGTTGGCTGAGAGAATGTTCATAAAATTTGATTGTTTGGATAAACTTGTCATTTAGCTTGGCTTAGGCCCAACCTAACACTCTCAAAAGAGAGATTGGAAAATTATTACACCTCCCCCACGTATAAAATGTAAATAAAACCATATGGTACTTAACCAAATTGCTTGTAATTAAAAACTACTTAAGTAAACGTGCTTATTGGTATTTTAAAAAACTTGCCAATTCAAAGAGGCATGGTTTATGTGCTTTTATTCAAGCAGAAGTGATTTCTATCATATAGCTACTAACTTTGCCGAACTTAGCAAATTGCCTAATGCACGGGAATGGCTCACAGAGCTGACTGTCTGCATGAGAAAGTCCCATCAACCCCATCCTGTGTTAGGACACACAACAGATGTGTAGTAACAGCTTAATTTGACTTTGTGCCATTAGACAAGACTGTGATTAAAAAAAAAAAAAAAAAGCTTGGGGAATAAATGGAACGACTAAGCCTGCAGTAAACACATCAAAGGAAGCTTGCAGCTTGTAACAAGACTGTGCCATTGTATTACACATTTCCAGGTTTGCCACAACTAATTAGGGGCTGATGAATGGCCTAGCACAAGCCAAGGCTTGAAATATCAGGTGTGCTCTCTTTAGAGACTACCAATAAATGGCCTACCTACAAGATATAACTCACTAACACTTCCATGCTGGGACGACTTTTATTTTCTCTTCTGTATATTTCAAAAGATGAAGTCCCTAGAAAAGGGACATAAACATAATTTATATTAACTTGCTATCAATAGGGCTGGGCAGGTGGGTCAGGGAGTAGTGACTGACAGATGGGCATGAAGACCTGAGTTTGGATGCCTAGCACCCCTGCAGAAGGCTGGGTATGGCTGTATGCTCCTGTATTCCCAGGGCTCACTCACAGCTTTCTAATATAAATAGGAGATTTTCTAAGGAATACAGAAAAATGGCTCCTTAAAGCTCTTGGGTCCCCCTAAGACTGAAATCTGCTCAAAATTAACTGAACCATGGCAATATGGAGATATTTATTTCATTTGAACATGAAAAAGAGACCCAAGTACATGATCTAGCTCTAATTTCTCCATATTTTTGCCTTTTGCATCTAGTCTTGACTTCGTGTGTGCCACCATGTAGTTGCTGGGAATTGAACTCAGGACCTCTGGAAAAGCAGTCAGTGCTCTTAACCGCTGAGCCATCTCTCCAGCCCCCTTTTAACAAAGTCTTGACTTTGCTAAAAAAAAAAAAAATCAACACAACAGAAGAACCCAAACCATATCCTCCCATCCCGCAGACCTAGTACTTACCTGTCTCCTCCCATAGCATGTACTTACAATGTTCTTTCATAGCAGGTACCTTATGTCTGCCCACAGCGGGTACTTACTTTATGTCCTCCCCGTAGCAGATAGTAGTGTCTTCTGTCAGAAGTTCACAGGCAAAACCGATGTTTTCCGCAGTTTCTACGACAGATGAAAATTAAGCCAACTGTTACTCCTGCTTATCTAAGTCATGTTAAGTGTCCCTTATCTGAAATACTTGGGACCAGAAGTGTTTGAGATTTGTGGCTTTGGAGTGCACATACACACACACACACACACACACGCTATCTGGAGGATGGAATGTAAGTCTGAATTCACACAGGGTCACTTGTATTCCAGATGAACCGTACCCATGCAGCCCGAGGGCAATTTTATATGGATCACTTAGACAACTTAATACACATCACACGTGTTTTGACCATGCCCTGTGTATCATGAGGTCGGGTGACATCATATCAGGGCTAAAAGAGTTTTAGATTTTAAGCATTTGAGGGATTCCTTGATGTTTTCAACTCATGATCCTCACCACATTCAACCAAATATGCTGTTTTTCCTGTAATAATGTATAGAAACCATATAAAAAAGAGAAAATTTTTTTCTCTGTAATAAGTCAGAATCAAAGTTTAGTTTGCTACAGTCTTAATAATCAAGTGTACTGTGTCGTCAAGCCCAGAAGTTGGTTGTATAATGAATCAATGTTCATTATAATACTAAGCATTCAGATCCTGTGGCTTAATCATGTGGTTAAGGGGTAAGCAAAGATGGCTGATTCCATGAACCCCCACACGGGGCTGCTACCAAAGACCCCACTTGCTTCTTTCCGCTAACATCTATTCGGTGTTTGTCAAAGGCCAGGACTGTGCTTGGGAGTGTGTCGGAATGAGAGACAATGATTTCTCGGGGGCAGCCTGGAGGATAAGGCATCAAGGCTGAATGAGTCTCAGCTCCAAGTTTAAATGTCAAACAGTTTCCTAGCACATAAAAGGTTTGCCATAATTTTCAAGACACAACAGGTAGGAAAACCAAAGCTGTTGTCGCAACATTTTGTATTGTTTTAGTCTATGGTCAACAAATGCAGAGTGCTGGAGATAAAATGGGGACAGGGGCATGGCCTTTCCCGGATAGGAGCTCACCTCTGGCTGGAGAGATAAGACAAAATGAGTCTTAAATTCTAAGGAGCAATCTCTGTTGCTGAGGGAGTTCAGGGAAGGATGTGGTCAGCGTAGGCTGGACCAGGAGGAGGGGTTTTGAGAGGAGGGAGCACCTCCATTCCCGCAGGCTGGGAAGCCTATGAAGGTCATCGTAGACAAGGGAATAGCAGCTATAAATACTGTGACTTAGCCGACATACCCCTCCCCCACAAGATGAATTACCCTTTTTGTCTCCTGTAAGTACCCAGATCTTAATGTCAGCTTTAGCAAGCTTTGAAATGGTTTCTGGAACTCCGTCCTGTAGCTTGTCTTCAATAGCAGTAGCCCCCAGGAGCTGGAAGACATATTTTGAAAAATAGCATATAAGAAGTGTCTTTAAATGCACTTTGTCTATTTCTGAAAAAGAAGACCAATCATGCAAACCAATTAGCGCTCTGACGGCATTGGCGGTACCACCATCCAAAGCTGAGACATTGCACACTTGCCTCAAACAAAGCCTTCAAAACTGCTTTTCTAGGATTTAATTTAGCAAGGCAGAAAGGGCAAGATAGACATAGGGTGTGGGGTCTCACCCTGAAAAATCTAGCACTAAAGAGGCAGAGGTAGAGGGCTCACCTACAAGTTAGAGGCTAGCCTGGGCTACATGGTGAGGTTTTTTCTCTCTCTCCAAATGGAAAAGTGCAAACACAAAAAGGATGTTAAAGATTCACTTTCATCGTGTTTGGGGCTGTGCGAACGTATGCCTGTTTCCCAAGTTAACGGCAGAACTACCCTTTGGTTGATTATTTCCCATTAATATAAATTCAAAAAAACCATGTTATGACTTTCAAAACATTTTAATTGTTTTGATAAAAGCTTCACTAAAACTTTAATTAAATTGCTTTAGTAATTCTCCCAACGAAATCATTAAATGCTAGTTTTCTTTTTGCCATTTAAATAGGAAATGAAATTTCTTTACTGCTATGAATTCAAGACCAAGCTGAACCACAAAGCGAGTGCTAGGCCAGCCAAGCCAGTATAGCAAAAACAGAAAGAAAGAAAGGTATTGTCTATTTTGGTTTTTGTTCCACGATACAAAATTTTATTGTTTGCCAAACAAGAAAAATTCAAATGATGTAGCTGTTTGTACCAACTGTGCCCATCAAAGAATTCTCCCTAAACCATGCTACCAGTGACACAATAAAACACAAATTTAACAATTCAGAATGTCAAAGAGCAAGTTATCAACGTTGAACTCACAATCAGGTCCTTCTCAATCTCTTCGTACACTTTATCCAAAGCTTCATCCCGGTTGGTCGAGGCCACACTGGCGGCCATAAACGTTTTGTTCCATTCTGCAAACTCCTTCTCTTCAATTTCCCTGTAGCACAGGCACAGGGTTCGGAGTGTCTCACTAGCAAAGACCTGTTTGATTCACAAGACAAAATCCACCTGTGAAAACAATAGTTACTTCTCCAAAAGTTCATTTCTAAAATTACACTTACGCTTATATTTATACTGTGCATGCATGGTAGCTATGGACTATATGGGTCACAACAAAGGCATCAGAGCTCAGGGGTCCCATGTTTTGCTTCATTACCCTGACATCTGGAAATGCTTTCTTTCCTCCACTCCATACCTAGAATTTGGCAAAACTCTTGGCGACCACAGAGATGTTAAGCCTAAAGGGTGATGAGCCATTATTCCCTTGTACCAGCTCTGAAGACCTGGATGCTAAGAAAGGGCTTCACCATTGAGAACACTGCAGCAAGAGCAAAACTACCACCCATCATGTCCCTACTTTGGTGTTCCCAGCCTATGACACCAAAGCAAGGGGAGCGTTAGCTAAGAGCGAGCGAAGTTTTCATTTGACTGGAGAGACAGTCCCAGAAGGCGAGAATGGACACTCTAGCAGAAAGGCCAAAGTGAGACTTACATCCAGGGCATCCTGTGTTTCTTGCTTCGTAGGATTCATCGGATGGAGCCGCTCATAAATTACGGTGTCAGCGCCTTTACAGTATAGCCGAATATTACCTTCTGGGGTTCGCACTGGTAGCAAAGGAAGGAAAAGCAACAAGAAGGTTAGGTTGGTTTCTTTATATATATTTATAAACAACTACATTTATTACATGAATCGAACTGCTGCCCTCAGCAAAGCTGTCAAGCTGCTACCTGCACTGAAGACCGCATTGACATACAAAACCATTGAAGGATGGTTCATCTGTATTTCTGTGCTTTGATTGGTTAAATAAAAAAGCTGCCTGGGCCATTTGATAGGCAGGACTTAGATAGGCGGGGAAAAGAAAAGAGGACGCTGGGAAGACTGAGTCAGAGCTAGTCATCATGAGGCCCCCGCCACAGAAGGAAGTACCGTAGATCCGTCCGGTAAGTCACCCACCTCGTGGTGACATCCAGACTTTTATAATGGGTTAGTTTAAGAGGTGAGGGCTAGCCGGGAAGAGGCTAGAGATAATGGGCAAGGCAGTATTTAAATTAATACAGGTCTCATGTGGTTATTTCGGGCATAAGCAAGCAACCAGCGGCTGAGCGGGTCAGCAGCTGGGGGCTTGGGAGCCAGGCGCTGGGAACACAACCCACACCTCTCCCATAATTACAACAAACCATTCATTCAAGGTCAGTTCAGTTTTCTACGCCATTTTAACATGTATTTATTGGCTCCATACTATGTGCAATGTCTTCCACACAATTTTCCTTGTCCACACTGATAGGAATCTTTCTTACCTGTCTTCGAGCTCACACCATTTTACTGCTTCTAACGAGGCCCCTGTGACCACTTTCTTATAGTGTTCAATCTATCGTCACAGACTACACTCCACTGCCAACTACACTTTAAGTTCTGTGAGGTCGGTCCCAGGGATGATTACCGGTCCCTATCAGTTAGGCACCCAGGAAGCAATGAGTAAAATATCACTCCACTCGCTAACAACTGAGCATCACAGTGGGAAAGTTTATGGACTCATTTCAGCGAAGCAACAGTTAGCATCACCATCCGTGAGACAAAGCATCAGGTGCCTTTGCCGGGTGATCCTTTGAGAAGGGCACAGCATCACTACATAATTTTTTTTTTTTTTGCCAACAATGTGTGACCAGGATATAAGCATTAAGTAGATAAGCCCAAGACAAGGACATTCTACAGTAAAACTGACCTTTGTTTTTTGAAAATGCCAAAGTATGAAAGATCCAAAACAGGATGAAGATTTTTTTTTTAATTTAGAATCATGATTTTCTAATTCAGTGTTTGATCTATGAGACTGAAACTTACAGATGGAAAGAGGAAGATGAAGACAAAGAGGAGGGGACCAGAACGTGAGAGGGTTCCTGGTAAGACCTGCAAATGCCTGTAGGTCAGCGCTCTAGGGTGCAGGTGATAATGCTGTGTCAGTGCAAGCTTCTGATTCTGATCACTCACATACATCTGAGGTTCTTGTTGGTAGGGAATATCTCTAATGAATACAGGGGGAAGGAATATTGGATCTGTAACTTACTTTCAAATAGTTCAGAAGATAGTAACCTATATCTGAATGAAACTGTAGACCATGTTAAAACTCGTGGCTATTAGAGAATACACAAAAGGATCACCAGCCATCCTCGTAATTTTCCTATAGGTTGAAAATTATTTCAAATGACTCAGAAAAGGAAATTCAAATCTGGAACAAGACCCTCATCTTCACCTGGTGGCCTGTCAAGAGCCTAGACTGGAGGTGAGGTTGGGACTCATGGACACAGCCGTCCCTGCTGAGGCCTCCCTTTCCTGGCCTCAGGCAGGGAAGTGTTGGGAGGGGACCCGACATAAAGGAGAACAGGTCTGGGGTAGCACTGTGGGGTGTACTTCTGCCGCTACAGACTCAGCAACTTGAGGCCTTATGGCTAGAGAATGTCAAGTCGTTGCAGGATTCAAGAAGGTCACAGGGAGCAATGGCAGAGTGAAGAACAGAGAAAAGCCAGTTTCAGTAAACCTGGACACTTTCAGAAGTCAGTTGTCCATCCGTGTCCTCATTTATCCAAGCATCACTGAATAAACTGGAGAAGAGGCACATGGAGTTGAAGGAGTCATAGACCCACCGATGATAGACATCCGCTTCCGGTCACTGTTGAAGTCCAGAATAGCGAGCACATTGTAGGTCCTTTCTGTGCCCAGCTCGCTGACCGTGATAGTGTTCTGTGTCCTGGCGAGGAAGGCAAAGCCGAAGTTCCTGGCGGCATTTACCAGGGCACCTTCATCAGGAGAGGCTGCCTGGTAGTTGATCTGCCCTGGGGAGGGAAGCAAGAGAGAAATGCCAGAAGAGCTGTGGACGAAGGTCGGAAGCCATGCCTGAGAATGTACTGAGAACCTAGCACGGCCCTGCACATCGTATAGAGAACAAGTCAGCGGTTCTGAAAGTTTACACAGAAATCAAAACACTGTAAACACTACATTTCCTTCAAAATTAAAAGTGATTTTAAATAAAACTGTCTTAAGATGGGTGTGTGTGGAGAGGAGTCTCGGAATTCTACTGTCTAGAAGAAAACACTACTAACATTTTACTGTCCCCTCAGGCCTCGGCAGCATGACTGAAATCCCAACACACTGGGTGACTATTTATTACCTAATTTTTTTTTTAGTGTCAGATTTTGAGTCTGTTGGCATATCTTTAAAGAGTCTTCATAAATACTACTTTACTGAGTATAAAACTGTTATTCTCTTCTCTCATGGGCATTTGCTTTATTTCTAAACTTTCTGGCCCATAAAAATAAAATTGCTATAATCATTGAGTGTGCACATAAATAATGTGTGTGTGTGTGTGTGTATACACAAATACATGTGTATGTTTTATAAACCTGGGCATTCACTCTAAGGACCCATTTACTGAGCTGTACAATGTATATATGTCTGTCATAAGTTATACTTAAAAGCATTTCCCCAGTCAAAGTTTTACAGAAAAAAAACATTTAGTTTTCCAATCAGAAAACAGGGCAATGTCTCTTCCTTCAGTCTACCTAAAATGGTAGGATATTCAAGACCAGACAGTCATAAATGGAACCCCTTCTTCCCATGTTAGTTCAGAGATTAAATTCCAATCCCATCAGCATCTTAATTCTGTTTTGTTTCTTTCACTCTTGGGATGTGTGTGTGTGTATGAGGGTATCACTGTGTTCCTCAAGCTGGTCTTTAGTTCATGCCATCTTCCCTCCTCAGCCTCCAGAACAGGAACTACAGACACCACTATCCCTGCTTATGCTAATGCTGATCACCTCCCAGTTAGTAATTAAAGAAGGCATTATAGGCTCTTTTTCTGTTTGTTCATCCAGAAAGCCATGCAAGCAGTCATGGGAGTGCTTGCTACATCCAAGCCCTCTACAAAGACACAGATGCCAACTGTTGACCCAGTGCTGGGCAAGCAGCAGTGGGAACACAGCACCGCCCTTCAATATTTTAACTTGGCCGGAACATAAATATCTTCCATAATATTGACAGAGAAAGGAAACACAATAATGAAAGGGCAAATTGTCCATGGTTTGGACAATCCTAACTGTAGCCCAAACCTTGATGTTTTGATTACCAAAGGAAGTGTTCCAGCGGCGAAATCACAGACTTGGCAACAAACAGAAGGGAAGAACATTGGAGGCCTGATCTAACACTCGGTTTCACATCCGCAGGAGAAATGTGGAGGAACAAACACTCCTTGGAAGAAAACTTACTTTAATTGCCCTCCTAGAGGCAACCCAAAGCTTTTTTTTTTTTAACAGATATCTATGAATCAGGATAGTATCATAAGAAAAACAAAAGTATGGGGCTGGACAGTTGGGTCCAGTCACTTCTTGTGCTTACCGAGGACCTGAGCTCAGATTCCAGCACCCACATCAGGTATCTCACAACTATCTTATCACCAGCTCTGGAGGATCCAATGCCCTCCTCCGTGGGCACTATATTTACATTACATTATCTATCTATCTATCTATCTATCTATCTATCTATCTATCTATCTATCTATCTATCTATCTCCATCCCCTACCTCTCTCAATTAAAAATTAAACACACACACTCACAAATGGCATCATCACCTCTCACGGCTTCCTTTTCTAGCTGCTTCTGCCTGACAACAACACCACAGACCTTCCTGACTCCAGCCTCAGAAATGCCTTCCGTTCTTCGACCGCTTCAAATTCATAAACAGAATGCCTCCTACATTCATGACTTTCTCATTCTTTGTGAGCATCTTGCAATAATACAACAGCTCCATACAGGCGCCAGAGTTCCTATCATATCCCATCCAGGATGCTAGGGTCTCCTATGAAAACTCTAAGAGCACTAGATTAAAGAGCACCAGGCGAGACGGGCTCCACCGCATTTTTAGACTCTGCCCTCATGCAGCCTCTGTGGGAAGAGTCTCTGTGGCCTCAAAGTTCCCATCCCAGTGGCATCATTCATTCTCTTCCAGTCATTCGTTAAGCATTAACCTAGGCGTTACTTTGAAGGGCTGTTTTAGATTTAACTTTGAAGGGCTGTTTTAGATTTAACAGTAGGTCCTGATCAACCGACGTTAAGAAAGAGATTATTACCAGGGATGTAGCTCAGAGGTAGAGCAGTTGCCTAACATAGGCTTGATCCTCCATGTGCAAACGAAGGAGGAAAAAACAAACATCCCTGCCCTAGCCCAAACCAACAGACAGACAGAACAACCAGATGCTCTGCAGCTAACAAGATGACTCTTAGGAAGGACATCTAGTTAGTTTGGGAAGAGAATCGGAGCCTGGAGTTTCACTTAGGGAGGGCTCCCCAACGTGGCTCAGTCTCACAAGGACTGAGAGCAAAGAGCAACCCTAGCTGTAGGCTCAGAGAAATGGGGACCTCAGACCTACAACGACAAGGAACTGAACCTTGGCCCAACCACCTGAAAAAGACACTGAGCACCTCGTGAGAACATGGCCACACTGGGATCTTAGTGAGACGCTGAACAGAGAAGCCATCCAAGTGACACAAAATGTCTGACCTCAAGAACCATGAGATGAAAGACCAATGTTTCAAGCTGCCTAGCTACAGTAACTGATCACAGCGGAGCAGGAAACTCCTGGAAGTATCACCACCCAAAATGTCTTCTGAGGGAGTCAAATGTCCAGGGCTGTGTATATAAAAAGACTTCTTCCTCTTCATACAACAATAATTTTTAAAAAGTTAATCCCCAATTTTCTGTGGTGCTAGGAATCAAACCCAAGGCCTTACACATGCCAAGCAAGTGTTCTCCTCTGAGTTATAGTCCTGCTCTCCATTATCCTCCTAAAAGAGAGACACCAGAAGGCAGCCAAAGAAACAGCCATATGGTGAAGGACAACACCCAATTGGCCCCTGCTGGATGGCCTCGGGAAAGCCCCTAGAGCTTTCGGCATCTCAATCTGTTTATCACAAAATCCCTTACAAAGAACTCTCCCATGATTCTCTACTGGATCAAAGTCCCATTTCTTCTCTAGGATCCTGCACCTGAACACACAACTTGTCTTGCTTCTCAGGGGCTTTTCTTTGTCATTTGCTGGGCAAAGACTATTTGCTTGGTATGTTCAACCCTGCATCCCAGCTGGCAGTGGGGCAAACAGCTACAGGATTACGCTGGAGGGAACTTTGAACAACCATGCTTCCCACAGCACTGTTGAGGAAAATGGTGGCTAAACCAGGCCTGCCTCATCTCTGGCACATACTCCAAGAACATGCCTCTCAGTCCAGCGAGGACAAGAAAGCAGACTGTACAATTAATGCACATTTGTCTAAGGGTCCAGTTAACTAACTCCCAAAGTGTCACCACACATTCAAAGAAGGATCCTACCAATAAATCAAGACCTAAGAGAACAAGGCTGCTTAAAAAGATCCTACTTTAGTCTTGTTATAATAAGTCAGATCGGCTTGTCTAATTAGACTCTGAACCCCATTCTGTTATCCTTGCTCTGCCACACCCAGCCCCTCCCGTCTGAACTGTGCTATTTTGCTTGACTGAACTACTCATGGTATTCTAGGAGAATGGATTTCTTTGAAACCTGCTGAGTGGTATTTTTACACATATGCCTCCTCAGGAGGGTTTGCTATCACTACATACGGAACATCCATGTTGGGACTCCATCAGGAGGCGCTTTCCTGCTCTGCAGGAACTGCAGTAATAAAGAGAACGGGGTGAGGTGGATGAGTGACGCGTGGGCAGAGCGCTGCATTGGAGCCACACCCAAAGCATCCCTTTTATCCTCTCCACAATGCATTTATCTAGCGAGAGGATTCGAGAATTTCTGTCCACACATGATAAAAATAACTGTTTTTCATTGACACTGGGCAGATTTCCTCTGACCAAGAAGGTACAGACTGAACTTAAGAATTTCGTAGAAGAACCTAAACTCCTTGCTGCTCATTCACAAATTCTCATTAATTTTATTCCATCAAATGAGATAGGCACGGTAAGGAGGCTCAGGCTTTAGCTGATCTAATTCCAATTAAATATTTTAATCTAGAGAACAAAAGCAGACATCTGAAAGAAATTTGTAGAAAATAATGCTTAAGTTCAGCGCCCATTCATGATACAAATAAGGCCTGCTTATACATTACCAACGAACAATTGTAGAATAAAAAGATTTAGGCTATTTTATTCAATAGCCAACCATCTGATGTATATATACATATGTATATATATATACACACATATATGTATATATACTATATATATGTGTATATGTATGTTTGTATGTGTGTTGTGTATGATACAGCATACATATGGAGGTCAGAGAAAAACTTATGAGAGTTGCTTCCCTCCTACCATGTGGGTTTTGGGGATCAAACCCAGGTCATCATTGTCTTTATCTGATGAGCCATCTCACCAGGTCACCAACCATATCTTTTAACCTAATTTTGTTTACAAAGGGATAACCCATTCTGAGCTTTAATTACATCAGACACCAGCTTTGAGATGAGTACATTTTTCTGGAGATGCAAGAAACATTTGTTTAGCACACAAGTACTTTTCAAGCCCAGTCCTACCCCAAAATTAAATGAAATAAGGTAATTAAGAAATCAATAATAAGGTGTTTCCTGCTTTGTTGTTTCCTACACATCAGTGTCAGGGCATGCAAATGGCCATTGCTTGAGTGTGTGTGACAGACTTGGCATTTGTTACACTTGAGTCACCTGCCAACTCCAAAACTGGCCTCCAGTGTCTGAGACACCAAAGGAACACTCACCATCACTTCTGTCCACCATGACTGTATGGCAAATGGAAAGCAAGAAGAAGAACTGTCGGACTTCCGGTTCTTTCCCTGACTGGATTTGCTCAATAAGGTAATGGTCATAAAACGCAAGCTTCCCATCAGCAAATGTATTCCAGCTAAAATCCACTAACTGAAAGAAATGGAGAGAGAAAGAAAATCCAATTAATGAGAAATATATATATATATATATATATATATATTAGGGCCAGCAAGATGGTCCATGGAGTAAAAGCACTTGCTACCAGGCCTGACAACTTGGGTTTGATCCTGATACCTGGGATCCACAGAGCAGAGGAGGGAACCAGTTCCTCCAAGCAGTTCTCTAACCTCTACAAGTGCACTGTGGCAGCACACACTTGCACTCGCATATACACACACAGAAAAATAGTTTAAAAATCTGTACCCCGAACTGATACTGCCTTTTCTTTGTAGCTAAGTTCTTAATTATGTCAAAATCACCTTTGGATTTTAGCACATTCCTTTTTATTTTTATTTTCTATGTCTGAGTGGTTTGCCTATGTGTATGTGGGCCATGGGCATGCCTGGTGTCCACAGAGGCCAGAAGAGGGTGTGAGGGCATCCTTTGGAACTGGAGTTACCCACAGTTGTGAGCTACCATGTATGCGCTGGAACTAAACCTTGGGCCTCTGAAAAGAACAGTAATTGCTCTTAACTGTGAAACCATCCACTTTCTTGTCCTAATTCATGGAAGTTTTTCTTAAAACAAAAGGCACGCCGTAGTGAGCTGAATTGTGTCTCTCTCACAGGTATGTCAGCATCCCAACCTATGGTGCCTGCCAATTTCTTTAATTTAGAAATATGGTCTGCAACCGTGATCAGGTTAAGATGGGGTCATGTGGATTAGAATGGAAAGACAGATGTCCTTGTAAGAGACCAATACGGACAGAACCAAACACATGAAGAGAAAGAACCCCACGTGACAAGAGAAACAGATTATAGCCTGGAGCCTACAAGCCAGAATCACTGGAAACTACCAGAGGCTATGGAGAAGCCATGAATCTTCTCCCTAGAACTTTGGAAGGAACCAATGTAAGAATTCCAGGCTCCAGAAGTGTGGGGAGATCAGCTCTGCTACTTTATGCCCCAGGCTGAGGCCATTCAATCTGCTAGCCCACGGAAGCGAATCCACAGCAAGTGCTTTGCCTGGACCACTCACCTCTATTTTGCTATGGCTGTGTTGAGAAGCATCCCGATGGTCTCCTAAGAAACAAACAGGACAAAACAAATTAGTCTGGGTGTGCAGAGCTCCTCCCACCTGGATTTGCAAGCACAGTTGTAGTGTCTGATGTGGCTGTCATCTTTAGTTTGGGATGGTTCTGGGGTAAAGAATCATTTTTCAGGAGTTGTAAAAAAAAAGAAAAATACAAGAATATTAGACCCAGGCCTTGACTCATGCCTATAACCTAAGTACTTGGTAGACTAAAATGGGAAAATCACCATGAACTAAGGCTAGCCTGGGCTTTAGGGTAAAATCCTGTCTCAAAAATGAATTAAATAAATACATAAATATATTCTAAGAATAAAAGATATTTGGTAGAAATCATTATGTGGCCTGCAAGGGCCAAAATATTCACTATCTGGCTCTTCACAGAAAAAAGTGGCCAAATACTGACCAGAGCTGTTTCAAACACTGATGCCTGTTCCACAATACTCCTTTGGAATTGGAATGGTGTCCTTTGATACACTTTAGTCTACCATCACTATGGTGACAAATTCCTCAACTCCATAGAGTCCCATCTTCCTCAATAATGGGGAAACTCATGCACACCATACGTATTTTCTAAAGGGGGGAAATTTGCATGTGTGTATTTTTTTTAAAAAAAAAACAACCAAAAGTTAAAAAAAAACCCACTATTTCAAGGCAATATTAAACACTATTCACGTGTAGAGAATGTTCCAGCAGAGTAGGACAGAGGTCAACTATAAGCTATTGTAATCATTTTCTACTGCCCAGCTTGGTGACAAGGTGCAGTCACCTTGTGCAACTCTCACCACTATCTACCTCTGGACGTCTTTATCTTGATAACCGAACTCTCTAGCATTGCACAGCAACTTCCAAACTTTGGCAGCCAGTACTCTCCTTTGTCCCTGTGACTTTGACTAGTCCAAGTACAGCCACACAAGCCTTTGTGAGCTTCTATCACTTAGGATAATGTCCTGTAGCACATCTTGTTCATGTCTTCATCCAGTGATAGACAAGTGGGCTGTTCCCACCCTTTGCCAAACATGAATAAAGTCACTATCAGCTTGAGTCAGCATCTACCTGTCCAGGTGGCTCCTTTACAAATCTTTTGAGCACAATAGATCCAAAGGCACAGAATTGAGAGACAGTGCGGCAATTCAGCTTTTAAGTTTTTGAAGGGTGTTTGCTTCTAATTATTGATTTTGTTCTCTCTCTCTCTCTCTCTCTCTCTCTCTCTCTCTCTCTCTGTGTGTGTGTGTGTGTGTGTGTGTGTGTGTCTGTCTGTCTGTCTCTCTGTCTGTTCTCAACAGTGCCTATGATGTTTCTTTGGCAATTGAACTCCACACAGAGAGGGTACCAACAAACCACAGGAAGGCAGACTCTGACACAGACAGCATGCAGGATATGCTGTCTCTATCCCTAGTCAACAGCCAACCATATTTGTTATTTCAGACCCCAAACATAACTCATCCTAGTAAATGAAAGAATAACTCTGCAATTGCTCTGCAGGACAATAATCTAAGCTTCAAGCGCACTCACGAAAGGAAGGGGGTGCTCCGACTCCCCGCCCCCCGCTTCACAAGCCTCACACTCACCGTAGATTTGCCCGTTAATGCAGCACTTTTTGAAGGTCATGATATTTTGCGTGAGTGTCCCCGTCTTGTCGGAGAAGATGTAATGAATCTGCCCTAGCTGCTCATTCAGTGTGGTGGTCCTCGCTTTTGCAGGCGTGTCCTTCTCGGCATAGTACATCTGCAGGTCCCAGTTGATGAAATGGCTTTGTCCCAAACGGATAACTTCCACACTAGGAGGACAGAAGAAGGCTTCAATGGGGAGTGGAGAGGGGATTGGCCAAGAAAGGAGTCTGCTCTCTCTGGGCACATGGGAGTGAGCTGCTTTTCTACTGCTTTGGTTTGAAAACTAATGTCCACTCGTGTAATGGTTAATCGTTCTTTAAAAACAGATTTATAAAGCAAGAGCTCTCAAGGACACAGGTGTGAGTCTCCCTGGAGCTGAAGTTATAGGAGACTGAGTCAGCCAACTCAGGTGCTAGGAATCAAACTGAGAACATTATGTTCTCTTGACTGCTGCGCCATCTCTCCAGCCCATGGTTAGTCCTGACGGTTCATTTGACAGAATTTTAACATTCCCTAGGGGGCACACTTGAGTGTGTTCCCAAGACCGGTTTACCTGAGGTGGGAAGGCCCCCCTATGATGGGCTGGGGTCTCCAGACTGAACAAAAGGGAGAAAGTGACAGAATATCAGTGTCCCTTTCTGTTTTCTGAGTACATACAATGTGACCATGCTTTCTCCAGTGTGATAGGCTGCACCCTCAAGCCAAGAACCCAATAAACCCTTCCTTCTTTAAGCTTCTTTGATCAGATATGCTGTTAAACCTATGAGAAGAGTACCTGTTATTACCCTGCCCCCTTCCCATGTACTGTAAGGTACTGAAGTAGGGCTTTTCTGGGATGGTTAGGGCTCACAAATGGCACTAGCATCTGTATTAAGGAAGCCTGTGGGAGCTCTGCCCTCTTTTGTCATGACATAATGCAAGAAGGGACCACCTGTAGCACAAGTATGGGCTCTCACCACTTACCAAGAACTCTGCCCTTGATTGTTGACTCCCCAGCCTTCTGAACCATTAAAATTAAAGTTCTTCAAAGCCACACTGTGCTCCCTGACCAAACCTATCACTCTCTGGCTTCAGGGTCAGTAATGCTCCCTCATGGCACCTCCTCAGAGTGATTTCCTCCTCACACCTGAGCACGTCGGCCACAGCTAAGAAACTCTGCACTTAGAACACATGGCCCAGTGGGAACAGTAACAGTGATACTAGGGCCAGAACCACAGATACAATCACCCCACTCTTTTCTCTCATTCTCCCTCACACCTAGGAACAACCGGGACAGTCAAGTTCACCTGTACAAAGAGAACCAGGATCCACTAGATGGCATACCATCATGTCTCAAATGAGTCATGTCTTTTGGCAATTAGCGCCTTAGTTGTTTACCACACTGGGAAAAAATACATTCACTTTCTAAATTCTCAGACTTTATAGAATGTCCTAAGAAGATCATGTTGATTTTAACACTCGGTTTTAAAATTAAAATTTAAAATTTAAATTCAGATTTAAAAACAGTTTGCACACCCCGCAACTGCTACGTGGGCAATGCATGGCTGCAGAAGTCCTCTAGGCGGGAATAAGTCCCTTACAAATGGCAGTCCCCGTTGGTGTTGAACATTGCAGACAAAGCAGATGAAGTCCCTGCCCATAAGCAGACAAACAAAACAGTCCAGCAAATGTAAACTCTCAAGGGTTGCACATTCTATATAGAAAATCAAAGCAGAGAGCAGCAGATAGAGACCAATAGGAAGGGGAAGTAACCATTTACATCAGGTGAGGGAGAGACCAGGAGGATAAGGTAACACAATTATGCACCAGTTAGATTTGGGAACCTTTGAAGTTGAGACTGAGCCTTGTAATACAGAGTAACCAGTCAGTCATTACCCTAGTGAACAACAGCCCAGAGGCACCTGGGATCTCATATACTCATGTCATTAGAAGCTTTAATTAATTTAAATTTTATTACATGTGTGTTTGTTTTTATTTTGATTTTATTACATGTAGTTACTGATATTCTCTGAGTGGGAGGTAAATCCCTAGAGCTGCCTTCTGTTCAGTGGAAACTTTAACGGAAACCAAGATACCAAACCAAGATGGTGGTGCTAAGGAGATGGATGACTCAGTGGGTAAAGTGCTTCTTGGACGAGCAAGAAGATGAGTTCGGATCCCCCGTACCCACATAGAAGCTGGACTTGCTGGTGTGTGTCTGTAACCAAGTGCTTCAGGAAGGGAAGTAGTAGTAGGGTGGAGGCGGGCAGATTCTTGGTGCTCTCTGCCCAGCAAGTCTTGCCAACATGGTGAGCTCCAGGTTCAGTGAGGGACTGACTGGTTACTCTATGTATTACAAGGCACAGTCTCTCCTTCAAAGGCCCCAAATCCAACTGGTCAATAATTGTGAACTTTGATATGAGAGGAAGAAGGAAGAGGAGGAGGAGGGATGGTTATAAAGCAGGGAGCTATGACCTTGACCTTTGGTTGTGATGTGGATTGGCACTGCACAGAGAAACAGCAGTTAGAGAGGCTGAAGTAAGGCAGAAACACCTTTCCTACCACGAGGTAGCAGCAAGAAGCGGGTGGGGGGGCGGGGGGGAGGCTGACAGGCGAGCAAAGCTGGGAGAACTGTATTAAAGAAGGTTCTGTTAAGAGAACAGAGGCTCTAGAAAAGGAAGAATTTCCACTGTGTTCTAAATCTCCACTTTCTCAGGGACTCTTTTTGAACCCTGTGCTTTGGAACCCACTGAGAGGGTGTCGTCAAGCAAACGACTGTCACCTTTGCCCGTGGAATGTCACTAACCTTATCTACACAGAGGACAAGATAGAAAGTGCTTAGCACAGGAGAGATACACAAAGTTCATGGCCTTCTCCTACCTCGCTCTCAGTTCCAAAATGAAGCTTATTTTCTTTTTCCTTTTGACCTTTGAAATTATTGCTAAGCATGAAGGTGGATCACTGGGAAAAAGCACTACATTGCTCTGAAAGTAAGAAGTCAAGGGGAGGCCAGGCTTACCTGACATAGAGAGAGATGGGCACCATGGTGTTCAGCACTATGATGTAGCCCCAGAAATTCAGGAAGCCCCGGTAGGAGGGCGTGGCATTTTCTCCATCGTAGAGGTACCAGGAATAATTGCCAACTTGTGCTTCCCAATAAGCATGGCCAATGGCGAGGCCAGCAGAAACCAAGATGAGTACAATAAAGATCTAGAAGACATGTATTTCAAAACAGGACTGATTCTCATAATGTTATCTAGCACTTTACAGACATATGACCTTTTAATGGTCTGTAAAAAAGTACACTTAGAAGAAAACAGGACTATAAGGTTGCTTTAAAAGTCTATCAGGTTATGGCTGAGTTCTTTACATTTATAAGGCTAGGTTTTCTTCCCCAAATCATCTTTCAAAAGAGGAGCTGATGTCTTATGTTCAGTCCTTAAAGTCCTTCATATGACAGGGTAGCATCGCAGCTATCACTTCAAACAGAGATATATTGTTTGGGAAGATACTTCACCCTCTCATGAAGAAACTTAAAATAACACTGACTTGAGCAGGTCATAGATAATAGTGAATGGAAGTTGTTTTAATTTTTTTTTTTTTGAGAAAGGGTCTCATGTAGCCCATGTATGCCTCGACCTCCCTATATTCTTGAAGGTGACTATAGCCTTTCTGATCTACCTGCCCCCACTTCTGGGTGCTGGGAATAAAGACATGTGTCACTACACTCTGACTCTTTGTGAGGTGGTGGGGATCCAATGCTAGGCACATTCTCTACCAGTTGAGCTATATTGCTATCCGTTTTTTACCTAGGACAGGTCTTGCTGTGTAACCCAGGCAGGCTCTGAACTCTCAATCCTGCCTCAGCTGTCAAATGCTGTGAATATAGGGATGGGCCACCACATCCAGCTATTTTGTTTTTTGTTTGTTTGCCTGCTTTTAAGAAAGGTGGGTAAATCAGGAGGTG
>JAQHUG010000091.1:2798664-2835897 GCA_028555095.1 Dicrostonyx torquatus | reverse complement strand
ATATTCCAGGTCATAAAATTGGGGGTGGAGGGTTGGTCTTCAGATAGCTTTATTATTTCCTGTGGTACCCGAACAAATTGTCACTGCATTCTGGAGAGTTTATTCATTCAGGTTGAACTAAATATTGGAAAAGCAATTCTCAGTGTGTGCAGAAGAGTTCGCACCGCAGGCCTAAGTCCACTCTCCTTGGAAGGTGGCTTTCAAGATAGGCCCTAGGCTGCCAGCTTATTTCTGATTCTTCTAAAACAGTGCTTCTCAACCTTCCTAATGCTGTGACCCTGTATTGCAATTCCTCATGCTGTGGTGACCCCCAACCATAAAATCATTTTCTTTGCTACTTCATAACTATAACTTTGCAACTGTTATGAGTCATAAAGCAAATATCTGATATGTGAAAGGGTCGTCTGACACCCCCACTCCCCACCCCCACCAAGGGGTCTTAACCCATAGATTGAGACTCTCTGTCCTATATAGACAGCTTACCATGCTTGCTTGGGCCAACAACACCACTGAGGCTGACCACCAGCATCCTACAAAAATCTGGAATTTGGAGGATGGTGGGCATGTGGAGCCTACATGCCTAGCCCCCAACTAAAAGAGTCTCTAAGGAGCGTCACTGGAGACAACAGGGCATGCACACAGTCACACACTGTTGCTGAGGGAACCGAGTGCCTATCTGGTGTGGCCTCCACGTGGGATTTAAACCAATCCCCTTGACATTTCTGCTTGTCCTGTTTTGTAACCGTGGGCTGCAGCAAACATGGGTGTGAGCACCTGTCTATGCCAAACCTTGTGGGTCCTCCCAATTTTGAGCCTGAGTACGGCTTTGAAGACCCTCAACAAACCTTATTTTTAGCCTTGCCTTAGGTGGGCAGGCATGCATGAAGTGCATACACACATGAGAGTACAGGCACAGACACACACACACACACACACACAGATGCTCACACACACAGACATCACACACATACATACACACACACACTTGCATTTATGATAACTCCCCTATGGGAAATGGGAGACTAATGACTATAAAATCTACCTTACAGTTCCTAGAATTTTAATACTCCTGGCAAGAGGGGAGATATTTAGAAGGAAATGTTTGTGCCCCACCCACTTTGTCTACCAGTCTTTTGAGACAAGGATCCCATGCAATTGGAATTTCCTCAGGAATCTAACGGTGGGCAAATGAAAAGGCTGTAACCTCGTGCCAGCCAGAGGATTGGTTCTGGAGCTCAGTGATGGGTCAGTGATGGGTGGGACCCTGACCTAGCCAAAGCTGCTTCCTTTTGTACACTTCTTTCCTTCCAGCTGAGATAAAAACTGCTGCCAGGACCCTGATGACAGACTTAGGATTCTTGTCCTCATGTGTTCATGCTGGGGAAACCTCCTTTCTTGGTTTATGACTAGTTCTTGCCTGTTTCATTGACCTAATGAGGTTGGGTGGCCAAGACCAACTTGTTGGGGATACCAGGGTCCTGGCTCTGACCCTAACAGCTCTGGTAAGAGCCCCATGGTATTGTCCCTGGTTCTTAACTAGTCAATAGTCAATCGTGAAATCACCTAGGGACAGCCTCTGAATTTTCTCTCCCCAGTGGAGCTGTCCTGTGAAATTTCTCAGGAAAGCCTTGGGACTCCATCCATCCTACTAGGCTTGGTGCAACCAGGCCTCTTTGTACTCCCTCTAAAGCTGCAAGATCACCTTGTATTAGAAAAACATACATCAAAATTACGGAAAAAGACAGCAGTCTGGTTTAGTCTCTCATCTATCAGAAAGAAAAATAAATACCGTGTACACCATGTAGTTCATCAAGTAGTCAATTTTCGTTCTTTTAAATCTGGTTTTCCCACTATTCTTCATTATCTTAGTGTCAGCACCTAAAAATGGAAAATTTAGTGTGATTAATAGTTGGAAAATTCAACTAATAAGAATGTCAATAAAATTATTCTTTCAGTGATTTTGGATAGACACTCCAAAGCCGTGGTCTAGCTATCTAGTCCCAGTTAGCTAGAATACCAGTCCTCCCGCCTTGGCCTCCTGAGTGTTGGCATGTGGAGCCTGGACCACTATGCTCAGCTTTCTTGAAATCTTAAGAACTCGAAGTACATTCAGGAAGTACCTGCAAAAATGACCAAGCCATGGCAGACATCGGTGTTCCTAATCACACAGCCACGTAACAGGACTTTGTCAGCATCCAAAGGGAAGCTCCGTTTCCTCCAGAACAGGGTGCCCGTGAACTTGTCTAGCCGGTTGTTTGGTTCTTCACATTCAATGAAACCTTTTTCAAATGGTAGGAGTCATATAATCAGCCAAATATGAAAGACCCGGGCTTAACCAATGGACACCAAATAAAACAACTTGAATTTAAAATGAAGTAAGGTAGTTCTGTACAAACCATCAAATGTCGCCAAGTTATCTTCTGTTTGGAGATACTGGTCTGTGATTTCAAGGGCCATTTTGAACTTCAAATTGGTTTCTCTACAGGGAAGGGGAGGCAGGTAGAGTTATAGGAACACAATTTAGAGCTCAAAAGAACAAAAAGAAAATTCCACAAAGTAACCTGGAGCCTCTCTGGGAGTGAGTGAAGCTTAACCATTGGCTTGTTCTATTTTTAATCTCTAATTGAAGGTTTAGGTGGGGCAATCTGATTCTAGAGCAAGATTACAAACCTAAAACGTGTCGCTTCCTTTTGCTGTGTGCCAGTGAAGACAGAGTAACCACAGCCTTCTTTTCAAGTGACCTCTTACCCACAATGAGGTCTACAACAGGGGACCACACAACAGACCCAGTACAGACACCCGGCTTAGCACCTTCGGCCAATGTACTTCCTAGAGCAGGCAGTGGAGGTGTTTCTACAAGACAACTCTATCTAGGAAAGGAGGTGGTAGGAATACACAGGCTGCGCCAACCGCAGCACAAAGGAAAGCAAGTGTTAGCGCTTGGTGGGGCAGGCAGGCACATCCTCTCAGGAGAACCAGGCTGCCAGTCACACCAGAGTCATTAGGAAGCTGACTAGTGATCCCAGCTCCACCATTCAGTTATGACAAGGCATGATGGGACTTCCTGTCTCTAGAAAACTTCAGAACAAGAACTGTGTCACTGCAAATACGGGACGATCAACTAGCTAGAGCTGATCTACAGAGCGAGGGAAGCGGATTTCCACTCCCGAGTCTAGACCTCTGTAAAGCAGTGGTCCACATCTTGGATATGAGAAAAAGAAGCCACAGACTGGCCCTTACTATGTGACCTTAGCCAGGCTACTTCGTCTCTCTGAGCCTCAGCTTCCTCGTGTGGTAATACTGACATAGCTGTTGAGAAGACTGAATGAGCTAATACTTAGAAATATCCACGTGCAATCAAGCACTCAATAAATCTACCGAAAATTGCTCGATAAACAGCACTTTATTCTAAAAGAGATAAGCAAGTTCAAAATTGCCTATTGACAAAGAACCTAATTGCATTTCTGAAGATATAACAGCATCCATGGTCATCTCTGAATCTGATCACTGCTCAGCAGTTTATAAGGGGCTTAGGTATGTGATCTTGACGGAAGGTAGGGAACAGTCCCATCTTAGAGTCGAAGCTCCATTTTATAGATAAAAGAAGTCCATCCACTTTGGACACTGTCAGACTGACAAGCGGCTGAGGCAGAGGTCACGTCTCGGGTTTCCTATCCAGAATATGCAATGCATGTTCCCGTCCAGGCCACCGCTGGAGTAGGTCCACCTGGGACTCACTCACCCATCGAGCTCAGCTGTTTCCACATAGCAGAGGCTGTTTGGCTCTGAGCTGGACAGCAACAGAATGTCAGCCTGTCCAAAACAAAAGACCCCCGTCACACAGGGTCCCCAGGGTGGAAGGAGCATCCCCGGGGGTGGGGTGGGTATTCACGAGGAGAATGAGAGAATGGGGAGCTGCGCACTTACAGGAATGAAATCGTTCTTCTTCAGGCGAATGACGTCTCCAACTTGGATGTCTTTCCACTTGGTGATTTTGAACCTACGAATCAAAAATAACAATAATTCAGCCTTTTAAGTGGAGGCCAAGAAATTATCATTCTTCCTGGATGTCAAAGATTCTGGAAAAGGTGCAAGTTACAGGGAAGTGTTTGCTACAAGTTCTGCCTTTCAATGATGTCTGGTATTGGTCCTGATGACCCTACAGTAACCAGTAAGCCATGGTCTGAACACAAACATTAAATTACTATGTTGTCCCCTCATGGGCTCACATGACAGAAAACTTGAAATTTAAAACACATTGTAAGTATTTGTTAATATCAAGTTTCTCCAGTTTGTAAGAACTTAAATTCTCAGTGCCAGAACTTTAAAAATAATCTTGGCTTATCATCCAGTAAATGAAATTGTCAGGGCTGGAGATGTAGGGTGGTGACAGAGCACAGGTTTAGGATGTATAAGGTCCTGAGTTCAAGCACCAGCAGCAAAAACAATAATCAAACTAAAACACAAACAACAAACAAAACAAAACAGAAAGTAGGAGAGAAATTTATATTTAATTTATATTTTAATATTTCTTACATTATGATTTAGAAATGTATGTGTTAATCCCAAATTACAAAGGGACATATTAGCCATTTTATGTCCCAATCTGGGAACCCCAGAGGCTATTCTGTCGGGCTCTCTGAGGGTGAGGTTCTTGCAGGTTCCACTACATGAGCCGCCAGGGCTCAGCGCTGCTGGAGATGGCTCCTCAATTCCAAGTCTGAGGCAGAGTGTGTGTATTTATCAGGATGGTACCCAGGGCCTTGGGCATGGTAGGCTGGTGCTCTGCTCTGAGCTCCCTCTCCAGCCTCGGGGCTGCTCATGACCAGTGCCACTGTTGCACACTGAACAGTGAGGTGGGTGGCAAAGAATCTTACCCCCGTCACAATATTGGCGCTAGCTGATTCCAGAGGTAACTTCCAACCCAGGATCCATGTATTTACAAGGAGAAAAAAAATCCTGAGTCAACATTTACAACTTGGTGGCACCTATTTTGAACCAAGTGCAGCGGATGTGCGAGTGTAAATTGGGTTATATTCTGAATTGTGGACACATTAAACTGTCCTTTGAGTTGGGCCTCCATTCCTATTTTTAGTACTTGACTTTGGACTCGTTCTTTGAGGATCTTGCTCGTCAAACAACTCATTACTGATCCCTCAGTTGGTTGACTTGGCCAGAGTTGACTGCATTCTGTGTTTCTCAAAAAAGAGTTTATTGAACATTTTCTGCATATTAGATGCCAGGACATAGTCTGGGCCAGGAGATGAGACATCTACATACATAATTCTAATACAATTCACATCACAAAAGAGATGAACACTAAATGTTCTGAAAGTGGAGAGGAGGGAGATATCACTTTAGGTGGTAAATAAGGAAAGGTATGGGGCCATCTCTGAAAAGGGACACATTTGGGATTGGTGGGGACAGAAGCAGCACATTGGAAGCAGCAGGCTTGCGTAAGTGCTTGATAACCTGGGAACATAAGCCTAATCAGCAAACACATCAAATCCACCTTGGGTACAGTTGCAGAGCTACTGTGGGATAATCCTTCTGTCCACTGGAAAGACGTGTTTATTCTCATTGTTACTAAAGAGCTGACTGGCCGATGGCTAAGCACAATTTTCTGGGCAGAGAGAATGTTGGAAAGAAGAGGGGCGGAGTCAGAGGAGCCACCAATCAGATGCGAGGAAAAAGCAGTATGGAAAATACAGAGATGAGGTGAACAAGCCTTGGGGCAGCACACAAATGAATAGAAACGGGTTAATTTAAATTATAAGATATAACTACAAACAAGTCTCAGCTATTGGCCGAACATTTATAATTAATAGCAAATCTCTGTATGGTTATTTGGGAAATGATTGCCAGGATAGAGTTGATAGGCAGTCTAGGCAGGAAACTCCACCTACACACAGTCCTGAAGATGAGGTAACATTTCTTGTTATCAGAAATGACTCACTATTGAAATACAGATGTACTTTGGCCAAGAAGATGGCTCAACCAGTAAAGTGCTTGCAATGCAGTCTTGAGGACCTGAGTTTGATTCCCAGAGTCCATGTGGAAAAGCCAGGAATGGCAGTCTATACTTGTAACCGTGGTAGTGGGGAGATAGAGACAGGCAGGTGCTGGGCTTGCTGGCTGGTCAGTCTAACTGAACCAGTGAGCCCCAGAACCTCGAGAGACATGACTTCAAAAACAAAGGCGGTAGTGTCTGTGGGAAGATGCCCAACATTGATTCTGTTACCTTGTGCACACACACTCATGTCCACAAAGACATACACACAATGCTAATGTGCCATAGATCTACTTCTAGGCTCTGCTACTTGTTTTTCCAATATGTTTCTAGACATATTAATACATGAAATCTTTGTAGCTAAGTTAAAAATAGGTACCTGCCATCCTTAATGACCTCGCATGTCCTATTGTTGATTTCCCTGTCCATTTTATGGCGAGCCTTTGGAAGGAAGATAAGGAGGTATTATTTGAATCATCTCAACATATAGAGCATCAGTGACAAATGTCAGCAAGGTCAGAATGATAAGAAGAAGGTGGCTTGAGAAATCCTTACCACATCATCTACTAGGTCTTTGATTGCTGTGATGCCCAGCACCAAAAGTAGGGGTACAAGTGTGGTATACCATGCCAGGGTGGAGATTTGAGGGATGGCCTAAAAGAAAAGGAAAAGCTTACATACACATGAAAACATGACTTACAAACAGTGGATACTTGATTTTAGATTTGCTAATTCTAATGTTATCTACATCCTGGAGCACACTGAGGAAAAGCCATTTAAGAGCCATTCTTCTGGTTCCCTCTGACTTTTGGCACACGAAACAGTCTGGCAGACAGTGGCCCCAAAGATTATCTCACTGTGGCTTTAACTAGACATCAAACAGAGTTTGCATCATAACTAAGCTACTTTGTAAAAATTCAGAGTATGGCTGGGTGGCGGTGGTGGCACACACCTTTCATTTCAGCACTAGGAGGCAGAGGCAGGAGGATCTCTGTGAGTTTGAGGCCAGACTGGTCTACCAAGCGAGTTCCAGAACAGTCAGGATTGTTACACAGAGAAACCCTGTCTGGAAAAAAAAAATCAAAGTAGTTTGGGTCGGGAGGAAGCAGCCCTTAACTCTGAGCAGCACTGAGCAGCACTGCGCCCAGTCACAGGGGCTACTGTGGGTCTTGCAATGTAACAGCTGATGGCTGCTTCTGAAGGCAACCAAGTAGGCAAAGTCCCCATCACGGTCATTGCCACTCGCTCAGGCAACAAAGGTAGCTCCTATATTGGATCAAGATAGTATCTCAGATGGATGGATATATCTTTAATAATGTTGATCTTTGGACCACATCTCCCAGGTTCAGTACTGCTCTGCTCTACACAGCCAGGCTTTCAGACTTCGGGTAAGTTACTTCACCATACGAAGCCTCCGCTCTTCTTTGTGAGATGGAGCATGTGCTGGTATTTACCCCAGAAAGAGCAAGTAGGCAGGCAAACAGCCTGTCTGTTGCTGTCATCCTAACGCGGATTGCCACACCTTAACAGAAAGCAAATGGGCTGCAGCCATGTCATGAACGTGTGACTCTGCCTTCTTCCTTCTAGAAGTAGATGAAGGGAAAAGGAGCCGACTGTCCACAGAGAGACCTAACATAACTTCAAGTGGACACTGCTACACTCACCTGGTGATATACCTTTTCCAATCAAGTTATCAAAATTTTTTGTTCTCCAACATCCATTAAGTAGCCACTTCTTCCTAGAGTCTTTTCTCTCTTCTATGCTTTCTGCTCCACGTACCCTACATCCTTCTCAGACATACATCTACTATATTTTAAACATTATTAGTAAATCCCAGCTGTGATTTCTAATCCAACCCTTGTGATAAAAAAATTCTGATAAAGCCAACTGACTATGCTATCTTTATAACCCACATATCAGGTACTAAAGGTCGATCCTGAGCCCTAACTAAAATGTGTAGAGCCCCTTGATTATAGCAACTGTATCTATACAGATAAAAGTCTAACACTCCAGATAAGGACTCCTTGGCTTTAAAAAAAGAAGTGTTTGGTTCTAATGTAAAATCAACTCACAAAAATAACTTAGAAGCTTACTTAGAAGCTTTATGAACAAATTTTCAATAAAAGTCAATAGCATCCTTATGGAAAAACAGATGACTAAGTAAAAAAAAAAGGCAAATATAAAACAACAAAAAACCTATTAATTTTAAGGTACAAATAATTTTATAAATATTTTAGTTTTATTTACTTTAGGGATACAATTTTATCATTCACATCAGTTTTCTGAAAACAGAATTAAACCATGTCTGTTGGTTTAAGCCTGTTATCCTAGATACTTAGGATGCCTTAGCAGGAAGACTACAAGTTCAAGGCCTGCCTGAGCATGTGGGTGAGATTCTGCCTCAAATTGAAAAAGTAAAAAAGAAGGCTGAAGATGTAGCCCAGGGGTAGAATATGAATCAGAATATTTGTCTCATTTATTCTCTTCAGAATTATTCTCTTTAAACACTCACTCATCTGATTCTGTGCACAGATCCCTTATGTAAAAATCCCTGATATAAACAGAAAACACGTTTGAGACTGTGTACTTGCTGTACGCCTACAATGTACATCACTGACAACAGATTCAAGGCATCAAAGGGCATTACCTGCAAGATAAGAAGGACGAGGAAATAGAAATTGGCTGCTCGCTTAAATTGTTCTAATAAATTCAGGGGTAGAAAGGAAAATCCATTGTACTTGTATGTTTTAATTGCATTATTCTGTGGGGGAAAAAATAAAGAATTATTCTAAATGGTACCAGACAACAAGTACATCCACCTACACAAATGACTGTTTCCCACAGCCTTCCAAAGTCCACAGCCATAATTCTCCAGTCAGAAGAACGCTGAGATTTTCTTAAAGTATTTCATTCTAGCTATACTTGGGATGACTTTGAGTCTAGATTACAAGACACAGACACCAGACTGTCACCTTAGGGATCTTGCCATCACATTTCTTGAACAACAGGACCTGCTAGAACTTGGGGCAAAGTTGGATGCCAACATGAAGGAAAGAAAGTATCTTTTATTAAGAGAAGATGAAGTACACTGTGTCAGAAAGAGCAAGAGCCATTCTTGTAGGTCAATTGTGTCCTCCAAAATGTATACTAGCCCCTAATTCTTGTTATTGTTACCCCCTAATGCCTGTTAACAAGATATCGCTTGTCTTTGGGATCCAGATGAAATCAAGATGACTTCACAGTGGATCAGGGAGCGTTCTAAGCTAATGACTAGTGCCCTTATAGAAAGGTGGGGGAAATTGGGAGACATATAGGGAGAAGACAGAAGCAGGGACTGAAGTAATATATTTATAAGCCAAAGAATGGTAAGAATTGTGGGCAAGCACCAGATGTTGGGGCAGGCATGGATCCATAAGGAACCTACCTTGCCAACCTCTTGACTCTGGACTTCCAACTCCCCAGACTATTTGAAAATAATGTTCTGCTTCCTAAGCCACACAGCTGTGGTATTCTAATGGTCCACAGGAGAAAAGACAGTCTAAGGATAAGCACCTACGCCCTTCTCTTTGGCTATTAAACTACTGAAACAATGGTCCCCCAAAATTTGAATTGTCCCAACACTCTCATGCTGGGAGAAGGAAAAGGCTGAAACCCGGTGTCAGCCAGAGGAGAAATTTCTCTCCTGGAAAGAGATTTCACACAGTTGTGGCAACCTGTAAGATCACCTTGGAGATCCAACTAGACCATCTCAATGATGGATCAGTGATGGGTGGACAACATGTTGACTGGAATAGCTTAGTTATGCATACCTCTTGTGCTACAGTTATCTTTAGCTTCATGGAAAGATCTGGAAGATGGACTTGCAAAATCACCAGATTACTTTCATCGTTACTCTTCTCAATATGGCCACATGAAATAAATTTGTTTCTCTGCTTTTAACTAACACTTGTCTGTATTCTTTCCTATAGGGTTATTGATTTTTATTTATGTATTTGAATGTTTTGACTGCATGTATGTATGCATACCACATACATGCCTAGTCCTTGCAGAGGTCAGAAGAGGGTGCCATATTCCTAAGAAATGGAGCTATAGATTGTTGTGAGTTGCCATGTAAGTGTTGGAAACTGAACTTGGGTCCTCTGCAAGAGCAGCAAGGGCTCTTAATCATGGGACCAGCTCTTATCACCTATAACCTTTATTACATTTTAAAGAAAATAAGCATTTTTATGTGAAAATATCTTTGACATTTCTAAATCCATCCAAGGCAGAGTCACCTTTGTTACTTAAAAAAAAGGCTTCAGTGATACTATTTTGTAATTTTCATAAAATATTTTAGCAAGAACTTTGCCACTACACAGGAATGTTTACACTGACATAATTCACGTCACACCTACCAACATTAGTTAAACTTCAGTAACGATGACATTCTGCAGAATGGGGGAGGGTTATCAACAGCCCTAGGCTAGTAGCGATCCAGCTGGAAGGTGCTGTTTGAGGCCAACAAGCATGGCATTGACTTGGCAAACTTGGGCTATTATAAAAACAATTTTGCCATTAACTTACCGCATATTTGCTCTCCTTAATACAAAAGAATTTGGTGTTCATAAAATGAGGTTGTTCATGGAATTTGCGATCATTTGCTTTGACTTGCCATGTGCAATCTTTAAAAGAGAAAGAGAAAAAACTTATAAGTAGAAATGAGGGTCACTGGGGAAGGAATCAACTTAAAGTGAGGTCTGTAGAATGGGCCCTAATCCACTCTGCCTGTCATGACCTCTTCAAAGGGGTCACTGGGATACAGGCAAGGAAGGAGAACGGTGTGACATCATTCGTGGAAGATGGAAATCTACAGTCATAGAGCCTGGGACGGAACTGGGATAGTCAATCTTAATTGTCCATTTGGGTTGACAATGAGGTCCAGAATCACATGAAAGGCAGCACTCTTGGTAAACCTGTGTGTAATTACCTTGATTATATTAACTGAAGTAGGAGACGTACCTGACCCATGAGCACAACAGATGGTCTTGGGCCCTAACCTGAATAAGG
The DNA here is from genome assembly GCA_028555095.1 of Dicrostonyx torquatus. NCBI lineage: Eukaryota > Metazoa > Chordata > Mammalia > Rodentia > Cricetidae > Dicrostonyx > Dicrostonyx torquatus. The sequence goes on along the minus strand of JAQHUG010000091.1, from coordinate 2,824,841 downwards.
AGGAAAAAGGGAATTTGCAAACACAGGTGCTCATCTCCACTGCTTCCTGAATGAGTATGACTGCAACATGAATGGCTAACTCAACCTCCTAGTGCCAGGACTTCTCTGTCATGATCGACTGCACCCTTGAACTGTGAGCCAAAAGAGACCCCCTTTCCATTACGTTTCCTTTGTTTAGGCATTTTATCACAACAGGAAACATACGTAAGACAGATCCCAATCTCAAAATCCTTGGAAAGACTCAACCCTACTAACAGCATCATCTCAGTCTTTGAGACTTAAGGCCCATGAGAAAACATGTCAGGTGTTTAAATTACCATGTGTAGTTCTAGCACATTGCATTTTTACCAGGTGCTCATGGACCATTAATGTTCTAAAAGAGCAAGCTACCCCTAAACATGACTGAAATAAAATCATTAAAGATCTAGAAGTTCCCAGCTATATTAAATTTTCAATTTCATTGACTTGGTTTCTAATATTTACATTTTAGAAATGTTTAGTGAGTGAATAAATCGCGAAGAAGGGGATCATCAACTAATCCCACCCTTCTGAGCCATGATCTTGGATTGGTGTTGTGCACGTTCTTTCCTGGTGACCAATACCTGTCATCTGCTCAAGTTCCTTCCATGGCCTTGCTCTGTCTGAATTCCAGGGAACTTTTAGAAGATCCACAGGACCCCTGATGCTGAAGAGAACATTTCCATTCTAACATGTGTCTCCTTAAACATCTATTTATGTCCACTATACCAAGTTGCTAACTTGAGTCTCCCTAGGGTGTATACTTGAGGTCACTGGCAGAGGGACACCACAGTTTCCAACTCTACTGAAACATATGTATTAAACATACATATATGTCATATTATGTTTCATATAGACAGATATATATATTTGTGCACTAATCTTATCTCCAACTGAGGCAGTCCATTTTAATCGCCAACTTGACACACTCCAGAGTCACTTGCTTAGAGAGTGTCAATGAGGAATTGATAGATCAGTTGGGTCTGTGGGGGTGTTTATGAGGGTTGTCTTTATTAGATTAACTGATGTGGGACAACCCTGTCCATTGTAGGTGGTGGCATTCTCTGAATCTGAGTCCTGGACTGTATAAGAAGGTAGATATCTGAGTACTAAGCCCATATGTGCCCATTTCTCTGTGCTCTTGGCTGTGGCTGTGATCTGACCAGCTGTTTTAAGTTCCTGTCACCTTGAGTTCCCTGCTATGATGGATTGTAACCTGGAATTGTGAGCAAACATCAATCACATATTTGCTCTCCTTAATACAAAATGACTTTATGTTGATAAACTGAGGTTGGTTGTGGGACCTGCAGTCATTGGCTTTGACTTGCCATGTGCAGCCTTTAAAAGGGAAACAGAAAAAAGTAAGCAGAAACCCCTTGTTGTGTGTCGGGGTATTTTGATCACATCAACAGAAATGAAACTAGGACACTGTCCTTCCCATCCTGTAACCATTGTCACTCCCTCCCAAGTCTGCTTATTGTGAGGGGTAGAGGCTCTTCATGCCAAACATATCCCAGTCCCCCCAAAGTCCTGTAGCTGTAGGACTCCACACCTTTGCTACAAATACAGGTATAGCTGTGGGTGACCACAGCTGGAATGGCCTAAATTCTGATGAGGTTCTTCATGGTAGCCCCATGAGATACATGCATTTTCCCCTGTAGTCCATCTTTCCACCTGCCCAGAGGGGTACACAGCTTCACAGGAAGCTAACCAATGGAAAGCTTCTTGGACAGTTGATGTTTCTCCTAGTCATGGCCATAAGTCTTTCATAAGCTTCAAGACAGGGAGTGTGGGCTACTCTGAAGTTGTTGGAGACTTGTGCCCTAGTCACACTCAGCATAACCAATGGCTGAATGGGCCAACAGCAGACTTCAGGACCATGTCTACTCTTGTGTCAGTATGGATTGTGTTGCTCCGACACTGATGGCTGCATGACTATCACCGTCCCTCTAGGAGAGTGTCCCCTCTGGACATGTTGAACAAGCTAGTGTACTGCTCATTGGCAGCTGTCATTTGGCTACCCTGACTTTGAATATTGAACATCACCATCCTTAGGTAGGAGGTGTAGTGTAACTAGCCGTCACATTCCAGGCATAGTTGCCCCGATCTAATGCCCATTTACAGGGCAGCTTTTGACATTTCAAACCCTTGGTGACACGTCCTTTATCAGCACCACTCCCAAACTACATAGTTTATTCTATCTTCTGTCTGCTGCCCCTTGGGCCAGAGTCACTCCAGGTGTCTTCTAGGGATGGTGCTGACCCTGACCCTAGAGCAGAGGCAGAAAGATACTTTGAGACAGCAAGTGAACATGTTTCATGAGGATAGACAGAAGCTAGACCTCCCTCCTCCACACCTACCCTACCTTGTAGCCAAGTCATAAGAGGGACAACAGCGACCACTGCTGCTCTAGCTACATCTCACCATAGGCGCTGTGTCTTCCTCCCTGCCCAGGAGAGCCTGGAGCATGCCAAAGTTATCCTTGAATTCCTCACAGGTCCTCCGTGTGTTCTAAATGCATTAGCACCAGAAGTATCTTCAGACTGAATTGGGAATGCTAAATTCATAGTTCAGTTTGCTCCATGTCTATATCAATTGGTGTCCTATTGTTGAAACCCCGCACTCAGTGAAAATCTAGGTTCAAAGGACCTTTCAAAACGGAGCTGACTTCTCTTGGCAAAGAGGTTGCATCTCTTGTGTTTTGTCTTGTTCCTCCATACTGGGCTTCTATGGCCCTATATTATGTCAGCTTTATTGATAACATGTTCATTCTCTGTATGTGTCAGGCATGGCGGTTAGTGGTTAACTTCTTTATTTTATAGCTCAGGACACTAAGGCATTGGCAGGATCAGTAAGTGGACTAGGGGCATAAGACTCAGAATCTAACTGGCCTCTCTGAGCCTCCAGTGTAACCTGCATCCACCCCTACCTTGCTTTGATAGCTAGGCCCTTCTTTTGGAACACAATCTTTTTTTGTTTGTTTGTTTGTTTGTTTTGTTTTTCGAGACAGGGTTTCTCTGTAGTTTTGGAGCCTGTCCTAGCACTAGCTCTTATAAACCAGGCTGGTCTCGAACTCACAGAGATCCTCCCAAGTGCTGGGATTAAAGGCGTGCACCACCACCGCCCAGCTGGAACACAATCTTTATACCACTCTGCCAGCAAGAACAACTTGAGAAGATCATTTATGAGACCAGGATCACTTTTATCACCACAGCATACAGCTGTGCTTGATCTCCTAATACAAAGGTGCAAATGTGTTGCTGCCATGAAAGCTCAAAATATGGATGTCATCATTTAGGAGTTAGGCCAAAGGCAGCATCCCTCGGCAATGAGTTCTTCATCAACCTGCAGGGAGATGACTTCCTTTGAGTGACACATGAGTGGGTGGGTCAAGTTGGGATGAAAGTAACAGTGAGCGTGACATGCCATCTTTGGAAGGGGAAAGGGAGCAAAGAAAATCTATGAGTAAGAGATCATAATGGGATCAGTCGTGCAGCAATTGTAAAAATCAAAGTTGTACTTATGAAAATACTTCATCTTTTTAAGCGACTCACTTTTCATCGTCCTGCTACATAGGAAACACAGATACTAGTATAAGAGACGAAGCGCCGACTGCCAGAGAATGCAAATAATGAACCTGATTACATTTTTGAAATCACAATACCATTACTGAGCGTTTCCTTGCGTGGTTTGGCTGCCACTCACCACATAATCATAAGTGTTGTGTTATGACAAGCAGAGATGCTCCTGGCATCTTCTCAGCTCAAGAGCAATTTCATCAAAAGGGAAAATGGAAGTGGAAGCACAAAACAACCCATGAGCACCATGATGAGACCTGCAATCAGAACACGTCCCTCCCACTCAAAGGAGAACTCCAAAGGAAAGTAGCTTTAAAAAAAAAAAAAGCCTTTTCTTGAATCCATTCCCCTTGTAGCAGTTTGCAGATGTATCTGGGTTTTATGACTTTTGTTTTTTACAGAGTTTGTTAATTTCATTATATGTGTATTAGTGTTTGCCTGCATGTATGTGTATGCACTGCATGCGTGCCTGGGACCCACAGAGGTTAGAAGGGGCCACTGAACTCCCTGGAATCAGAGTTACAGTCATAAACTGCCATGTAGATGCTGGAGATCCAACCCGGATCCTCTGCAAGAGCAGAGAGTGCTCTTAACTGCAGAGCCAACTCTCCAGCCCCTACTATTTTATTCTTTAAGATAGGGTCTTACGACATAGCCCAAGCTGGTCAGGAGTTTGTCATCATCCTGCCTCAGCCTCCCAAGTGCTGGGTTCCAGTGCTGTGTATCACATCCAGTGACACATGCTTTCAAGTGCTGGGTTCCAGTGCTGTGTATCACATCCAGTGACACATGCTTTCAAGTGCTGGGTTCCAGTGCTGTGTATCACATCCAGTGACACATGCTTTCAAGTGCTGGGTTCCAGTGCTGTGTATCACATCCAGTGACACATGCTTTCAAGGTTTGACGTGAGCTCATCGATGATCTGACACATTCTAGGCACTGGTATTCAGGAAGGGAAGAGAAGCTGACAGGATTCCCCAAGAAGAAAAGGTCAGTGGGAAGTACTGGGACTCAGCCTTAGAAACACCCAGTAGGGGCATGCAAGGGTGGTGCACACCGGCAGTTCCAGCAATTACCCAGGATGCAGGGGCAGGAAGACCGAAGGTGGAGAGATGGCTCAGCAGTTAAGAACACTGACTGCTCTTGCAGAGGACCGAAGCTTAGTTCCCTGCACTATGATAATGGTTCACAACCATCCATAACTCTAATTCCAGGGAATTCAACATCACCTTCTGATTTCTGTGGGCACCAGGTACACATGTGGTGTACATGCACACATGCATGCAAAACACCCATATATATATACAATAAATAAATCTTTAAAAGTTATAAAGAAAAGAGTTACAGGCCAGTCTGGACTATACTGTGACACCCTGTTTTAAAAGAAAAAACAAATGAGCAAACCAACCAACCAAACAAACAAGCAGAAGAGCCTAGGAAGAAAGAATAAGCCATTCCGTGAATGAGCTGAATATAGTGAGTTTTCCCGCCTTCCCCTGGTGTGTTGGGTCCAGCCCCACCGCAAGCCCACCAGCTTCCTAAATTCCCTTCTACAACGGAGGTCTTGGCAGGTAGTTACGGAACTTAGACTTATATCCTCCCCCAGCCCTGTTCATTTGTAGGCCGTAAACAAAGGGCAATTGCTAACTCCCAGTAGAAGCAATGAGGATGGCCAGAGATGACCTTAGTCTCTGTATTTTACATGTATTCTAATATAACACATTGAGACCTGGAGAAAGTGCCCAGTGGGTTTGTATCTCAGGGTTAGCCACAAGAACTGCTCACCTCTCCTTCAGAAACCGCTATAGTCAAGGCTCTTGGTTGATTTGCGTGGACAAGTATCTTGGTGTCTCTTCATCATTGGAGACTTGGGCAGTTTACAACTAAAGACCACAAAAAGATCTGAGGATGGTGGTCTACGGCCAAATCTACTTAAAGAAGACACTTGAAATACCTCTTTTCCAACACCATTTACACATAAAAATTATTTATTTATGCTAGCTTTGCAAAATTAATATGACCACGGATATTTAAAAAAATAGAAATGCCCAGCGATTAAGAGCACTTCTTGTTCTTGCAGAGGACCCGGATTTGTCCACGACACCCGTAGGTGACTCACAGTGATCTATAACTGCAGTTCTAGGTGACTTGATGGCCTCTTCAGACATCGTAGGCATTGTGCAAACACGGTGCACATACATACAAACAAGTTCAAATACTCAAACATACAAAACTAAAAATTCAGAGAACATTTATTAGTATGGCTTGAAATGCTGTCTTAATGTGCATGCCTTTAGGATGGCCAGCAAAGCAACACTAAGAGCACTGGCTTTTAGGATATATTTTACTATACACGTATACCACAATTTTCAGTCAAACAAAGCACCTTGTCCCATTTTCTAGAACAAAAAAATGTTGACAAAGAGAAGAAATTAAAAAATTTTTAGAAAATACATCTTTACCATAGGGCCCTGTGGTTGGATGTTAGACAGAAAATCAACCAGAGCTGCAGCAACAAACCAACCAGGCATATGTCTGGGATGCTTGTAACATCAGCCACATGTGGATCAGCTCCACTCCACGCTCTGCTAAGCGCTTGTGTCACTGATACATCTAAGCACAGCTACGTGATGTCTGGAGTGTTCCCACAGATGCTAAGGGCTTTGATCAGTGCCATCTGGCAAAGGAAGTGAGCATGGCCTTGTCCCCATCCTCTTTGCTGCTCTGCATTCTCAGTTACAAAGCCACCAGCAACCAAAAGCCTGGATTAGTTGGTGTAAACGGCAACAGACATAGGAGACTAGAAAAACCAAAAGCTTAGAATCATAGGATTAAGAGGAGAACCATCCCAGAGAAGCATGGGTACAGGACATGGGCAGGCACGCCACACAGAAAGAAAGGCAGGCAGCTCTTTCACAGGAGGAAAGACGCTGAAGATCACCAAAGAGCAATGCAGCATCCACAAAGGAACCATTTTTATCGTATAAAGCTGAAATTCTGGCAAAGAATAAAGAATCCAATGACACCGAGTGAAAAAGAGTAAAGAATTAGGTCCTGTGATAGCCTCTGTGGAGAGTGGTTTGGCCATGTCTCAAAATTTGGCACCCAGAGCACTGTAGCATACCCCAACTTCTAGGAGTTACTCTCTGTGTATGGACTACTCTGCAGGGGAGAGATGGCACGGTGCAGAGCATCTGAATACAGCCAAATTTTCCAAAGATTAGGACTAAGCAAAATGCCAACTATGAATAGTTGGTTAAACATCTGCATAATGAAAGTCCAAGATGATAGAAAAAGCAAAATAAAACAGATGAGTTGGCTTGATATGGATGACAGGGAAATTCTCCACATCACATCGCCCACTGACCGTGGCAGAGGGCATCTATTATTCTAGGCTTTCAGCACTGAGATACACAGAAGCAATACATGGTACAACCATATGTATACACTAATCCCTGGGTACACAGAGCAATAGGTGTGTAAGCATTTGTGAATATCCATGTGTGCATATCCATATACCTCTGGGTCTATGAGACATTAACTAGTAAGAACAAGTTTCTTACCAGAAAACAAAAATTCATGGCTAAGATAGAGCCAGGGATGTGGAATTTATTTTCACTCTCTGCCCATGCAAATGTGGATCATTTGCATATATTACCATTAAAAATATGCATGTGAATCTATTTCTCTCAATTTATGTAAAAACAACATATAAGCTGTTTCATTCTTATAGTCATTATGCCATTTTATTTACTATTTCATATACATATGTGTATGTAAATTCTAAAGGTGAAGGGGTTATGGCTAAGGATAAATAAAAAGTGAGTATATGGGGGACTGCTTACCTAGCATGTGTGAATCCCTAACACTGGTGGGGTGGGGAGGTGGAAAACACTAGAAAAGATGAAAATTTTGCATAGCCATGGAAATAAGCATAAGTGCAATTTTAAAATGTTTTTGAATAAGAAAACATATTGCACAGATCCATATAGATGAACGCAAAGTTCAAAGGCATACAGAACTAAACTACAGTATTTAAAGACGTGGATTCAGATAGCAAAACGATAAAGTAAAGGACTTTTGGCTATGAAAATAAGGATGGGCCCAGCAAGATGGCTCAGAGGAAAAGATGCCTGCTGCCAAGCATGACCACCTGAGTTTGATCCCTAGGTCCACAGGGTGGAAGACAGGAAGTGACTCCTCTTACAGATTGTCCTTTGACCATCACATGTGGGCTGTTGAACACAATGCTCTCTCACATGTACACATACCCTTCTCTCTCTCTCTCTCTCTCTCTCTCTCACACACACACACACACACACACACACACACACACACTAAACAAACAAATAAGTAAATAAAATGTTATAAAAGTTTTAAAGAAAAGGATGGAATTTTCCTCTGCGCAGGGAGGGAGGGAAGAAATGTAAGCTCTTCTGGCCATCGGCCGTATGCTCATGTTTGACATGGGGACAGTTCCACATATTTATGGAATGATTGTTTAGGCAGGGACTTGTTCTCTGTGGCTTTCAGAATTGTACAATATATAAAAAGAAAGAGACTAAAGTCAGATGTGCACTAGATGTGTTTGCCTGTAATCCCAGCAAGAGGCAGAGGCAGAGGACGCCTGCAGGTTTAAGTCTGACCAGGTCTATCTATTTAGCAAGTTCAAGGTTAGCCAGGGCTACATAGTAATACTTTGTCTCAACAAACAAAACCCAAAACCAAAAACTCAAAACAGAAAAAAAAATTAAAAAGGAAGAAAGTCAGTCAGACAAGGAGAGATGGAAAGAATTTAACTCTGACAGCCAGAAGAATGAGCACAGGTGATAGAACTTAACTAAGTGTCAACTTCACAGTGCCACCAAGCCACATTCTTATGAAGGACTCTATTGTGTGCCAGGGCAGGAGATGGGGGAGGTAAGAGAAGATAGCCCTGTCCTCTCTATGCAGGAAGGCTCCAGTCTCGCTCAGGTCCTTCTGTTCCAGTGTGAGCCTAGCAAAGCAGCTGCTCTGTCAACAGGCCACAGGGGTGGAACAGAAGATGCCCATCAAGTCACAGACGGACCTTCATCAAGTCACAGAACGATCTTCACCAAGGAAGGTAGAGAACTTATCTCCTTACCATGGCTTCTCATTTTCCTAAATCAGGCTCACTTCTACCCATAACCACAGTCTCTGAAATCACGGATGGACAAAGAGCAGATTGCCTAGAAATGACCACAGCTGGATTCTGGGAGCGAGGGTTCCAGACCACCAAAGCCACACCTGGGCACTTGAGACCACCAGTAGCCACACCTGGGCACTTGGAAATGTCGGCTCATAGGCCCCACCCCAGAGTCATGGCCGTGGAAACTGCAGATGGAGCACCGTGGTGTTTCTCACAAGCCATGTCTGTAAACTTTCTGAACATACAAATTCAGAAAGCACGAGACAGATCCAAAGAGAAACATCTGTGGATCAAGGTTAACCTCAATCCCCTAAAACATGATTGTCCAGCCAGGGTAGGGAACACAGAGATACCTAAATACCCAGACAACAAGATGACCATGTACTAAATGTAATGCTGGACACTTGGTGGTGTGGGAAGACTAGCCCAGTCAGGGTGTGGTGGGAACACGCTTTGGAAGACATTCCTTGTATTGACTATTGTGTGTCTGGTTTTGCTTTTCTCTTTTGAGGTGGGATCTTTAAAGCTGGCTAGGTCAACTTTGAATTTATCATCCTTCCATTTTAGCCTCTGGACTACATGAACCATCACCGTCCAGGCTTACTTGATTCTTAGAAGCTCGTAATTATGCCAGTAAAGGAAGAGGAAAAGGGTCCAAGGGTATTTGAGGGAAACAGGATGTTGTGGGCAAGAACAGCCTGGCCTCCGCTCACATAAGAAAAGCTGGGCACTGCAGAACCACAGAGAGGCTCACAGGAGGGACCAGTTAGGACCCTGCAGATAGTGGGGCCTGGAACCACTTGGCAAGACCAGGGACATCTTTCAGAGGGGGAAACGGACATCTATACTGATGCTCGTACCAATACCCTTTTTTATATGCCAGCATAAGGCCTGGGGGTCTAGAACTTGGTCAGTCTAGAAAGATAGTACCTCGGGCCACAGCGGCACCCCTGATTGGCTAAGAGATAGACTATTTCCCATCAGTCATCTCAATTTTGAAATTTTCCCAGGATAGGTGCTGAAAAGGAGAGGAAGTGGATGTCTTTTTTTTCTTGTGGCACCACAGACTTGATTTCAGTTCCTCTGGGTGCCATCCTCATGATCTTCCCTTCTGCCACATGTGATCTCCATGTGAGCTGCATGTGAGCGTTCTTCTCCCCTGACTAACTCCTCATCTTTCAGATGATATGTGGGTATCACAAGGAAGCAAGCCTATGGGATCCATTGGGGACAGAGTCCCTCCTACAGAATCATCCATCAAAAGACAAGCCGCTACATAAATGACACCTTCAGTCTCACTGAGAGCTTTAGTGTTATTCTTGTCAGTGTGTGTGTGTGTGTGTGTGTGTGTGTGTGTGTGTGTTGATGGCTTTCTCATGGAAGTCTATTTGAAAGCAAAAGCCTTAGGGTGGCAGAGGCAGAGAAGACCCCCAAAAACCAAAACCTTCCCTATATGAGGAAGTGATCACTGGGAAAGCTGAAATCCATCCAATTCACCCAACCATCTCTCCATCCCTCGCTCATGGAGGGTGGGAGTGACCCTGCAGTTTCAGTCTGGGAGGCCTGGAGGATTTAAAGACTCTGAAGGAAAGAGAAAGGGTCAAGATGATGATCCGATAATAGAAAACCGAGGCAGAGCTGAGGGTGAGGGGACGGCAGTTTGGATTAGGAAAGAACTTCCAGGGCAGGAGGCGACAGTGGTGATATATATTGGACACTTACCACACACCTAAAACGTGGGTGTTTCATTTATTTCTCATTTAATTCTCACAATCACCATAGAGAACCGATTCTAAGATCTAGCCTATTTTACAGGTAAGAGTCCTGAAGTACAGAGAGACAAAGTTGTTTCCTTAAGGCCAGACAGTTAGAAAAGGCCTTCCCAGGGACACGCACTGGGGCCTACTACATAAGCATTTTTTTAATTTGTATTTTAAAAAATATTTTATTTATATGTGTGTGTGCATGTGTGTATGTATGTGTTTGCAAGTGTGTATTCATGTGGCACAGCATGTCAGAGGACATCTGAAGGCGTCCATTTTCTTTTTGGTGGGTTTTGGCAAACACCTGAATCTGCTGAACTGATCCCATGATGTGACTTCAAAGGCTTAGTTTGCAGTCATAAACAGGAACATGTAAAGAATGGAAAGGGGCGGGGCAGAAGGAGGGAGATGGGGGTTTTCTGAGGGGAGTGTCAGAAAGCTCTGGCACCAGAGGAAAGCGAGGTTGGTACAAAGCTCGGTGAGCTTGGCGGCCGGGTGCCTGGTGACCTTTAAGAAAGCAGTAGCTGTAGTGGCAGGGAGCCACAGAGGGGAAGGCTCAGTGGGATGGAAGGGTGTGATAGTCGAAAGTGGTTTTTGGAAGCTTGGTCATGAGAACTGGAGCCTGGAGCATCCCATGCAGAAGGGCGAGTTCAGATCAGAATGTGGCCTGAGGCACAGAAGCTGTGTATACTGGGAAGCCCCCAGAACTGAAAGGCAAGACAGGAGTTCCAGATCAGTCAGTTGTGAAGGAGATGGGGGACAGTTGCACACCCTTTTCCTAGGCTCAGAAAAGCCTAGTTTGCATCAACCCAAACATTCTCTCCGGAACATCATCCTTCTTGAGGATCTCATCTCTGAAGCACTTTCAGACATGAAAGAATTATTACCTAAGGAGTCGGTCTGGGGACATCAGGACCTTAAAAAGGTCAGCTAAAACCCAGCATCCCACAGCTGAGGAATGGTAGGAATCTCTGGCTCCACAAAGTTAAATTGTTTCCCCCTTTTGCTAATGGAGAAGCCGAAACCCCAGAGGGAATGAGAGCTCCCATCTTTCCAGCCTCAGAGGCAACGGAAGCCTGGGATCCTAACACTAGCCCTCAGAAGCTGGTGTTTCTCATCCACTGGCTGCTGGCTGCCCTTGCTCAAGGTGAGCAAGAGTAAACCTCAGTGAATACTGTGAGCTTATCTCTCCTCCTGGCACTTTCTAGAAGCATGTTGGTACTTGTCCTCCATTTTTGCAGCACACGAGAATGGCTCTTCAAAGAAAAGGAGCTTTCAATGGGTCTCTTAAAACTCTTGTTTAACATGAGTTAACACGAGAAAGCAGACTGTGTGACGAGTATGTCATTAAAGAAATAATCTTGGTTCAAGCACACTGGGGTGTGATCCCCTGGACTCAGACTGGTCTGTGGTGCTACTAGGATCCCTGGTGAGTCACGGTTTACTCGTGTGTCCTAAAGAACTGAATTGTTTGTAAGAAATCCAATGTCAAGGAAGACAGATGGGAGTTTAAAAACAAAGCAACAACAAAAAAGGAAGGTCAGAGTTACATTAATGTGACTGAGAAAATGCCCTAGAAAGAGCTGGAAAAAAAAGGGAAGAGGAACAGAGATGAGGAAGGGAAGAAGGGGAGCTGACTAGCTTTAGGGGTACAGGAGAGCAGTGAAATGGCCACAAAGAGGTCTGGCATCTACTGAGTGTCCTTTTGTGCTTACAAAGGGCAGACAGGTATTAAAATTCACAGGCAAAGTCTTTTGAAAGAAGTTTTGAACAATGAGAAACAATAAAACCCCCCTAGGCATATAAATCAGACTATGAAAAACAAACAAACAAACACCAGGAACCTGAGAGAGATGGCTCAGTGGGTAAAGGCAACTGCCACCAACTGACCACCTGAGTTCGAAGCCCTGGACCCACTTGGTACCAGAAGTTGTTCTCTGACCTCCACATTTATGCTGTAGTGTGCAGATACATGTCTCACACACACACACACACACACACACACACACACACGAAATGTTAAAATAATTTATATTTTTAGAAGACCAAGCTCCATTAATACCCATAGAACAAGGAAAGCAATCTATGAAAAAGATTATCTGTCATAAAATGATAAGCAAAAGGGCTCTAACCACCACAAAGTACAGGCTGAGTTAGGAAAACACAGAAGAGATGTTTGTACCCATGCTGTGCTTTTCCACCATTTCTGTGGGCATCCAACCCCAGCTTTTTTGCTGGACCATTTATTTGTTTGTGTGGCCAGAGGCACAAACTGCAAAATTTGCCCTTCGCCCGGACAGATACAAAACTCCTGCCAACTCCCAAGATATCTACACATGACAGAGATTCCGAGATTACGATACCAGGCAAGGCAGTGGAGGAAGGAATGAGGAAGAAACGGGTTTGTTATTCACACCGGGCAATCAGCTAGAACTCTCTATGAACTTGTCTGGCTACTTCAGCTTTGTCCCCATTCCACCAGTACCAGTTGGGACCTGCTGGAACAAGAGGCCACCTTCCTGTTCAGGTCCATGTGGTTTCATCTTAATTTCAATCAAGATTCTGAGTTTCATACTTTTTACTTTGGGCAGCAAGCCCGTAGTACTTGAATGTAAAATGACAGGGAGGACCCAAAGATCCAAGCTGGACAGGAGACACCCATAGGACTGGATGGACTCCCTGGGTCTCAGAGGTGGGTGAGGCCTCTTTAAATCCCCTTATATACACAGACACAGACTGACAGACAAAGACACACAGACACAGACACCCCTGAGACTGTAGGGAATGGAGACTGACCCAATCTCACTAGAATTAAGAAGAAATACTATTAGAGAAAGGGGATTACAGGCTCATCCCCCTCCTTTTTTTTTTTTCTTTTAATCTTTTTGGACACAGGATCTTGGCATGTTGATGCGGGATGCCCCTCTATATGCTGTGAATATGTTCTATTACCATTAGTTAATAAAGAAGCTGATTTGGCGAATAGCCAGGCAGAATAGAGCCAGGCAGGAAATCCAAACAGAGAGACAGGGAGAAAGAAGGCAGAGTCAGGGAGACACCAGCAGCTGCCAGAGAAGCAAGATGTGAGGTAACAAGCCACTGGCCTTGTGGTAAAATACAGAAAAACAGAAATGGGTTAATTTACATTGTAAGAGCTAGTTAATAATAAGCCTGGTCCGATAGGCCAAACACTTGATAATTAATATAAGTCTTCAAGTGTTTCTTCGGGAACTAGCAGGCAGGAGGGAAACCTCCATTTATAGTATGCAGCCCAGACTGACCTGGGACTTACTGGCTTTGAACTTATAATCCTCCTACCTCAGCATCTTGAGTTCTGGGATTATGGATATGTGCTGACACCCCTGCCACTTGTCACTTTCTCTCGGTGAAAACCGTTGAGGAGGGTGACAAAAGTTTGAATGGGTGCAGACCACAAAAAAGGAAAGTAGGGGGCAGAGGGTGTCAGGGGAGAAAACAAAGACTTGTAGAAAACCTGGAGGGAAACATGGGCACGACTTCAGGGGAAGCAGAGGGTCTTGTGCTAAGCTGGGGAGGCCACCTGCAAGGCCGGAAGTCAGAGTAGGAGATACTCGGCCATGAAAAACTGTTCCTCTTGCTAGAATCTGACTGTCAGCAAGGAAAAAAATAAATCCAAATCGTGGACATGCCTGGGGTCCAAAGAGAAAAAAAATCCACTTTTGTCAGGAGCAGTCAAGACACAAGACAAGGCCACATTTGCTTGTCAGGGTGGGGGCAGGCAGCAGGAACCAATAAAGCCATAGGGCAAAGTATAAGGACAAAAGTCAGTCACTTCCTATCACTGTCCACCATCACTTTGTTGGCAGAGTAGAGCAGGTGCGACAGGGCTGTGTGGCCTGCAAAGCCTCAGATGTTTATCGTCTGCCCTACTGTGTGAGAAGCTCTCCATCTACATTGCTGTGTCTGAAGCTGGCCTGATTCAGGCAAGAGGCATAGGCTCCTGCACACTGGCCCTTCGTGGCAAGCAGAGACCCATTTTTAAAAAAATCCCTTATGATACTACACACATTGCTTACAGGATGTGGAGAAATCGGGTTGGGACTGAACAGGAAGCTTCTCCCCTGCTGGCTAGCTCTCTTAATACTAGAAGGTGTGTTGAAGGCTGTTGGGTGGAGAAAGTTGTCAACAGTCTTACTCAGCTGTGAACTCTGAATTGCAATAATGGCCAGCATGGCAAGATATGACCAAGGGCAGAATAGTGGCATGAATGTTGTGCTGGAAACCAACCGCTCTCAGCTCGGATTTAAGCCCCTACTCCATGATGGAAATGTGTGTCTGGAGCTGCAGATCAACCCAAGAACCAATGGTTGAGGCATTTACAGCCCACAGGGGTGAACTTACTATTCTCCTGAATGGACACAGTGATGAAAGGGTTTTCTAAATCTGTATCTCTTTACCCCTTGCTTAGTGCAGCTCTTTGGTTCATTAGAGAAGTGTCATGCAGTGGATGGTCGTTAGTGCAGAAATTTACTACTGGTCAAAACTCAGTGAAGTATGCTCATCCGCAGATGGGCCATCCATATCACATTCCCTGACCTCTAATGAACAGAGAAAAGAAACATTTCGAAGAGTGGTACCCTCAGACTGAAGATTCGCCAAACCACATTCATTTCAGCACAGTGTAAACACTGCACGTGAATAGTGCCCTTGTTAATCTATTTGTGGGCCATAAGCCAACACAATAGACACATAAGTGTATAGTGTATGATCAACTGTATGTGCCTGTATGCAGAGGCCAGGGGAAGACACCAGATGTCTTACTCTGTCACTCTCCACCTTAGTTCCTTAAGAAAAAGTCTTGCTGAGCCTGGAGCTAGACCAGCAGCCAGCAAGCCCCCAGCTCCTCTGTCTAACATTGAACTAGGTTTGCAGGCATGTTAGTGGTCATACCCTGCTTTTTACATGGGTGCTGTGGATTTGAACTCAAGTCTTTCTGCTTGCACAGCAAGTGATTTTGCCCACTGAGTCACCTCCCCAGCCTCAGGTATAAATTCCTAATGGAGCTACATCATATGTGTATCAAGCACATATGTATCATATATGCACATGTGTATCATATATCCATTCACTGGTTATTAGTAACTTATGCTAACAATTTAGCAAGGCAAATCCTTTTAAAAAATTATTTATGATTATGATTGGTGTGTGTACCTTTTAAATCCCTGAATGCAGTAGCAAGTTGATTCTTTTACACAATACCATTTTTTAAATATATGCACTAACAAAGCCTTCTAATTTCTTGACAAACTTGTCAGATATGTTCTTCCAGCCTTGTCACACTGGGGATGATGGGTCTTGCTCAGTCTCATCCTAGGAGGGCATCAAAGAAGGAAGAAGCCCTCCTAGACCACATGATGTACCAGCCGACGTTGGTACACCTCCCACAACCCAGAGAGCATCCACACATATCCACCATCAGCAGGCCCTTCACCCATTCACCTTTCCGGAACGTCTCCCGCTTGTTCTCCGCTTCTCTGTTGATACGATTCTGCTCCGGCTCAAGTGTAGGCCCCTGATCTTCAAGTTCGTCTTCAGTCTCGTCATCACTGTAGGGAACCACCTCATCGTTGGGCTGAGAGTCCTCATCAAATGTTGTTTCTGAGTCTCTTTCTGTGTTCATTCTGCTGGCACACTGAAACTACCTAGAGAGAAAAAGGAAGAGGCAGAGTGAATCGTGACTTTCCTGTGTGGGGCTATATCTTTCTGCATTCCTATATAATACCCCTTTTACAGAGCCTCTCCTTACTGACATGCAAATTATCCACAAATAATGATCTAAATGCTTAACTTGATAGGCAGCAAGAACAAAAATATCATCAGTTAAATGCTAGATAAGGATTGGGAACAAAGGAGCCCAGGGAGATGTCTCGGTTTATAAGAATTTGCTATGCAAGAGCATGAGGACCTAAGGAAGATACCCACTGTCCCTTCTGGTCACCTTACATGTATTATGTACCCACTATAATACACACAAAGAAAAAACATAACTATTAAGACTCAATCTCTCTCAATCCTCCTTCCTTTCTGCAAGGTCACACAAACCTTAAAGTAATATTTCAAATTGTACATCTCTTCCCAAGTGAGGTAAATTTAGTGCGATCATATTCAATGTTAAAATAAAAATGAAATAGGCTAAACAGTAGTAAAGTATGATCCATGTAGCAAGAATAAGTGCTTTTTAGTTTAAAAAAACCCTCACAGTACCAAGAATTCACACATTTATTTGCATTATATTAATATGTATTCATGTTTTAGACTGTTGGCAGAGCTGGAACACTGCTGCCTCAAGAGATCTATTTCCTGAATGCGGATCCTTTGAGCTGTTAGTTGGTGGCACATTTTAAATATAATCTCAGGTCAAGTTTTCAGGGAACAGCCCCCCTTCAGTTGCCTATCCACCTACCACCATCCGTTTTCCCGACATAGAATTTGTTTGCGGGTGTGCCATTGCACAAAGTGACTCTACACCAGGCACAAGGATGAGTTATATTTATATGGGGAAAACATTGACACAGACTCCTCAGGTTACTTGAGGACAGTCATACATGACATTTCCCTATGTGCCGCTCTGCCGTGTACTTGGTATTGTGTGCAGTAGTAGCCCACATTCACGCGGTGTTAACTGCACACCAGACCCTGGACTAAGGGTTCCATAAACACTCCTTCCAAAGTTTCATAGCACCTTGATGAAAGTGTTATTACTTGTTCTCTATGGAGAAGAAAACCAAAACTCTGAATATTAAAAACCTTGTGACAAAAACAATTTGCTTTACAAGAAAAACCCATTATTCTCTACTTCTGTGTTATAGTTTATTATGTACTTTTCTTCTCGTTTTTTCAAGACTGAGTTCCTCTCTGTACCCCTAGCTGTCCTGGAACCCACTCTGTAGACCAGGCGGCCTTGAACTCAGAGATCCGCCTGCCTCTGCCTCCCAGGCATGCGCCACCACCGCCCAGCTGCTCACTTGTGCTTTAATTGGGTACGATTTGTTCGCAGAGGAACGCTTTACACGCGTGCATTACACACAGCCCAGCGTCTTAGACATCTAGAATCGTATTTATATCAACAGGTATAAAAATTTTAAGTTTTATATAGGGATTTTTGCCTATTGTGACTTAAAACAATAAAAACCGGAAGGAAGTCAGTGTCTACCTAAAGAGTGTCAATTATACAATTACATCAGGGTCCTCATTCTGTGGAATAGTGCACATGACTAGCAGAACATGCTAACACATTTAGAACACTCAGAGAGAGCACTGAGTGACGCCACAACACACTGGGAGGGAAAGGTGAGCTGTAAGTCTGCATATGCAGAATAGTGTCAGTTATTCACACTAAGGTCAACATCATCTTAAGTATCATGGCTGGGACTAGTGAGAGGGCTCAGGGGTTAAGAGCACTGGCTTCCCTTCCAGAGGTTGCAAGTTTGGTTCCTAGAACCTCCATTAGGTGACGCCAGCTCCAGGAAATCCGATGCCCACTTCTGGCCTCTAAGGATACCTCAAGCATGTGTTCATACACACATAGATAGATAAAGGATGCATGAGAGGTACCCAAGTTGGATCACTTGTAGCAACAACTCAATAAACATTAGCTGGCATTGTCGCTAGCCATTGTTTTCATCTTTAGATGAGTGTTATTTACAACAGCAAAGAGAAGGGCCCATCTAGACTTTAAGCTTTTCCTGGTCCAAAATTATCTCTAAAATGAATCCATCTCTCATTGGGAAGTAAAACTTGTTGACTACCATCCCATGTAGATACCATGGCGTCTGCTTGGTCCGGTCAAGCATGGGCGTGACCCTCTCTGGGTCCACTGTTTCCCACTTTTTAGTATTTTATACACGCCCTGAAGGAGAGCTTGGTTCTGACTGATGCTCAGCAGTTAAACTCCAGTCTCCTCCTCTGTAAGATGGGATAACAGTATCCCCATCACAGGGCTGCTTCGTTTTCTTAACCAAACACATCTTCCCTGCCTCAGTCGGTGCCTTTGGTCACTTTCTTCTGGCACTGAAATGCCCTTCCCTTAGTCTAAGCGTGAGTGGTCCTCACTCTTGGAACTATAATGTCCACGTCCCCATCTGCTGATGACAAGGAACAGGTGGGCACCTCTCCACCTCTGCTGCTACCAACTCATGGCATTTCATGAGTTTCCTTCCTGGCGTTTTCAGTTATGAATACTGGAACCTGACTTGACCGCAGTTTCTACAGAAACCCGGAGCCACAGATCTGGCATTCAAAGATGCAGAGACAAAGAGTGCTTTGAGAAGTGTCTGCCAACAGCATCCTTTGCCATGACCCTCCAGTCCATGCCTACTACCTGGTATCAGATTCCAACAATACTGGATGAAGATGCAAAACTTGAAGCTCAGTAAAGAGGAAAACAAACCAACAAAACAGCCAAGTTCATAAGTCCAGCAAGATGGAGTCTTTCAAAACCTTACATGCACAGTAAACATGGCAAGACGCTAGTAAGGTTTTTGAAGACCCTGCCTGTAAGGACCAACCAACCCTTTTTGCTTATCACAGTATCCCAAGCCAGACTCTCTGTGTGCCATAAAGGATGCAATTTTGGCTCTGTCCTTATAGGGCCAGTAGTCTAGACAGCAGTTGGTAAATTATAGCCCAGGGGCTCGGGTTGGCCCATTGCCTGTTTTCTTCAAGTCCTATTGGAACATCTTTGCTATCAACATCACCTATGGCTGCTTTAGTACTGCAGGAGAAAGTATAAACTACAGGGCTCACTATGGAGACCATGAGGACTCAAATCCTAAAGTACTTACTCTCTGACCCTCCATAGAAAAAGCCTGCTGACCTTGAAACTGTAACGAACGCAAATAGTGTCAATAAAACAACTTGGTCGACACTGAATGTCCAAAGCCAAGTAAAATTCACAATGAACTTGGTAAATAGCATCCACTTTGGGGATGTGAAAGAAATAAACCACCAAGTGAAGTGGTGAGGAAATGTCCCTTAACCACAAGAGTTGCCGTTTTGATTTGGGGGTATTATTTCCCTTACTATTCCATAGGTGTGTAACCAGAAAAGCTATACACCAGACAACCAACAGGATGACACACAAGCATCTCCCCTTGAAGTGAGGATGCTGTGGTTGTGAACCTTCCTACACACCCATAACCAAATAAGGCAGTGTTTTTAATAACAAGCATTTGTGTGTATATGCGCGCATCCAATTGTGTGTGTGTGCACATACGTGTGCCTGTGTGTACACATGTGCATATGCGTGCATCCAACTGTGTGTGTGCACATACGTATGTCTGTGTGTACACATGTGCATATGTGTGTACCCAACTGTGTGTGTGCACATACGTGTGCCTGTGTGTGTACACATTTGCATATGTATGCACCTGAGCACACATACAGTGGCCAGAGAACAACTCCAGAAGACAGTTCTCTCCTATCATGTGGCTTCTAGGGATGGAACTCAGACTGTCAGCTTTGATGACAAGCACTCTTAACCAATGAGCCATCTTGCTAGCTCTCAAGATGGGGTTTTCCCCTTAATCTGTATATTGCAATCAGGTACTAAAAGGAAAAACAGAGCTCAAAGTGATGGCACACACCTGTAATTTCAGCGTTTTTGAGGTAGAAGCCAAAGAAAGGCTCAAGAGTTCAAGGCCAAGCAAGCTCAAGGACTTGAATGCAGACCCCCTGTATGGAGCCAGGCATTGGTGGCACAAGAAAGACAGATACAAGCAGATGCCTGGGGCTCACTGGTTAGCCAGTCTAGTCAAATGTTAGTTCTGGGTTCACTGAGAGGCCCTGTCCCACAAAATAAGATGGAGAGCAGAGGAAATCAAACCCTGGCTGACACACAGAAGGACTTGAGCACACAGAAAGAGTTCAAGGACAGTTTGGGCTGCTACACAGTGCTTGGGGCTAATCTGCACTATCTAAAACTTAGTTTCAAAAACAAACAAAAGGCTAAAGATGTCCAGATAGAGCACTTGTCTAACAAGCAAGACCATGTAAATGGGTGTGATCACACACTGTAATCCAAGCACTGAGGAGGAGAGGGCAAGAGGATCAATAATTCAGGGGCAGCTTCAAGCTAGGGCAGTGAGGGCCAGCCTTGTGGGACACTGTCTCAAATATGCGTGCGCACACACACACACACACACACACACACACACACACACACACACACACACACACGAAGAATGGAAACAGAAAATAGACAAAAGAAGTTATGCTTTTTTTTCTCATCAATAAGCTATGGCATTCAAGGGATTTTCTGGCCACGTGTTCTTAGAAACTGCTCTTAGCTTAGCTGTAAGGAGCCACTAAATTGTTTACAGTGTGTTGGGTAAGGTTCACATTGCTACATCAATACATCACTGCCTAAAATGGACAGTGTGGACCTTAAAAGGGAAGGTTGCTTGATTTCAGCATTGTAATAAATACTATGAATTTATAGAACTAATACTACTGCACACTGGAAAAATATTGATCTAGGTAATACAGATTGACCTAAGATCAAATCTACCCATATCCTCCTCCTTCTGGTCTTTGGAATTCTCATTCCAGATACCAGCAGGACAGCAGAAATGTGGACAAAGGTGGTCACCATCTCAAGGGACTGAACTGTTAAAACAGTGGTAAAACATGTAAACCCTGATGCACTGGTTACCACAGCTGGTGATGAGAGGAAGCACATCTGCTTTAATTAGGTGGCATGTCTACTTTTCAGGTGGCATGTCTACTTTCCAAAAGGCAAGGCTCAGTTTGAGATGTCCTGGATCTCTAATAGGCCATCAAGAAACATCCGAGTGTCAGGGAATGGAGACAGGAGCTGTGGACCACACTGCAATGAAAACATCCCTGGGCCCTGGTTTAGGCCATAGTCCTCCTACCCCAGCTCCACTCCCCACCCCATGCCAGAATGGGGGCTAGATTCGGTGTAATTCTAGCACTTGGGAGGCTAAGGCAGAAGAAACACAGGTTTGAGGCTAACCTGGGCTAACCTGTGAGGGCCCTTTTCAAAAAAGGAAGGAAGAAAAGAAGGGAGGGAGGAAGGGGAGGAAGACAGAGAGGAAAGGAGAAAAAAAAAGGAGCATGGGCCTGGATTCAAACTTCAGCTCCAGTATGCACTAGCATGTAACTTCAGTGCATAATTTAGCATTTTGGAAGGTCACATTTCCTATAGAAAAGGGAAGGAGACAACATTGTCTTTCAAACACTGTTAAGAGTTAAGTAGACAACTACCGTTTGTGAATCCCCAGGGTGTGTGAATGCTAAATTCCGTGCCCTGTTTTTCCTTGTTCTTGAGGGATCAAGACTTCCAAGACAAAGCCTAAATCATCCACCAAAGGTGTCTCTTAGCACCAAGCAGCTCCCTAAGAAAGGGACCTTAATGTGCGTGGTTCCAGCCTACCAGATGATGTGGTTTAGATAGAGTTTTCATTTCCCCAAGGGTTCATGTATGGGAGAGCCTGGGGCCATTAAGAGTCTGGGTCTAGAAAGAGTCCCAGGCCCTCGTAAAGGACTAAGGTTAGTTCTCTGACAAGGATTGTTGGGAAACCGGAGTCTGGGCCACCCAGCCTCTCTGGCTTCCTGTTTGAGATATGAACATTGACATCACATGAATCGTCAACATTGTGACCTAATGAAGCTGCTCTGTTACCAGGACTTGCTATCCAGATTTTCCATATCTGTGAATTACCCAGGCTCTAAGGTCACAAAGCCCAGAAGACAGGAGGGCTAGAGAGCAGGATTTCTATAGTCCCCTCTAACAGCCCAGCATCTGAGCTCTTGACTACCCAATACCTGCAGTGTGAATAAATGAATGGAGTCACTACTCTCTAGGTGGGGTGGCCCTGAAGGGGAGGAAAGGGAACCTAGGCAGGAGAGGTTAGCGTTGTGCCATCACAACAAAACACCCTGGAGTTGACTTAATTAAAAACAGGAATTTCTGATGCTGGTGTAGACATCTAGATTTAAAATGGGAGGGGGGAGATAGGCACAAACCAAAATCAAGTTTTACCAGCACTAGGCAAATTGGGCTGTTTGCACTCATAGTAGTGATGAGGATCTAGATGCAGGCAAGGCCCACGGCCCCATTCAATTACATCTTTGTTAGATAGCTGGCTCATGTCCAGGGAGACCCAAGCTCAGACAGGGAGACACAGAACATTCATTTTTGCTTACACTCATTAGTCTTTTTTTTTTTTAAAAAAAAAAAATTTACTTATTATGTATACAATATTCTGTCTGTGTGTATGCCTGATGGCCAGAAGAGGGCACCAGACCTCATTACTGATGGTTGTGAGCCACCATGTGGTTGCTGGGAATTGAACTCAGGACTTTTGGAAGAACAGGCAATGTTCTTAACCACTGAGCAATCTCTCCAGCCCTCATTAGTCTTTTTTAAAGATTAATAAAGCTTTCAAAAAGAAAAGGTCTCTTTTTTATTTTTTTAAAAACACAGGGAATGATTGAGACAGTACCACTCTTTAGCCCTGGCTGGCCTGAAACTCACTGTATAGCCCAGGTTGGTGTCATTTGGTTACCAAGGATAATGATGTTTAACATAACAGTCATCACGATATCAGAGTATGCACTTGTATTTGTGTGTCCTATGCCACATGTTCTTTGTCACGTATTCTATTCTAAAGAGGATTGGTTTTATCTCAAAATGCAGAGCCTAAGATGGTTGCCAATGACCCCACCTCCTGGCACACTGTATAATCCCTTCTCTGTGACTGGGAGATGGGCATGGTACCTTGCCTCCAAACAACAGAACATAACGGCAGGTGAAGGAAGGTCATTTTTATTATTGGGTTCCTTCTTGTCATGCAGCTCTATCCCCTTCCTGGCTTTGACAGAGCAGCTATGTTCAGGAGCAAAGAATAAAGCAGGCATCGAAAACAGCCAGCGAGCTGTGCAGTGGTGGTGCACGTCTTTAACCTCAGCGCTCGGAAGGCAGAAGCAGGCAGATCTCTGTGAATTTGAGGCCAGCCTGGTCTACGGAGTGAGTTCCAGGACAAGCTCCAAAGCTACACAGAGAAACCCTGTTTCAATGCGCCTGCATGCATGCATGCGCGTGTGCGCGTGCACACACACACACACACACACACACACACACACACATAAAACACACAAAAAACAACCAGCAAGTACTGGAATTGCCAAAGAAATGAAGTTAGTCAACAGCATGTGAACTTGAAATCACACCCTTCCACAGTCTTGCCTTCGAGTGAGACCACAGTGAAGTGCTTTATCAATAAAAACTGGGGATTCAGATATCAGGGTAAGAACCTGAATGATCATAGAAGCGGTGGAGAAGCTATCAGTGACCTCCTATCTCTTTCACTCCTTCATCCAAAAGGGCCAAGACCTGCCCTACTACTTCTTGTCTCTCTATCTGTTTAGTCCTCCAAAACCTCTATGGTTAATTTTGGTTAGCTAGTACCTAGCTCCTTCCTCTGATTCAAAGCCACCTTTACTGCCAGAGTGGAACCAAAATATCACACAACACCCTAGGCTAAAAGATGGTGCCTTCATTGGTATCTTATGAGACACCTTGAAGCAGAGAATTCAGCTAAGCTCTACCAGACACCTGTCCAAGACCTGGGAGATGGTAGACCTGTCTTAGCTTAAGAGGCTACACTTGGGAGTAAGGTGTCATGCAGGCCATGAATACACATGCTATTTATCTTGACAGTCAGAGCCCCTAGTAGGGTACCTAATTGGTCAACATTAGTCCCAAGTTATCCCCAAGTAGAGTCTTGAGTTAGTTTCATATCTGTCATTGTGAGAGAAGACCCTGACCAAATGCAGCTTCCGTGGAAGAAGGGATTCATATGGCACACAGTTCCAGTCATAGTCCATTATTTCAGGGAAGTCAGGGCAGGAACTTAGCATCACATCATACACAGAGCAGAGAGAAGTAATGTCTGGATCTTGGCTTATGTGCTTTCATTTAGCATTCTCCTGTCCTGCATAGCTCAAGGCCACCTTCATATGGAAGGGCATTACCTATGTCATTAAGTCAGAACAACCCCCACAGGCATGTCCACAGGCCTAGGGAATTCAAATAAACCTCTCTTCTGATATGATTCTAGGCTGTGCCAAGTGGGCATTTCAACCTAACCATCAGTGGTGCATGACTTTAATTCCAGAACCCAAAAGACAGAGGCAGGTAGATCTCTGAGTCTGAGGCTAGTCTGGTCTATAGAGAGAGTTCCAGGATAGTCACTGGTATGCAGAGAAACCCTGTCTTGAAAAACCAAAGATAAGTAATTAATTAATTAAACAGCATCAAAAGGAGTAGAAGTCTCTTTCTATCCTGGGGAGCCCTGACATGTAATATACTCTGGAATATGACTAACATTCCTGAAAGTAGAATCTGACAAGCCTGTTGACAGCTATAATTAGACAAGGAATCACACGAGGCAATGGTAATAAAACAGATCCAAGACAGAGATTAAAATCCAACTTTGCGCTATTCAGAAAAATATCTGACTACAGTTCCTAGCACACACAGGATTGCATTTATTTTCTCTCCAAGTCAAAGCCTACAAACCTAGAAGCCAGCAGGCTAACATAAAACAAAGGCACCATGACATCACCACTATGGAGACAATTCAGCCACAATCCTCACTCAAGATAAAAGACTTCTCTGTGCTGCAGCTCCATCTCATTGCTCAGAAGCCCACCTCCGATCTGATTCAATTTCCTACTCTCACCCTTAGTCACAGCCATGGAAAAAACGGGTGTGGAAACCCTGCACACTCAGTCCTTTCAGAAGGCAGGTTGTCTTCACCCCCTGGGTGAAGTGGGAGGGGCTTTTGTCCAGCTCTGTCATTGGTTCCTCTTCATAGCCTTATACTGCTGATTCCTTCTTGGGCAGTTTGATGGTTTACTGAGTGTCATCCCACACACATCGCCTCCTATAGCTCTGGTGGAACTATACCGAGGCGCGTTGCTAGGCATTAGCCCTGTTATTCTACCAATGAGATAAGTGCGGTGCCGAGTAACTTGCCAAAGGTTACTGAGCTCCTAGTGGTAAGGTCATTTGGACACCAGTCCTCTCCCCCACAGGAGCGAGCTGTGCAATAATGGGATACAGTGGAGTCACTGCAATTCAAGCCCTGTTCAGGGAGTACTGAGCTTCTTTGCCACTCAAGAACTCCAAGGCTCGATGTTAGTCAGCTTTCTGTCACTGTGACAAAATGCCTGAGATATCAACTGAGAAAGAAGAAAGGTTTGCTGCAGTCCACTGTGAATAGCTTTTATCTGGTGGGAGGGGCATGTGAGACAGAACACTGTGGGAGAGGAGGTTCCTTTATGTCCTGGCAGCCAGGAAGTGAAAGAGACAGACAGGAAGAGAGTGAGGTCACAATATCCCTTCCACGAGGACGTGTTCACAAGGGCCTAACTTCCTTCTACAGGGTTCCACCTCCTGAAGGTTCAAACAATTCCCAATGCAGTCACAGGCTGGGGACCAACCCTTCCACATACTGGCTTTTGAGAGAAACTCAAGAGCCAAACTATAGACCTACCTGGAGCATCATGAGGCCCAAGAGAGGCCTAGGCAAAAGAAATGAAGGACATACAAAAATGCATCAAACTGTCTAACCTGCAGGC
>JAQHUG010000091.1:2761945-2772961 GCA_028555095.1 Dicrostonyx torquatus | reverse complement strand
CACACACACACACACACACACACTACGAATATCTTCATCCATCTTTTAAAAGGAAAAACTTTTTTCGAGCTACTAAGAAAAATCCTAGAATCTTACTTTTTCTGTAAAGCTATCCCCAAATCCTAAAAATAGCTGCCCACATGAATTGAGAGAGGAAAACTATACCTCGGATTAAAAATCTAAAAGGCCCTGCTTATTGTCTCCTAAGTGTCAGCTAAGCTTTTAAGGCTTTCTCTGTTGTGCCCGAGTTAACATGTGGGACGGCCATTACATTAGCTAAGCCTTACTCCCAAGTTCTAAATATAAAGGGAAAGAAATGGAAGCGTGCCAAGCTGGGACAAGCCCCGTGCTAAGGACGTAGGTGGCTATCGATGCAAGGAGGAAATGAATTAATGCAGAGCACACACCCAAGAGGAAAGTTTCACCTTGGATTTACCATAGCAGTTATCGCTCTGACCAAAGCCCATGAAGCAAAAATGGGTGATAGTTCCTTCAGACAACAACTCAGACGTGGGTTTACCATCCCAGTCCCTCAGGAAGGTAAGGAAGGGAGGGCCCTAATAGAGAGAGCCTGCCCTTTGTTCTTCCTGAAGGATCCAGAGGGTAGATACCCAGAGAGTAGCATGGGCTATCCTCCATGGACTGTGTGCTCCGGTCCTGATGCTGAAGGGCAGGTGGCTTTGGGAAGTAGATACAGGCAGGCCAGTCCAAAAGTCCTGGACTAGGCAGGTAAAGGGGAAGGGAAGCACAACAAGAAAGAAGATCCAGTGTCTGCATTCGTCACCTTCCTCTACATCAATGGTCAGTGTCTGGCCATGCCAATCCCCTTCCCCACAGCCTTGTGTCCTGCCTGCTTCTGGACTCCTCTCTTCCTGAGTCTGCCCTGCAGGACCACCAGCATCTAACCAGTTCCCCCATCACAGCTGTATACAAGTGACATACTAGCAAGCAGAACACAAAAGGGACAATGAGACGTGAGTAATTTAGCATCTTGCCATTATCAGAGACGTGGACTTCAACTTCTCATCAGGAGGAGGGAGGGACTGAGTGACAGCTGCAACTGATAAGAGAATTAACATGGGAAATCTTTGATCACAGCAAAATAGAGCTGTTTCTGGTGCAGATAAAAATAAATGAACAAAGCTATTTCTGGTGGGGATGGGACACCTACTTTACAAGTTATGGCAGCTTTCCCTCCCTCGTTCAAGTGGTTTCATTAAGCTCCATACTGGCTGGTAGCATTCAGGAATGGTGCGATGTATTATCACTACCCAGTTCCCTCCTTCTGCCTCTAGACTAGCCTCTAGATCCTTTGGTTCACCCTCTTTTTAATTCTCAAATGTCAGGATCTGACCAAATTTCCCTTAGGCAAGCTTCCAAAAATCAGGCAGAACTGTTTTTAGACAAGTGCACTTCAAAGCCAATAGCTGTTTCCTTTCTGATAAGTGATGAGCTTATCAGGGCTGAGATACACTCAGTCCATATAAGGATACATTCAGTCGGTGTAAGGAGGCCACGTGCTCCTGGTGAAGGGGACCCCTGATCTCCCAAACTGATGAGCTGCTCAGAATGCAGTTAATTTTCAGGGTAAGAATAGTAGCAAAAATAGCAGAGTATGTGGGTAGCGCACGCCTTTAATCCTAGCACTCAGTAGGCGGATCTCTGTAAATTTGAGGCCAGCCTAGTCTACATGGCGACTTCCAGGACAGCTAAGTCTCATAAATAAAACAGTAACAAGTGAATACTAACAAACAAGATAAAAGAGTTCTAGAGAAGTTGATGGGCATGTGGCTAGAACAAGGAGAAGACAAATACATAGTATCCATATTCCTAAGGGTGAGCCTCATATCTTGAAGCAAAAAACCTCAGGAGAGACATCTAGGAGGAAACTAGAGAGTTCTATTCCAGCACAGAAGCTAAACAGCCTGACCTAAAAGTCGGTTCTCATTGCACAGGCCACGCGACAGTAGAAATGGGAGCCAAGCCCTGTGGCACACGCCCATTATCCCAGCACATGAGGAACTGAGGCAAGAGAACCACAAGTTAGAGGTCAGCCTGGGCTACCTGGGGAAGCCCTGTCTCAAAAGACAAACAAAACTCCAACCATCACTACCCCAGGACATTTGGCAAGCATGCAGTGTGACATTGATTTACCTGAACCTACCTACTGGGTGCTTACACTCCCCTAAAGTGATGCAAAAAACCAAATGCAAGCCCAAGGACAAAGCCTTCCCAAGCCTAGCTCAAACTCCTTACAGCAGTGTTTGACAAGAGAACTCTAAGGAACAAGCCTCCCACCTCCAGTGTTCTTCCGCTACCCCAAATCAATGTGCTAATCAGACAGTCATCACGCGTAAAGTTTATAGAGACACAGAAAGGATAAAAACTATAGGGTATATAAATCATATGTAAGGATAAAAAATGTCTAGAGATAACTATATAAAGATAAATCTAAAAAGGATATGCTATAAGTAGTACACAAATTATATGTAAATTCATAAAAATACATATATGAAAGGTAAATTATATAAAGTATGTCTAAAGTAAAGATAAACATATAAAAGATATAAAGTATACATTTAAAGTACCTGGATTAAATAATTTGCAAAGTCTCTATAGCTAAGTATATTGAGACACGTGGAAATGCAAACCCCCTCTTCATACTCCTGGAGGCTGCATGGGAAGAGTAGCCAATTACACACCATGCTTAGAAAGAAGGCGGAAGAGGGCCTGGGGGCATGGGCTGGGCAACACGGGCTTGCTCGCAGAGTGGCCGAAGTGTAATTAATTTTTGGGTAAAAATGATGATGACAGTGGGGAGAAGGGACTGGAAGGAGGGCCAGCCAAGGCTAGAAGCACTTGTGACTAGGGTGCTCAAGGAGCTGGAAGCTATGAGAGGCTTCCCCTGATTAGGAAAAGTGTTTTCTGCCTATTAGTATATCCTCAAGACTGAGGGGAGACACGCACCTAGCCCAAGGATATTTATTTGTGTGTATGTTCACATGAGTGAGTGCATGGGTGCTTGCATGTGTGTGTGTTTGTGTGTATGTGTTCAAGTGCCCTCAGAGTTCAGAGAAGGTGTTGGATACTCCCTGAACTGGAGTTACAGGCAGTTGTGAGCTTTCCAATGGAGGTTCTAGGTAACAAAAATGGACTCCGATCTTCTGTGAGAGTGGGTTACACTCTTAACTACTAAGCCATCTCTCTCTCTCTAACCCCACGGAAATATTTGTTTACACTGTGATGGAGAAGTAACAGGAAAACAAGGACCGGAAGCATGAGGAAAGAATCTTTGAAGATTTCCTGG
Source organism: Dicrostonyx torquatus (assembly GCA_028555095.1). NCBI lineage: Eukaryota > Metazoa > Chordata > Mammalia > Rodentia > Cricetidae > Dicrostonyx > Dicrostonyx torquatus. The sequence continues at coordinate 2,769,654 of JAQHUG010000091.1, read as the reverse complement.
GACAAGCAAGTCATATGTGGATGTCCAAAGCCTCCACAGAGGTGAGAGAGGCAGGGCACGGGGCAACTAGGAATTCTCAGTGCAAAGAGCCTGGGGCCATCCAAACTGGCACAGTCCTCATCAGAGAGGAAATTGAAAATGATCACCCTGAGCGGCCACTCCAGATGAGGCAGTGGCTAAAGCAAGTCTGGGGAAAGTCCCTCACCCTCTGCAGGAAGGATCAGTCCACCAAGCCATGCCTTTTCCAGATCATTCCATGGGGCAGGATTAGGGCATGAAGGTCCCCGCTTCTAGAGTTAAGGGAGCATTCTCCAGCTGAACACTGAGTCCTGAGATTCATCCTTTCACAAAGTTAGCCTCTGGTGTCCCCGTTCTCTGTACACAAGGCATTTTATTAGGAGGGTGGCTCCTGCTGTGTCCACATGACCCAAAGAAGCTAACTTTAAAACTACTTCCTCCACTCAGTTGAAGGCAACACTATCCTTCCGCATGCTCCAGAAAAACATTCAGTTGTGTGAGCATCCCTTCCTCCCGCCCTTCTCCTACTCCCTAGCTCTGCCTTCCCAAGGTCCCAGAATGTAAGCCTAACTCTCTCTTGCTTCCCCATCTGGGGAAAGCTCACGTGTCTCTCATAGGGCCTCAAGGAAACCCCTTGCTCTCTTCTGCCCTCATCATCCACAGTCCAACTTCAACACAGAAGGCACAGGATGCTTCCAGGATGTAATGTGGACAGGACCTGCCCTGCCCAAAGCCCTGCCATAGTTCCATTTCTCTCGAGGACAGCTTCAAATCTACCGGTGGTTCCCACTCACCTCCTCCACACCCACTCGCTCTGATGCCACCACCGAGGTCCTGCTTTGTTTGAGAAGCCTCTGCTATGTTGGTTTCTTGGGGGCTGTGTAACATCAGTCCCTGAACCCACTTTCTCCAGTGGTCACAGGGGGCTCAGCCCCTCCCAGTCCCATAACCTCACTATAAATAACACTTTTAAGGAACCCTATCTTGCTTATCCCTTCTATACACTCATCTTTTTTTGTTAAAGTGATTTTCTCCTGCCCCAATCCCTGTGTATGTTTTAGGGGAGTTGGTGTGTGGATGTTGAGGCCGGAGGTCCCCAAGCGGCTTGTTTTCCAACTTGTTTTTTGAGGCAAGGTTTCTCATTGAACCTGGGGCTCACTGATTCAGCTAGACAGATTGGCCAGTAAGTCCCAGGGATCCTCCTGTCTCTGCCGCCATAGCACTGGGATTACAGGGGTCTGGTGTCATGGCTTCTAGGGCTCTAACTGAGGCGCTCATGGTTAAAGCAATTTACTATACCATCGCTTCTCATCCTCTCCCAAACTTCAAACGCCTTGGTGATCTGCCGCTCCCCAGCAGAACGTACACTTCTGGAGGTTAAGACTTTGCTTCTGCCTTCCCTTCAGATGCATACCCAGGCCAAGGACAGACTACACACAACAACAACCTTCAGGATTTGTCCACTGGCTGGAAGGTCACTATATAAAGGATTCCCCTAGCAACCAGGGTAAAGTCACCAGTCCTGGCCTCTTTTCTACCCCCTACATTATTTCCCCCACAGCATCTAGCATTAATATTTGGGTAAATTACCTCCTCTGGTATTGGGATCGAACACTAGGCAAGTGCTCTACCCCTGAGCTATATCTCCAGTAGTATGATTCTGCTATCTGTCCACATAAAATTGAGCATTAGCTGCTGCATCCAGAATGACTAGGAATGACTAAAGGGTAGGTCCTCAAATATTTGAAAATGGAGGGGAAGGGGGAAGGAAGGGAGTAGAAGGAAGGGAGAGAAGAAAGAAAAGGAGAAAGGAAAGAGAGGGGGAAGAAAGGAAGGGAGGGGAAAATTCCTACGGTACATTAACAGGATTATAAATGAATGTGCCCAAAAGAGAAATACACAGCATTATCTGGTTCTATCTATAGTAAGAGTCTGTTGGACATGGAGCAATTGAGTAATCATTTCAGCCCTGCCCACTCCTATGTTGCTGTCACCAAACTGAAGGAGTAGACGGGTGCTGGAATGCCATCAAAGGAAGAGTGGAGTCGCTGAAAACCAGTTATTATTATTTGTACACTGCTTTCTTCTAGAGTTTTCTGAACAATAAGTAAAAGGGATTGGCTGAGCTTACTTTCCTGCCTATTAAACTAGGCGATTGTACTCTAAGGTTCAATTCGATCGAGAGATGATACTGAACACTGGTAAACAAAACTGCAGTTTGTAATCACCAAGGGCCACCTAGGTACCCTTTCCCTCCAGGGTGACTTGGGTGGCATGCCACCTACAATTATGAAGGTGATGGTTTATTTCCATAGAGATCCCACCTCAATTTGCCAGTAACTTTCTCCTGGGGCCTTAATTAGTTTTCATATACCACAGGGCGAAGCTCTGCCATTCTTGAGCTGTTTTATGAATCTGCCTTAATTATCTTCCCTTTGTAGAAAGTAAAGCAAGCCAGGAGAAAGTAGAATGTGCAGCATGGGTCTCTGGGCCAGTCAGAGAGAGGCCAACTCCTGTTTTGGCGGGCCAGGGTATGCCAACATGATTGGCACTGGAAGAACGAAGCCAGCGGGCCCTTCATTTCCTCTTTATCTCATGTTTCACTAACCAGAGTCACTTTAGGACCTTACAGGTGAGCAGGACACACACACACACACACACACACACACACACCAGTAGAACTGGGGGCTTGGATTGTGGTTTAGTGCTAGAATACCGGCCTCGCATGAGCAAGGCCCTGGGACACCATCCCCTGCAACACAAAAAGCAAGCAATTTTTCATAATACAAAGGACTTTCTACCTTTTGTTTTTTTGAGGTAGGTTCTTTCATATAACCTAGGTTGGCCTCAAACTCTCTATATAGCTAAGGATGGCCTTGAACTCCTGATCTTTTTACAGAAGTTGCTCAAATGTAGGGCACCTGGATGTTTCTGGCTAAAAGCAGTGGGAAAACAGCTGGCTTTCCTGACTCCACTCCACTCTGTTAGGCTATGTGTTACCCTTTTTTTTTTTCCTCTGTGGAAGGTTTTTCAACCATTCCCTCCATTCATCTTCTTATGTAGTAATCTGAGAGCAGAATCCAGTATGAGAAGCTACCCAGACTTCAGTCTGTTCTGTAGCTTCCAGACTCCAGAAAAGGACAAGCGACCGCCATGATCCACTCTCACTTCCTTGGGGAGCAAACCTATAATTCTAGCGCTTAGAAGGCTGAAACAGGAAGATAAATTGAGGCTAGTCTTGGCTGGACAGTAAGAGATAGATAGATAGATAGATAGATAGATAGATAGATAGATAGATAGATAGATAGATAGATAGATAGATAGATTATAGATAGATAGAGTCAGACAGGTGATAGATAAAACCTATGCAAATAAAACAAATAATACAAGATTAAAAACTGAAGGTTCGAAGCTGTTTTTGTTGGAACCCTTTATCAGGAAATAGCAAGGGCCAGTTTTACATCTCAGCTGAGAGTGATAATTGACATCTGAAGGCCTTCTACCCAGACAGCGAACTCTCCAAAGGTAAGGAACCCTTTAGTTTCGCTGTCAATCTTTGACCTGATGTTAATTATTGATTGCTACCTAACAAAATCCTCCTAAATAAGAAATCCATATGTCAGTTTCAAGGACACAGGAGGCTAGCCATAGCCCAGGGTATAGTTAAGGTGCTGGCTGGGTGGCAGTCATGTGGAGTTTCAATCAGGGAGGATCCAATTACCAGCTTGCTCTCTGGGCTGCCGGCAGGATTCAGTTCCTCACAGACACCTGGCTAGAGGCCACTCCAGGTCTTTGCCATGTCATCTCTCCCATATGGCAGATCCAATATGGCAACTGGCTTCGCTCAAAGAATTCAGAGAATTCGAGAAAGGGGAATGACTCTCTTTCTATAACCTAGCTTCAGAGGAATAGCTCACCCATAAGGGAGACATTTCAGGGGCAAACTCCCTTTATCAATGTCCCTTTCCTTATTTTTGGCTAAAAGGCTATTGTGCAAGCTAATCATGGCCATATCACACATGTACATGTGCTCACACATACATAGCACATATGTACATGTGCTCCATGACTGTGAGCTGAAAATGTTTTCTTCCATATTCCCTAACTAGTCCTCTTGGGAAAGGGCCAAACCCTATATGAACATGTGTAGGGTCTCTAAGTAAAACTCCTAGCTTCCTCTACTGAGGGAAGCATTGCTTTGGAAATACCCCGGTACTCTCTGGCCTGCTCCAGCCAATACTTCTCTTCTCTTTGATGCCAAGCTGTGCTTACTGTGACTTTGTACCCATCCGGCTATAAATCGATTGTATTGGGTTACAGTGTGACCCCTCCACTCTGGCCATAGTCTCTTCATGAGACTGGCTCATTAGTTCTAACCTCTATTCACTTCAAGATTACCCAGAAACACAAGAAGCCACAGAAGCATGAGCCAGAAGATTCTTCATCGGAATCCAAATTTAGTCAGGGAGGCTTCAGGGAACAAGCCTGAGAGCTCTAGTAGTAAAACAAAACCCAGAGAAATTACATAAGGGTTCTCAGATGTTTTAGTGGGGCCCAAATATGGTTAAAAGAAGTCTGAGAAGGCTTTTCTGGAACCACTTGAAGAAGTCTAGCAGAGAAAAGAAAACCACAGAGAAATCACGTCACCCAAAGTGGTTTCCGGAGGGGTAGAGACTCATGGACCGGGAGGTTGCTGAGAGGCAAAGTGAAATCTAGGCTCGATTGTGAAATCTGGAGTTAGCAGCAACTAGGGCCCCGTGCTGACTTTTTAAATCTCAGCAATGTTGAACGTGGTGTCACTAGTGCCTGTTGTGGTAATTGATAATAAACCTCAATTTGTATAATGAAAGGGAATATTTAAGTGCAATGTTAAACTTTTCCTGCCGAATCTATTATAAATATGGGCAAGAGAAGCCAAATAAAGCAACCAAATAAAACCCATGCTTATGGTTCTCATAACATAGTGATCATTATAAATCTTAAAGTTATGGCTGGAGAGATGGTTCAGCGGGTTAAAGGCACTTGCCAACAAGCCCAGTAAACCTGAGTCCCATCCCTGGGACCCGCATGAAAGGAAAAAACACAATCCTAGGTGTTCTTTGACTTCCACACACATGTATATTTGCTTATACCTCGTCCATCCCCCATGCACACATGGCAAATAGGTAGGTACAATTAAAAGGTTTCACAAGTCTGTCTGTAAATGTAAATTTGTTTTGGTGGATGTCAATAAGCACCGATAAATTTTATTAATGCTGAAGTTGGAAAGGCCAGACCAAAGAATAATTTTAAATCTTTTGTGCACTAGCGAAAGCCCTTGAAAAGGCTAAAATAGATTCAACGTGCTAAAGTTCTTTTAAAAAGTCATTAGAAAACATGCAACTTTACAGTGACTGCAAACGCAGCCAAAGGCTTTTATAGGACTGGCTGGGTTTGGCAAAGAGGCCCGCGGCTGGCTCCCAGCTCCCTCGGCACAGCTGTGAAGAATATCCTGTCGTCTGTTTACATACATCCATGCTCCGGGAATTGAACAATTAAAAGCCGTGAAGGGCTGGCTTCCGCTGCAGAGCCGGTGGGAGAAGAAAGACTGCAGCTTCTGGGAAGATGCAGGGAGGGGAAATCACAATGACTTGGCAAAGGGGGATTCTGGAGTTGGCCAGGTCTACTCAAGGCTGGAGGGAGTCTGTTTCAACTCCAAGAAATAGGACTGCGTTGTCTTTACCATACACAGCTCTCAGACTCTCTTAATTATCTTTAGCCAGAAGAGATTATCCAGAAGAAATAATATTGTACATAACATGGGACATTTTTGTTTATCTTACGGATGGATTCATCTAAACAGAGAGAAATAGTGGGTCCAGATTTCTCTATTTCATTTCCCAGCCTGCTTTGCACCATAAGGGACTAGGAAATGACTTCCAAGTGGCCAAGAGTCCAGTCTCGACAGCCACATCACTGGTTTTACATGATTCATACTGATGACAATTTCCTTCTCTCGGTAATGTTTCTGACCGGCACAGCTGTGGCCTGGCAGCTGCTGGCTGCCCAAAGGATGATTTGGGGTCAGACAGCTATTTACAGGTCATAAAATCAGGGCTGAAGACTATTCATGCAACCGCAGCTGGTTAGATATGAATAATCTCCAAAAGCATCAGAAGGCAGGTCCTCTGAGCACAGCCACCTGCTTGAAGTTACCTGAGAAACCTCAGGAAGAGAAGACATAGGGTCTGGGAACTTCTGCTTACTTCTGTCTATCATCTGTCTGTCTGTATGTCTATCTGTAATATATCTACCTACCTATCATCTATCTACCTACCTATTCGTTTGTTTTTAGTTTTGTGAGACAAAATTTTTCATATAGCCCAACCTGGCTTCAACGTCACTATGTGGCTGAGGCTGGCTTTGAATTCCTAGTCCTCCTGCCTCTCTCTATCTCCCAAGTACTCAAAATATACACGAGACATGACCATGCCCAGTTACTTCAATTTTATTTGACATATTTTAAAAACTTGTCTATTTATTTGCTGTGTGCATGTGTGTCCCTCCAAGTGTATGTGTGGGTGTACCTGTGTCATTGAACTCATGAGGGCAACTTGAGGCAGCTGGTTTCTTCCTTCTACCATGTACATCCATGTACATCCTGGGGACAGAACTCAGGTCTTCAGCAAGCCCTCTAAGCCACTGAGTCATCTCATTAGCCCAATTTCTTCCGTTTTAAAAGCTCCCAGGGTGACTTCAAGCAAGGGACAATGGATAGAACTGGGTTCCTGGCTTGCTTGGTTGCAGAGTGATGTGAAGGTCTTGCCGACAGGTGGGAACTCTGTGTTGGGTTGCGTCCACCTGGAGACTTTTGGCCGATTGGGTCGATACTACAATATAGTAAAAAAAAAAAAAAAAAACATAGAATAGTGGCAGAGCAAAGGAGGAGCGAGCACAGCTTGGGAGGGAGCTCCTTTCACTGAAGGACTCAGTAAAGAATATAAGGAAATGACACTTGGGCCAAAGGCCTGGGAGAAAGAGCCATGCAGAGGAAGAGGGCTTGGGGGGGATAGAGCAACAACGCAAAAGTCCTGGTACAGGAAATGATCTGTCACGCTCAGAAAACTAAAGTTTCAGAGGATAAAGATGCAACTAGGAAGAGGGAAGGGATGAGAGCAGGCTGGGCAAGCCCAAGAGAGGAGGGGGCTACCCCGTCCTACAATACTGAAAGGTTTTCATCGAGGTGTAGGAAAGTCCCAGGGAGTGGGGTGGAAAGTGTGCTTCAGTTAGGATGCTATGGCAACAATCCCAAGGAGGGAGGAGGCTGGCTTGAATGGAGCAGGTGACAGTGGGCAAAGTGGTAATCGACTGGCGCCAAGACCATTTGGACAGAGAAAGAGCAGAGGACATTGGGCTGCAACGGGAATTAGGGATAGTTTAGAACAATTCAAGACCAAGCCCAGGTTTCTGACTTAAGCATCAGCTAAAGAGTCATTATCTTCAACAACTGTCAGAGTTTAATTCTCCACAGCTTAGACTTGGAGTGTCAGGGGGAGTGGTGGTTCATCGTCAGTATCACCTTGATGAGGTTTAGAAGGACCATGGAAACGCACCTCTGGGCATGAATGTTCTGGTATTCCAGAAGATTTCACTGAGAAAGGAAGATCTGCCCTGGATACAGGATGTACCATTTCATGGGTAAGGGTTCAAGT
>JAQHUG010000091.1:2748419-2761031 GCA_028555095.1 Dicrostonyx torquatus | reverse complement strand
TAACTTTAGAAAAGAGAGAGAAAGGGAGATGTTGCCAAGTTGTGGCGTTTGCAAAGCGCGGCGACCGGAGTGACAGGCTGTTCTGGGCCAACTAATGTAGGGGCTAAACACCGAACTCAGGGTCCTCTGGAGGAGCACCACACTAGCCGCTGTGCTGTGTTCCCATCCACTACTAAAGACATTTTAATAGGCAAATATTTTGCTGCCTCATGTCAGTTAAGCCACAATCACTGGCCTGAAGGTGTTGGATGAGGAGGACTCGGAGATCACATCCAGATACAGCAAGAACATGTTTGTTAAAATCCCTTCTTTCTGTCTCCTTGAGCAGGTGAGCAGCAGGAAAGATGTGGCTATAACGTGTGTCAATGTTTCATGGGGCTTTGCCAGTGCTGTTTGGTTGGGGGCTTTTGTTTTATTTCATTTAGACAGAGTCTCACTATGTAACCCTAGCTAAGCTGGTACTTATTAAATACAGTTAGGCCGACCTCAAACTCACAGTAATCCTCCTGCCTCAACCTCTAGCGTGCTGGTATCTTAAGCATGCGCCACAACCAGTTTTCTGTTCTGTGTTTTGCCACAATTTACAAAGGAGACAGAACAGGCCCAAGAGGGTCTTCTGGACGAGGCTGTCCTTGAAGGAGGAGAAGGCAAAAGTCAGGGTAAAGAATGTTCCAGGCAACCAGAACATGTGACAAGACCCTGCTGGGTAGGAACTTAGTGCTATGTTCTGGAATCTATGAGAAGTGAGCATAGAATTGGGATAAAGGGACATAGGACTGGGAAACATGGATAGAGCAGGCTAAGCCAAGTTATAAAGATCCTGATAGGAGCCATTTGGTAGACTTTTAAGTAGAGGTACAAAGCTTGATTTCTGTCTTCAATTGCTAAGTCAGAACTCAACGCTGAAACAAGACTGGAAGCAGAGAGGCCAGCTAGGATGTTACCTACCACAGGGTCAGAGCTCCTGGAGGCTTGAACCAGGAAAGCAAGGTGGGGTGAGAAGTGGAGGGTAGGAGCTGTCCCTTTTAAATAGACTCTCGGTCTTGGTGACAGGTTGGATTTGAGGACCTAAAAGATGTTTCTGATGGCTGACTTCTGACTCAAAAGGCTCACGACAGTGTTACTTAGGCAGAGAAATGGGTGTAAAAGATGGAGAATCTCACTTTGGGTCTTTTTTGTTTGCTCTCCTGGGCCACAAGAACATGGCCAAGGTCACACTTTGATGGAGCCACAAGCTGAGGCTGGAGATACATCTTTGGAAAACATCAAGCTGGGTTTGAGCACTCAAAATAGACACCAAGAAACCCATGCAAGCGGCACTCCTTGTCATTGTGGTGACCCTTGACACTGCCATCAGTCTTGGGCACTGGACTCATACTTGTGAAATATGCATCAAAATTTTGAGCAAAATGTGCTAAGAGAAGCAAAAATTGGCAAGTTCTGCTTTATGGACAGAGATGAGGGTTAGCCAAAGCTGGGACCCCAGACATGCCCCCAAATAGTTCTCATTTACATGGCTCTTCCTTCTACACTGAATTCCTTTCTCCTGAAGCAAGGCCTACTGTTACCGCAGATTATAAACCCCATATCAATTTGTTTCATACTCCATTTGTTCAAATATTTGCTTTAAAATAGGGTGTCACTTTGAGAGCCAGACTAATCTCAAGCTTGGGGCAATTCTCCTGCCTCTGTGTCTAGAGTGCTGGGATTATATGTGTATACCACCTTAGTATTTTGTTCATATCTACTCTTCTCTCCCAGTCCCAGCAACCCTGTGAGTTCCACAAGGAACACCACACTTGCTTGGTTCATGAACTGACACAGAGCTTGGAGCATGGGGTGGGCTGCTAGAAGGAAGGGCTCCTCTTGTAGCACTGGTGTTCTTTGCTCAAGTGCTCGTGGATCAGCTCCTTGCCTGTGCTCTCCTACCAAACTGGGACTGACCGTGCAGTGGTGGTAAACAGAGCTCAGGTTCTCTAAACAAGACCAGATGTACGTACTTCTGAGGAGTGTCTTTCGGATCTCTAAGAAGCCACCTCGGCACAGCGCATTGAACATGCAGTACTTAGAAACTCATACTTCCTTCTGCAGCTCAGGCTCAATCAAGGAAGTTATATCTTCGTCCTTCCTCTTTCTCTACACACCTACCTACCTACCTAAACACACACACATGCACGCACATACATGCCCTCACACACTTATTTGTCTAGAAATCCTATCCTATTGACTTTCAATTTTTCCAAGTTAAAACTTATATCTACACCTCATTAATTGCCCCCGTGTGTGTGTGTGTGTGTGTGTGTGTGTGTGTGTCTGTCTGTCTGTCTGTCTGTCTCTTTCTCTGTGACATCTAATCATTATGGCTTTTATCACACCTTGCCGACATAGCCTCTTGCCTGATCTCTCGGCTTAGGACCTCCCACCCTGGTCTGGTCTATAACCAGCAACCACAGTGACCCAGGTCAGATCCCACCCCTTCCATGAGTGACATCCTGCACTGATCCCCTGTCTCATACAAGTCAGAGCCAAAGTCTTTATAAAGCCTGGGAGGCTCTGCAAGGTCTTCCTCTAGCCCTCCCTCTACGCTCACCTCCACATTTCTAGTCTGTTTTCTCGTTTTTGTTCATTTTGATAGACTCCTGCTTATAGCGCAGACCAGTTTAAAAGTCCTGTCTACTTGCCTCAGTCAAATGCTGGCATATAGGTGAGCGAGGAGTTACAGGCTCCATCTGGCTCCTCTCTCTCTCTCTCTCTCTCTCTCTCTCTCTCTCTCTCTCTCTCTCTCTCTCTCTTTCTCTCTCTCCTGACTCCTTTGCTCCTATCAGGTACTCACACTTTAAGCCTCCGCCCTGCACTCTATGTCCCCCGCCTCCTGCCTCAGACACTCCGTAGGTCCTCCTCTCCCCTCTGCATGCAAGTCTTTGCTCATGGGTCACCTCCTCAGGAAGGACACCTCACTTCAGTGGAAACTTGTGCCCTTGACCGCCCATTCTCTTGCTATCACAAAGCACTATCTTGGTGTGCAATACATAACCAACCTACTTGTTATGTATACTCGGCAACTACTGTCTGTCGCCTCTTGAATTCGAGTTCCTAAAGGACATATTTCTCTGCTAATTCACTGACACATGCCGAGACTTGGTACACAGACCCGTGGGGTGTTCCACTCACCCACTGATTCAGTGAGGCTGCAATATGTGCTCTAAACTTTGATGTCCAAGAGGCTTCTCTGGGAGACGACACAGGAGACAGAAAGCTCCAATTGCAAAACTTCCACCACTGAAGCCAAAACTCAAGAAATGGGACTAATTCATCCCTAAAGCTTAGCTGAACTTGTCCTATCTTAAATAACCTTGGTCTCAATGATCTTAAAGGTCCAAGACGTGTTAGATGCGCATTGCTCACTGTGAAGAGGTGGTCGGATAGTCCCACTGCCTTCTACAGTGTTTATATTTCCCTCTTTCTGAGAGTTCATTTGTTTGGTTTGGTTTTCTTGAGACAGGCTCCCATGTAGCCTAGGATAGGTAGCTGAAGCTGGCCTTGAACTTGATCTTGTTGCCTCCACCTCCAGAGTACTAGGATTACAGGCACACACAACACACAGATAAATCCACTCTCCATTCTCACTCCCACCCGTATGCTAAGGATTGAACCCAAGATCTTTTTTTCTTTTTTGTTGTTTGTTTTGTTTTATTTTCCAGGATAGGCTTTCTCTGTGTTACAGCCCTAACTGTCCTGGAGCAAGCTCTGTAGACCAGGCTGGCTTCGAACTCACAGAGATCCGCCTGCCTCTGCCTCCCGAGTGCTGGGATTAAAGGTGTGTGCCACTACCAGAGACTTGTGTGTGCTAGGCAAGTACTCTGCCACTGAACAACACATGCATTGCTGACGCCCCCCCCTTTTAAAAGAAAGATTCTTGCTTTATAGTTCAGAGGCCTTAAACTTGTGATTCTCCTCTTCCCTTAGTTCAGGTTGGCTTTAAATTTATGACTTTCCTCATCCCTCAGCTTCTCCAATGCTGGGATAAAGGGTACTCTAGACCATGCGTGACCCATTTGAACATCTTCTTAAGGAGACACAACAGTTTGGTGACCCTGTCATGCTTCACTACATAAATGATCCTTTGCCTTACAACTTTTATTAAAGGCTGCCCATTCTACCCAAAAGTAGAAAACAATCTGGCACTTAAATATTCAATTAAAAGATTTTTTTTTTAAAAAAAATTTGAGTGATTTTTTAAAAATTTGTTTCAATTGGTGAAGAAAGCTAGGATTCTTTTCTCCATCTAGATGTTATCTCCAAAAGGCATTTGTGGTCTGTAGAGACGACATTGTCATGGGGCCACAGATCCTGAGCTTGGACACCCAGGATGGCAGAGTACAATCAACCTCATCTCCACAGCAGGCCAACTGGGTGACAATAGCAAATGACCTTCACTGAGAAAGCACAAGATTTCAGGGAGATGGCTGCTATCATGCATCTTTGATATTACTCCTGGCACCCCAGGACTTTCCTGGTGGAAAGTGTGACACTCGATACTACATGTCCTCAGCCTTACTTATGAAGAAAAAGTTTTACCAAGCAAGCGCGCCACACCCCACACGAACAAATAAGAACAGAAACCAACCAGTCCCCAGCAACATTATTCACAAGCTAGAGGTGGAGGCAAGCCAAATACAACGGCTTTGTCAAGTGAAAGTTGGGTAAACGAAATGTAGAGATGAATATTGGAATACTATTCCCCCTTATAGCAGCACAAAATTCAGACACATGCCATGCCAAGGATGAACCCTGGAGCCACCATGCTGAGAAAAATAAGCCAGGGACAAAAGAATAAGTATGATTATGCTCAACATCAGATGCCATAGAGGAGTAGGGTTCATGGTGACAGAAAGAGGAATAGAGACAGGAGCTCGGGGATAGGGGGACATGGAAAGAGCTGTGTGAGACACTAAACGACTTTATGATGCTTGTTATACAAAATAATAAGATGTATTTAGTGCCACTGAACTACACTCCAAAGGTGACTAAGATGGCCAGATTTGACGTTTTGTACATTTAACCATTTGCTAAATTATCCATGGAATCAGATTTTGCACTATGAAGATCACTCTTTTCCCAGAGTCATCCTGCTACCCAAAGCAGGGGAGGATTTCACCTAATCACATCTCCGCAGCCTGCCCCGCTGCCCCGCCACACATATAATGTCCATGTAGAGTCACAAGTTCTAGAAGTTTGTTGTCAGCTGCTAGTTCAAGCCTTAGAAGACTCATGCGCTCAATGCAAAGACAAGACCAGTGTTTCCCAACCGGAAGTGAAGAACACCCATGCCATCTCACTTGCCTGTGCCAAGTCACGTGGACAGGCTTAATATCCACTTTCTCATGGAGCATAGAGACCTAAGCTCACTGTGCCCCAAGCTGGCAAAGTAAGAATATGTGTACATGACACCACATTTTATAAAATACATCATGTATTCAACTCATGGGCATGTGTCCTGTGAGCAAGGTAGACTACCAGGCAGCATGTGAGGACAATATTTGGTGTCAAAGAATCTGTTTGGGATTTTCTAGCTCAACTCAGTTTGGGTGGAGATTAGAAAACTGATTTCAAACGGGGCCTACCCTAAATCAAACAAACCTCAACTCTGGTGGAACAAAAGCCACTCAGCAAAGAAACAAAGCCATAAAACAACAGTCGTGTAAATAGAGAGCCAGGCTACCAGGCAAAGGTCAGGCTCCACACACCACACACAGTAGAAGATAACTTCTCAACCATGTTAGAAGGGAGCAAACAGCCTACCCTCCTGAAAGGTATTTAGCACAATCATCTCCAAGGAGTCCAGTCCTTTGCCCAGCGTGACACCTCTGCTATCATGGCCAGTCCCATCTCTCATACTGAAAGGCTAGACTTGGAGACTGATGATAAACCATGCCCACAGAGATAGAAGAGTCCCCAACTCAGCCATCCAGACCTCAAACCTAAGATCACTCCATGTAGAGACAGCATCCAGAGCAAGAGAGAGAACCTGGTCAATTCTTTTTTGGATTTGTTTGTTTGTTTGTTTTTAATTTGGTTTTTTGAGACAGGGCTTCTCTGTGCAGAGCCAGCTGTCCTAGAAATCATTATTTTTATTTGTGTATGTGTACTGTTTGTGCACTGTGTGCATGCAGTACCCTTGGCAGCCAGAAGAGAGCATTAGACCACTTGAGTGAGGTTACGGAGGGTTGTAAACCACCAAGCCCATGCTGTGAACCACACTTGGGTCCTCTGCAAGTACAGCAAGTGCTCTTAGCTGTCAATCCATCTCTCCAGCTCCTATGTTGTAAATTATGGGGGAGAGGTGTGTGTCGTGTTCCCCAGCCGCCTGGCTCCCAAGCCCCCAGCTGCTGGCCCGCTGAGCCACTGGTTGCCTGCACCTGAAATAACCACGTGAGGACGGTATTCATTTAAACTCTGCCTGGCTTATTATTACTAGCCTTTTCCCGGCTAGCCCTCACCTCATAAACTAACCCTTTATAAAAGTCTGTATGTCACCACGAGGTGGGTGACTTACCGGACGGATCTATGGTACTTCCACCTGCGGCGGGGGCCTCATGGCGACTGGCTCACTTTCCTTTTTCTCCTCAGAACTTCCGTTCTGTCTACTCCGCCCACCTAAGGGCTGACCTATCTTATAAGCCAGGCAGCTCTTTATTCAACCAATAAGAGTAATACAAAATACAGGAGAACACTCCCACATCACTCCTAAACAGAAATCTTATCAAAGAAGAAAACCAACTCAGACTCTTAATAAACCTCACAGCCTTTCCTAAACTGGGAGGTAAATTATTGGCCTAACAGAAAGAAACGAACAAATGAGGTTGCTTCAAGTTTCACTGGCAACACAAACCCAGGCTCCACAAACTACTCAGTATGAACCTGGGAGGAAAGAGGAGGAAGGAGATGAATGACAAGCAGAAGCACAAGGGGTGAAGAAGGCATCTGAGTGTCTCAAGAGCCTCTGTTGGGCAGGAGACGGGTAGCACCCAGTTGAGGGCATCCTGAGTCCCTGGGGCCATGACAGACTGAACTCATCCTCCTGAAAGGTTAAAGGTCAAATTAGCTCCCCAGTCACTGAAGCCCTCCAGAACAATGACGAGGATTTGAAGCTTAGAAACTTTCTTTCCATGCCCAGGTGCAAATGTGCACCTGTGTTTGCTAAACAAATGCTAACATATAAGATGAATCCTGTGTTCCCCACAGCCCAGGGGAAAGGCACTGCACACGGAGCACCAGCACCAAAACAGCCACACCAATGACCACCCTTTCTTGAGCTCTGCGTGCCCTCCTTTCCCAAGGAAAACTCATTACATCACACCATTTCCAGGTGGAGAAGCCAGGAGGCCGTAAGCTCCCTAGGTTACATAGCCGGAGAACAATGGGGCAGGTGTTGGCACCAACCTGGGCAGAAGAGGTAGAAGCCAGCATCTCTGCTTTGCCACTGCTTCTGGACTCTGTTCACTGGGACCAGTTATCAAAATAGGCCCCACTGTGGGCCGATTGGGTGATAATTTATTTAAAAGGGGCAATTCGCTCAGAAGAATCAGGAGGCTTACTACTGACAAGTCACCTGGTTTATAAGAATAAAAGTGAGAAAGAAGGTGTATATGCCACAATCGTGTATATACACATCATGCCACAATCACGTATGTTCACATATGCATCTTTTTTATAGCCATCCTCCATGAATCTAGGTCCTTATTGACATGGAGAGCTACAGAAACTCTTAGATTTGGCATTGCTTTTACATGGGCACTGGGGATGGGATTCAGGAATAACACAAGCAGGAGGATGAAAAAGTTGAGCCGTGTGTGTTAATTCAACCTCTTTGGACGCAAGTTAATTGTTACACTAAAAAAAAAAAACTATCAACAAATGCTGGATCTAATAGAATGACATAAAAATTACAAAAAACTCACAGGATACCCAAAGATACCCTGCCCCCGGCAAAGAAAAATTTCTCTGGGAGATAAATCTAGAAGCAGACATAGAGGCAAATGCTAAAAGTTCTTAAACCTTAAAGGCCCTCTTGGTAGGAGACTGGATCAGGAATGGACCCAGCAAAATTTGTACTTGCCCATAAAGGGTCAGTTCCTCTGTATCCAAAGGTCCAAAGGTTTCTTTTACAAACTAAAATGAAAGAGCAAAGCCAACAGTAGAATTAAAAGCTCTCTAGAGTTATAAAGATCGCCTGTGGACCACGAATATGGCTTCTGAAAAACTAACACAGAATTTAGTGGGAAGATAGTAAAATGTTAACATACCAATGAGACTGTTAACGTGTTCAGACTCCAGTATCAAGTAGTAATAATGGATAAGTACCAAATACTCAGGCTGTTGACGTGTTCAGACTCCAGTATCAAGTAGTAATAATGGATAAGTACCAAATACTCAGGCTGTTAACATGTTCAGACTCCAGTATCAAGTAGTAATGATGGATAAGTACCAAATACTCAGGCTGGCTTTTTAGAGCCATGTCAAAAGCTGGGAGGAAAGTTCAATAGTAACTCTGTGGCTAGCTCAAACCTAACGCAGCAAAACTTAGGATTTACATAATAAAATAAGCCGGGTGTGGTCGCAGGCTTCAGCACTAGGGAAGGCAAGCATCAGGAATTCAAGATCACTGTCAGCTCCTTAGCAAGTTTGAGGGAGATAACCATGATAATCAAGACAGATAATGAAAAGCAAAAACAACATTCTTCCAAGAAAGGAAATAAAGCGGCATTCAGACGCCTACTGTTTGTAAAGGACACACGTCCTCTTCCTTCTCGCCAATCCTCCCCACCCCAAATAATGTTTATCTTTTTCACTCTTAACAGACAAGCAAACTGGCATTGTGATTAGTGAGATACCTGCTGGACTCTAAAACCACGTATTTCCTACTACTCCTTGCTTTAGAGCGGGGGATGAGGGGGTGAGAAGAATGGGAATGAGGGGGAGACGACAGAGGAAGCACTCAGCAGCCCAGGTGATGCATTCCCTCAGCTCCAAGATCCCAACACCTGAAGTGAGGCTGAACGTGGAGCTGGCCCTGAACTTGGTTTACTTCCCAGTAGGACTTGTTTTTACTAAACCATTTGCTCCCGGAAATCACTGTTTTAAATCACCATCTTAAACAGAAAAAGAAAATCCCCTGAAGTCCCCTACTAGGAAGAGATAACAAGTAAACTTGGGTGTGAATTACCCTTAAAATAAATAACAGAGAGTTTGAAGGTGGCCAGCGCGGAGCTGACAGGCATGTTGGATGTGTTGGTTGGTATCAAGTAAGCACACGGGTCCTTTGGCCTCTCTTTGGTGCCCAACACAAAGAACCAGTGAAAATTATCCAAGTGCGGTCCTTAGAAGACGATAAGCGAACACGGCGGTTACAGATTCACACTGAAAAGAACAAGGAAATCTCTACATAAAGAAAACCATTAGCAGCTTCAGAGGAGTAATTGCAGGCAGGTGTGACTGAGCCCCAGAAATTAATCAGCTAGTAACCACTCATCATCCTTCACTCGGTCTATGCATTTATAATAGGGTTTAATAAGGTCTTAACAAAAGATGGACAAATGAACGGCACTTTAACCTAACACAAGGGCACTGCTTAGACGATGAAAACCACAGCTTTGACCTCATGTGTCGTTTGGTTTTCCTCTTTTGAAAGGGACCTCTATTTACTAGATAGTAAATATATCCATCCTTTATAGCTTTTCTTCCTCGAGGCAGTTAGCCTTCCCCTGTGGCCAAGGAGTGCCTGGTGTCTTCCCGTACTTCACTGGTGTTATCTGGTTTAATGTTCTAGGGGTTAAAGGGAAGAATTTCTAAAGCAATACATTTTTTTAAAAAAGGGGGGGTTGGGGAGCGAATCTTTCCTTCGCTCTAATAGAGTGGGCAATTCGCAGAGCATGGGGGACTGCACAGAGCTAATAGCCACCAGAGAAGAGCTAGAACAATGCCTAAAACACTGAGGGCAGGCCAAGGGGACCAGGGAGCTTGCTGATTCTCATATAGAGCCTTTCACTTTCTTGAGCCAATTCCTCGCCGCTGGTGCTCTTTCCCACAGAGGTCTAGAGATCTACATTCAAAGCCTCCCCGGGCAGAGAGGTACACGCCTACAACTCTCTTGGAGGAGCTGGCCAGACATTTCTTTCACTTCGGGCTGAGAGAGTTAGCCAAGAAATGATTTAAAGACCCGGCGCTGTTCCATGCCTCATCTCCCGCTGCCTGACGCGTTTTCCTTCAACAGGCGCCGAGAAGTGACAGCTCCAGGCACCAACCCGGGGAATTAGGACAGCCAGCCGGCGGAGGTGCGTCGGAGTTAGTGGGCACGACCCCACAGTCACCCGGAAAACTATTTGTTTTCTCTATTACTCCCCCACTCCTTCACTGATGCGCAGTGAAGGAGCTTGGGAAGCAATGGGTCTAACCCGCTTCATCCTTCCCAGCAGGTGCGCCGCGGCCAGAAACACTCCTCCCTAAGGTCATTTTCGGGCGCACTGGATCGCCTTTGCCCCAAAGTCGATCAGTGGAAGATTCCCAGAAGGGCGGTGGTCCTCTCATGACAGACAACGACACTTTTCAAAGATCCCCAATTCTTGGGTTAACTCTGGGATCTTAACTCCCGACATGTGAGTAGCTAACCAATGAAAAATACAACAAAATACCCAAACAGCTCCCGGGAGATTCCTCCCCGGAACAGGTGAAAACCCTAAAGAACTGGGAATGTCGCTCAGCTGTCCTTTGCCAACCGTGGACCGCGGCGGGAGTTGAAACTTCCGGTACCACCACCCCAGCCCCCCCAAATACCACTTGTCCCGGCACGGGAGCCTGGGAGCTCGGACAGCAGCTGACACCGCATCGCGGATGCGTGGAATCCACCAACCCGTGAATCACTGAAGGAGTCAGGGGACCCTGCCGGACTGATTGGATCCCAGAGGTCGGGAAACACCGGCGCTTCGCCCCTCTTACCTAGTGCTCACTGGGCCCCAGCTGGGGCATCCGTGGGGTGCGCGCCGCTCCAAGGCTTGTGCGCACCTGGCCGCCTCCCGCCCGGCCCCAGCGCTGCGGCTGCGCTAGCGCTGCATGGCACACAGGGGCTGGCCGGGGGCCCCGGGAAGCCTGTCCAGTTGGCCGCGACTCCTCCGGCTCTCGTGGCTCGCCAAGGGCTCCCGCCTTCCTCCGCCCCGCGTCAGTGCGCCCTTCCTCGGCGGCCGCCCTTTTCCCTCCGCTCTGTCGGACCGGACAAACTGGTTTCTCAGCTCCCAGGGAGGAGCTTCTCGCCTCCCCCTAGCAGCGGCCGTGGCCGCGCGCGGCTTGAGGACCAAGCTGGAGCTAGGGCCGGGGGCGGGTCCCGCCGTCTGCCCTCCCTCTATCCCTCCCCGGGGCGGAGAGGTGTTGAGCTGCCAGGCGTGGGGCTGGTTTACGCAGCCTTGCTCTAGTGCGAGGTCCTAGCGCCCCAGAGGCTTGTGGCCACCCTGACCGTGACCGATCTTAAGCCTATCCTGTGATCCTGGCTCTGGGGGCACTCCTGATCCCTGCTTCACAATCGCGCGCCCCCACGAGCTTAGAGCTTCGCGTCACTTTCCCATCCACTGTGGGCTTGGCTGCAGGCCGGGGTTGGCGACCGTGCCAGCCCGGAAAGCTGGCGGGGTTACTGAGAGCCGGGGACCTGAACTCCTTCGGTAAGAGGAGCCGCGCTCGCCCCTGGCCAAGTCACGTCTAGGGATCAGTCACCAAAGGCGGTGGAACAGATGGCACTAAGTCTCATAAGACTTCGAGAAATTGTAATTGCAGCAAGCTCACATTCTGCTGAGTTGTGTCGCGTGTTAGGACCTTGGAAGATACAATGGTGTAACAGGCTAACAGTGTTATGGTTGCAAGATTCAGACCCGCATGTGCAGCGTTGCTGGAGGCTGTTTGGAGTATGAATCGCACCTCCCATGCAGCATGAGGTGCTGTTTCTACAGCTGCATCCCTTAGGCTCTCAGAGCTTACCTAACTACCAAGTCGCTGGGGTCAGAAGGGAGACACACAAAGGTCTGCAGGAGATTTAAAAGGTAGCTGTTAACTGTTAACGTTCAGCACTAACTGTATCTTAACAATGCACCTCATAAAAGCACCTTGCAATTTCGTTTGTCAAATAATTCTGTAACATAGGAATAATAGATCTGTTATCCTCTTTTTTTTTTAATTGTTGCTGCTTTTTAATCCACGGCTGTCCAAATCAGATACTGCAACTCACCACTATCAGCAGGGGCTAGGAAATTCTGTTCCCTTGGGCACCAATTCTTTCAAAGCTAAGAAGGGAACTTAACTAAATCTGTCCCTCTAAAGAACTCAAGATTTTATCAGGGAGTGACTTCATTCTTGGGATTAATGTCTACACTCTGCAACTGGGAAGATCTAAAAATAATAAATAATTATTGTTATTATTAATTTAAAAAAAAGAACTCAAAATTCAAGGGTTGAGGTGGAATCCTACTCCCCAGAGAGGCTGAATAGCAAGTAGTTCACCTCTTCTCTCATCTCTCCAAAGACCCTAGTGCTGCTCCTGGCCCCTCCTTAAAAACCCTTCTTCACCTGACT
>JAQHUG010000091.1:2675858-2705957 GCA_028555095.1 Dicrostonyx torquatus | reverse complement strand
AGTCATTTGTGGGTGTCATGCTGTGTCTAGGGTGGAATGGTTTCTATTACCAGGATTTCTGGGAGAAAAAAAAATAACATGCAAACAAAACCATCTAAGGCCACGTGTTGTGATGATAAAGCTACTCCAACAGAGTTAATTCATTGGGAAACTGGAAACAGGAGACTGAGGGAATCTGGTCAACTTTCATTGACCTGTTGTCACCTGACTTGCCACATCTAAGAAGGAAGTTCTTTCTCCACAAAGGCAAACAGCAAACGTCCTAAATGCCGGCAGGTATTGACAATCTGAAGACAAGACGTTCTCACTGAATCACACTATGATTAGAGAGGCCAGGAGCATGTGATCCAGTAGCTACAGAAACAAGTCAGCTATAGTTAGGAGCTAGGAATACAAGTCAAATGCTGTAGGTGAGAGCAGAATTGAGAACTGCCTTGTGAGTCATGCTTTGGGACTTATCTTGAGAGTGGGAAGATTCTGATTTCTCCACAAGGTTTTAAAATCAATCTGCTCCCTTCCTGAATGAATTTTTTGTTTTAGTTTGACACAAGCTAAAGTCATATGAGAAGAGGGACACTCAATTGAAAAAAAAAATCCTTCATCAGATTGGCCAGTAGGAAAGTTGGTAGTATATTTTATTAACTGATGATCAATGTAGAAGGGCATAGTTCACTGTGGTGCTGCCCTGGGCAGGTAGTCCTAGGGAGTGTAAGAAAAAGCAAACTGAGCAAGCCAGGAGGAGCAGGCCAGTAAGCAGCTCCTCCATGGCATCTCTTCAGTTCTTGACTCTAGGATACTATTTTGAATTCCTGCTCCAACTTCCTTTCATGATGGAGTGTAAGATGCAAGCTGAAATAAACACGGAGTATTCCTAGACATCCTTTAATTCTTTTACTTACAGCTCTACCTTGTCCAAGTCAGAGAGCCACTTCCTGTCACTGTTGACGGCCAGCATCTTCCTGCTGCACAGGGTTCTCTGGATCTCCTCCACAGCACAGCCTTGCATGTGTCTAAAGAGCAGACACAATCTTCCTCACGTTACTCTGCGTCTTCTTGCGGAAGCTGAACTCTGCTCATAGCTTTAAGCCAAGCTTTCCTGTGGCTTTGTGTGGATAGATGATACAGTTCTGGATTCGGTGATGGGTACAACTCTCTGACTATACTTCTTGCCCATGTGATTCTTTACACAGGATGGAATACAGATGAGTTGACAGGACTGGTGGCAGCAATGTTGGACCACTAGACGATGGGAAAAACTTATGTGTATTGGAACAGGCAGAATAACTAGATAAGAACTACAGGCCTTAAAACTATCCATAATGTATCTAATATTGCCATACTGGCTAGGAATTTTATCTGTCAGAAAACTATACTTCCCTATTGCACAAGCCAATGTATTATTGATCTTCACCATCATGGCAGCAAACCTAATACTCATGCTAATTTCCACCTTGAGAAAAAAATATTAAGGAAGGGAATGATGGGTGGAGGGACAAAGGACAAATTTTACTCGTTCAGTTTAACTCAAAAGCAACTTTGAACATGCAAAACCAGGCATCAATAACCACAGCATATGAAGAAAATTACATATTTTTCAATTGGTAACTGCTTTCACTTTCCTTTCTTCCACTGTGACTGGCTGGAGCAGCATTCAGATCCATCACCTGATCAGTATCTCATGACCCTGACATCAGCTGTCAGGTTAGACCATGGCAATCGGATCTTGTAGTCTCAGCATAAGGGATTCACAGCCAGTAAATTTCACAGGCTCTGGGGCAGGTTACTAAATTATCACTGGAGAGTAGATTCTCCATGACTGTGTTTTTAATCACCTTTCAGAGCCCATAAGCCTTGCTGAGCAGCCTTTATGTATGAATCCTCAGTTTCTCTTCAGGAGTGACTTGCATGTGAATGAATGGCCTTTGGAGACTTTATCAGGTTGGGATTTGTGTTCCACATGGTGGTGGGCCACTGACACAAACCGTGAGACCCAGCATCCAGACTTCTGCACTTACCAAGGGGCATTTGAAGGATCCACTGGAGGCATCTTGCCACCACAGAGAACAGATGAGCCTTGAATTCAAGCGGAAGCACAGCCCACACTGCAACCATATCAAGAGCTGGAATCTTTAGAAACTGGTTGGCTCTGTCTCTGAGATGGAATTACTACTCTTATAAAACAAGAGTCTTGCAGGAGACTGCTTAGCCTGACTGTCAGGGTTGGGGAAAATGATACCTACTGACTTTCTATGTTCTTTAACCAATCTCTCACAAGAAAAACTAAAGCATGAGGCCTCTCTCAGCAAGTGGAAGAGAGATCTGCAAGTCTGGTGGCAGCTCCTGAGCCCTGCAAGCTACAGAACTGTGTGCTTTGAGATGCACCTCTCCCCATTTCCTTCATCTGCTAAACGGTCCTTCTGACTTGCTTAGTTGAATGAGCTTGGTAAGAATTTAATATCCTTCCCCTCACTGTGGTAAGATATCCTGACATAGGCAACTTCAGGGAAGAAGGCCCAGTGTTAAGGGTGGAGTCCGCCATGCTGGACAAACCAAGGCTGAAGGAGCTTGAAGCAGCCTGCCATTCACAATCAGGAAGCAGAGAGCGGCCCTGCAGCTCAGCTCTCCTTCTCCGTGTTTACGATCCCAATCAGACACTGGTGTCACCCACTGTAGGTTCATCTTCCCACCATCCCCAGAGACCTGTTTCCCAGGTGATTTAGATACCCGTCAAGTGGACGAATAGTATTAACCAACATAGTCAGCTATTCCAAAGAGCCCTGGTGACAGCAATACCAACTGAGGTATTGTTTTTCACCTTCTTTGAGAATTTTTGGCACAAAGTGCTGTGCTTAAAATCTTCATAAGCCTGGGGATGTAGCTCAGTTGCGGAGTGCTTGCCTGACATGCACTGGATTTGGGATTCTGTCTTCAGCATCAGAAGAAAGATGTTTGTAAAGGGATGCAGATGGGTAATGCTACCAAACGTGCAGACTTTCCCTGCCATCTTCTACAAGAAAATATGACCATCACCAGAGAAGCCCCCAGTGGGCAGGGGGCTCCTCTTCTTTCTCTGTCTCATTTGTGTATCCTTAGTTTCTCATTCCCAGGCATTGCTTCCTGCTCTGTCTTAACATGCGTGTTATCGCGGTTTGGATTCCTGGTGAAGCACCATCCCCCAGCACCACTGGGTTAAGAGGTAGACTCTTTAGAAGATGGTTGGCTTGGGAGGTCTCTGTCTTTGGAGTGGCATTGTTACCCTTATAGAAAGAGCTCAAGGGAGACTACTTGGCTCGTTTGTCCTCTTGTACAGTGTGAAGACCCAGCCTCAATGCAAATCTTTGAAAGAAGACAGTCAGTCTTCCCCAAATATCAGATCTGTCAGGGCATTGACCTTGGATTGTGATTTATATTATTTTTTTTTTAATTCTGTATATAATGTATTTTAATGATATTCAGCTCCTTTCTCACCTCCCCCTGGAACCTTTCTTTCCAACATGCCCCCTCCAGCTTTGCATCTTCTTGTGATTATTATAACCCTCCAACTTTAATTAGGGCTTCTTGCATGGGCCTGGCATGGAGTTATTTACTGGATGATGGACAACTTACCAGCAGCTATGCCACTGAATAAAAGTAACTCCTGCTTCTTCATCAGCCATTAACTGCCAATAACTCCTCAGCTAGGAGGGGCATCATGCCCCTCCCCCATCATTGCTATTTAGAAATCATTAAATCTAAAATATTTCATGATGGACAGAGATGCATTTGTTTCTAAACAGCATCTTCCTTAAGTTTTCATACTTTGAAATTTTTATAAACAGAGTAGTAATACCATACACATGCTATATATATTTTCATTCCAAAACTGAGAGACCCATCTGGGATGATGCCAATAGCTCTGTTCATTAATTCTCACTGCTATATGTGGGTATATATAAACACATATGAATATTCTACAATTTATTATAATGTTGTACATGAAACATGTACACAAATGCATGCACGAGTGTTTATATAATAGGGTTTATTTTACCCAGGGTTAATTTGACACACTTGTTTTTCCTAGAGCTTGGCTGTGTAAGAGAGTAGCTATGAGCCCCTCTTTAAGTGGTTCCTGAACACTCAAAACATCTCAAGTCCAAGTTAAGATGAGCTGCAGGTGAAAGGCACCCAACAGATAATGAAGATTTAGTATCAGAAAAAGAAAATACCTCTTGACAATTGTTTTCTATTGCAAGCCTCTTAGGTTCACTGGTTTAAGTATGATACACTATTAGATTTATTTTCCTCTTTTTTAAAAAACGTGGCTACCAGAAAATGTAAACTTGCACATGTGTATCTTGTTAATGCTATTGACTGAGACTAAGATGACTACCACAGTGTAAAGCCAAATTTGAAGCAAGCTTTAATTAAATACTGGCCAGGTGGATGGGCTCTGGCCAGTTCCATACCCAAGTTCCTTAGAAATGGTCCTGAGATACGGTTTGCAGCTTATTAAGAAGGAAAAACCCATAATTGCTGCATTTCCCATCAGGTCCAATGGGGGCAAGCGTACCTCCTAACATACCCCCAGCCTACATCCAGTCGGGGGCAAGTGTATATCCTGATGTATTTCCTGCCCGTGAACCTCCTGTCCACATGTGAAAACATGTGGCTTGCTTTCTCCCATAAACAATAGCTTCCAACATTTCAGGACCTGTTTGTCCTTGAGCAAAGGGCTTGCAGATCAGAGGCATTTTTGTTTTATTTTTGTTTCATCTCTAAGGCATAGTAACTAAAACTTAAAACGTAACTTTGGCCCTCACAATCTCCCATTGTGGTTCACTTTGTATTTTTTCCTATTCCATATATTCTGGTCATCTTGTTTGTTTCCAGAGAGAAGGCTTTTCTGTGTTGCCCTGGTTGTCCTGGAACTCCCTCGGTGGATCAGGCTGGCCTTGAACTCAGAGACCCACCTTCCCCTGTCTTCCGAGTGCTGGGATTAAAGGCATGTTCCAGCACTGCCTGGCCCCACTTAATATTTTCTTTTGGCCTGGATGGTGAGCAATGACCCTGGGAGCTGCATGACACACACCTGCTGGATAAATGCATGAATAAGCAAGTGACCGTGGAAGGAATGAAGACTGTCACAGTCACACTTTTACCTGGCTCAAACCTTTGTCCTCAACAAGGTAACAGAGTTGTCAGAATAAAACTCTTTAGGAATCTTCTTTGCAACTTGATTTTTTCTACGGACTCCTTGGCAGGCCTTTGATGAACTCAGGAGCTTCCTTTGTCAGAAGTAGAAGTGGCCCTTTGGCCCTATGGAGGGTCAAGAGACTCAGGAACCTGGGGCTATGCATTGTCAGAAGTCTTCCTTCTAGAGTCAATAAGGCTTCTTTAGTATCTTTTGGGTTTTGTTTTGTTTTTGTCTACTAAGTTTTCTTGAAAACTACAGCTATATTTAGACACAGACACACATACATTCTCTCTCTCTCTCTGTGTGTGTGTGTGTGTGTGTGTATACGTGTGTGTTTTGAGGTAGAGGTTCACTACATAGCCCTAGCTGGTCTGAAACTCATTACGCAGCCCAGGTTTAACTCATGGTACTGTTTCTGCCCCTCTCTCTCCTGAATTGGGGATTATGGGTATGTGCTACCATAATTTTTATTATACAGAAATGATAAGGAGTAGGCATTGAAAGGAACTGACATTCCTGTGATGTGAATAGTCCACCAAGCAAGAGTGGGACTAAAGAAAGGAAAAAGGACCACCCCATCAATTACTGCATGAGGCTCCTGATTAATAATTTGTTTAAAGGTATGAACAGATGAAAGAATGAAGGGTAATATGGTCACCAAAAAAATGATTGAGAACAGCTTATAGGTTTAAATATAGTTGTATTTTTCAAGGAAACCTAACAAACATTAGTATGATCATCATTGAAAAGGTACACATTCAGGCTGGGGAGAGAGTGCAACCAGGAAAGAGTTTCCCATGCTAATGTAAGGACCTGTGTTTGATCTATGAATTCACTTAAAAAGTGAAAGACAGGCCATGCATGGTGGCACACGCTTTTAATACCAACATTTGGAAGTAGATGCAGAAGGGTCTCTGTGAGTTCAAGGCCAGGCTAGTCTACATAATAGCAAGATCCTTTCTTAAAAATAAACAAACAAATGCAATGCCAAGTTTATAATCCCAGTGTAGACAGGTGGATCCCTGGGGCTAGCTGGCTAGCTCACCTAACCTTCTTGATGAGCTCTAGACTAATGACAGTCCCTGTCTCAAAACAAACAAGCAAGCCATCAAAACAAAGTAGATGACTTCTGAGGAACAACACAACCCTAGAGGTTGACCTCTGGTCTCCAAAATCAGACTATATATGTAAACAAACACACAGAGAACACGTTCCTTGACATTTTAAACAGAAACTTACTAATTTTTTTTAATTTCTATTTTTGTTTAATTAAATATAATTACATTATTTCTCTCTTCTTTTTCTCCCTTTAACCCTTCCCGTGTCCCCCATTGCTCCATCTCAAATTCATGTTTTCTTTTTCTTTGTTTCTTCTACACACACACACACACACACACACACTCACACACCTGTGGACATGCATGCACATAAGTATCCAAATACAACCTGTTCGGTCAATTTAAGTTATTTGTGTGTATATGATTTCAGAGCTGACTACTCGGCATTAGATAACTAATTAGTGGACTCAAGCTTGGGGAAGGCTAGTTCTGTTCTCAGTATTTCTTAGTTGCCTACAGTTCTTTGTCTAAGTTTGGGCACCATGACATTTCCCTCTTGTCTATTAGTGTCACTCTTGTTTAGGTCTTGTTGAGACAGCCATGTTGTTAAGGTTTCGTGGGTGTAAGCTTCCCAAATGTCATTTCAAGGAGACACAATCTCACAGCAATCTCCCTGCTCCCACGATGTCCTCTGCACTTCAGTACAGAAGTCATGTTGGAGAAGCATCACTAGGGTTGAGCATCCCACAGTCATGGTGTTCTCTGCACTTCAGTACAGAAGTCGTGTTGGAGAGGCATCACTGGGGCTGAGCATCCCACAGTCATGATGTTCCCTGCACTTCAGTACAGAAGTCATGTTGGAGAGGCATCACTGGGGCTGAGCATCCCACAGTCATGGTGTTCTCTGCACTTCAGTACAGAAGTCATGTTGAAGAATCATCACTAGGGTTGAGCATCCCACAGTCATGATGTCCTCTGCACTTCAGTGCAGAAGTCATGTTGAAGAATCATCACTAGGGTTGAGCATCCCACAGTCATGATGTTCCCTGCACTTCAGTACAGAAATTGTGTTGGAGAGGCATCACTAGGGTTGAGCATCCCACAGTCATGATGCCCTCTGGTCTTCAGTACAGAAGTCGTGTTGGAGAATCATCACTAGGGTTGAGTATCCCACAGTCAGTTGATCTCTGCATTTTGACCACTTGTGGTTTTCTGTAATGGTCTCCATCTGCAGCAAAGAGAAGATTCTTTGAGGGGGTGAGATCTACACTTTTCCATGGGTATAAAGCTAAGTATTTAGAATTTGGTTAGGAATTAAGCTTGTTTGGTGACGGGGTGAGGGCCACACTCTTTAAAAGCCACTTCATCTAGGTGGTATTTCTTGGGTTGGTTGGTGTTTGTTTTGGGAAGACAAGTTCTTGCTCTGTAGCCAAGGCTTTCCAGTAATTCCCTAGGTAGTCCAGGAGGGCCTCTAACTCACGATCCTCTGCTTTGACTGCCCAGGTGCTAGGGTTATGGGTTGGTGACACCATGTCTGGCTTGAGTCATATGTCTCCAGAAGCCTTTGGCTAGCTAAGTGCTGGGCCTCTTGTCCCACTGTCTTGTTCCCAGTGATTTCTATCTCCTTTCTCCAAATTCAAGGCCAATGCTGAATTGTGCTATTCTCTCCGAGTTTGAGGAGCTTTTGTGTGGTCATGGGGCAGAGGGAAGTGGATGCATTTTCTCCTCCTGCCTGAGCTGAACTCCTAAGCAAGAGGGAAGAGCCACTGAAGGCCTTGTTATGCCCTAGACCATAAATTAAATTGTTCCAAGAAAGAAATCTCAAATTCAGCAGGCACAGATATTTTTACTGTGACCTAGAGTGCCCCCATTTCTAGAACTTCAGTTGAGTCAGTCATGGCATGAATGATTCACATTTGCCACCCACTTCGTACTCCCTCCTTTCACACTTTAGCTTCCTAGGTCCTCACCCATGCTTGCATGGACAGAAAGGGGGTCATCTACACCAGGACTGAGCAGTTTATTTGCCTCATGGCACGCTCTTCCTCCGAAGCTTATGTCCAACATCTCTCTTGATTCTGAGCCCAGATCCAGCCTCTTGCTACCATGCTCTAGAAAGCCATTCCTAGTCAATTTAAGTTGCCACAAAAATTCAAATTTTCACTTAGTACACTTTGGATCTGCTTTATTGCAGACACAAAGTACTATCATTGTTCCAAGGAGATGCTAAATATAGAAGACCATATGTGTTAGAGCATGCTTTATATGTATTAGAGGGAGAATGTGTGAAAACCCTTTCTGACACAATAATGGCCAGCAGTATTTGGTATTTATGATGATATAAATGGTACCACATGAGAGGAGGTTTTAGAAGACATAACAGGAGGCAGGAAGCTGTGAAAGTCAACACCATGAGTTTAGGTTAAAGATACTTGGAGGTGTGTGTGTGTGTGTGTGTGTGTGTGTGTGTGTGTATTGAATATATTGAAGAACATATGTTGAATATTCTTCAGTTGTAAAAGGAAGTAGATTCAGACCCAGGCCATAAACAGCATGAATCAATCTTGAAGATATAATGCTAAGTGAAATAAACCAGTCATAAGAGACCCAGTGTTGTATGATTCTCCCTTACATGGAGTCTCTAGAGTTGTCCATGTTAGAAATAGAAATGGGAAGTAGAATTTAGTTCCTATGGGCTGTGAGGAGCTGGAAAAGGGAAGCTAATTTTAAATTGGTGTGGAGTGTCAGATTTGCTAAGTGAAAAGCTTCAGGAGAATTGTTTCCCTACAATGTAGATGTGTTTAACACTACTGAACCAAACCCGTAAAGACAGTTAAGATAATATATTTCATGTTGTACTTGTGAGGCACTAGCCACAATCATAATAATGAGAAAAATAAGTTTAGGTTTTTTGCACATTTGAACGTTGGCCTTTCTACCTACTTGCTGGGTGATTATGGCGAATTTACATAGCCTTCCCACATCTCAGTTTCCTCAGTTGTTGGAAAGGATGTGGTCATTGTCCAAAGCCAGTGGAGGACCACAGCATCCCAGCCATGCCGCTTCCCAGCCTGAGGTATGCTGAGCCAACGACTCAGCCTTTCGTGACTCAGACGCTGCTTGTAAATGGGGTTGATGACCATAGTGATGAAGCATAGATGCATGTAAATGAAAACTTAAGAAGAACTCGGCACAGTCAGTTTTATGAAAATATCTCTATTTATGACCACAGAATTTTGAAGATTCAATGAGTCAGTGCAGATACAGTATTTAGGGCAATGCCCAAAATGTAATCATTCCATAAATAATAATATTATTATTCCATAAATTCCATAAATAATAAATAATAACTAAACCTCCACAGTATCTCATTCTTTGAATGTCATTAGGTGAAGGAAACCTTAGATTGAAAAGAATTTTTAAAGTGGTTTTGAAAATAGAATAACTGTACCCCTAACAATGTAGAAAATCAAGTGAGGATCCAGGCAGGAGCTTGGATATTGACATTTACAAGTCGTCCCCCTCCACCCCCAGCTTTCACAACCCACACGTGTATCTATGATAGTTTGGATTAA
This sequence comes from Dicrostonyx torquatus, assembly GCA_028555095.1. Taxonomy (NCBI): domain Eukaryota; kingdom Metazoa; phylum Chordata; class Mammalia; order Rodentia; family Cricetidae; genus Dicrostonyx; species Dicrostonyx torquatus. The sequence goes on along the minus strand of JAQHUG010000091.1, from coordinate 2,696,148 downwards.
AATGTTGCACAAAGACTATATGCTAAAGGCTTTTTTATTTTTATCAGTCAATGGGCTTTTGAGAAATGATTGGATCATGAGAAGTCAAACATCATCAATGGGCGGATCTATGGTTGGGTTCATGACTTGATGGCATTGTTGGGATGTGGTAGAAACCTGAGGAAGTGGGACCTGGTTGGAGGAAGTGGTGACTGGGGGTATGCCCTTGGGCATGGCTTGTCCCTTGCTGCTCCCCATTTTCTCTCTCCCGCTGACCCACCAGAGGCTATGAGCTCAGCATCTTTGCTCCACTGTGTGTTTCCGGACATGTTGGGTCTCATCAGAAGCTCCCAGGGAGGATCTACATGACCGTGGATAGAAACCTCTGAAGCTGTAAGGCAAAATAAACCCTCCCTTCTTCTAAGTCACAGCAACGGAGAGCAGACCGAGTGCTAAGTTACTATATGGAAAGTGTATGTGGGCCTAGCATTCCGATCTGACTCTGGGTTTGTTTGTTTGTTTTTTATTAAGACCAATTAGAATTTCTGCAACATTTATGGGGCATTTTTTAAATTGCTAATTGCCATTGGAGGGCCCAGCCTACTATAGGTAGTACCATCCCTAGGCAGGTGACCTGAACTGTATATGAAAGGTAGCTAAGCAAACCAGAGGGCACACAGAAAGCATCATTCCTCCATGGTCTCTGCTTCTGCTTCAGTTTCTGCCCCAGGTCTTGCTTGAGCTTCCCTCTATGATGGGCTGTAACCTGTATGATGAAATAAATCCTTTTCTTTTTTATGTTTGCCCTGTTTAGGGGTGAGGGGAGTTGAAACAGTTTCTCTATGTAACCCTGGCTCTTCCAGAACTCGCTATGTAGACCAGGTTGGCCTTGAACTCACAGAGATCCTTCTGCCTCTGATTTTACCTCCCAAAGCTGAAATCAAAGGCGTGCACCACCATGCCTGGCCTCCACTTGCTTTCAGTCAAGGCAAACAAACGAAGATGACCAGTAAACCGGGTGCAGATTTGTTTGTGTTCAGATTTTTGCAATGGTGCCTATTTCTTTGTAATGACCGTGGTGCTGGGCACCAAAATCAGGGGTCTTAGGCATGCTAGGCAAGCCCACTGCCACTTAGCTACACCATCAGCTCTCAAAGTACTTTATTTTTATGATCTGTATGTATTTATTTGTGTGTGCACTCTCACACTCATGTGCTGTGTGTTCGTGTGTGGGGGTCAGGAGACAACTTGCAGGAGATAGTCCTCCCCTTCTACCACATGAATCACAGGGACTGAAAACAGATCACCAGGCTTGATATATACACCTTTACCCCCTGAACCATCTTGCTGGTCCTCGGGTTACTTTTATGTTCATTTGCTTGAGTCAGGGTCTCACTGGGTAGACCTGGTCATCCTGGAACTTTCTATGTAGACCAGGCTGGTCTAGAACTCACAGAGATGTCTGTCTCTGCCTCCTAAGTGCTAGAATTAAATGCTGGCATGCCATACCTGCCCCCTCAAATTACTTTTAAGTTGCCAGACAAATGAAATGTCACTTCATATAGCCTCTGCGTTATCTGTTTCCCAGGTAGCGATGTTTCAATAGCAGGGCTGAAGATGCTTTTGGAGTTGGACAGGGGTGAGCTTTGCAACATGGAGCTGAAGGATTCGAGCCTAACTGCATTGTAAACGAAAAGCTTTGAAAGAAAAATATTGGCAGAAATCTACAGGAGCAAGGACTAGAGTTTTATACGTGATATCGCAAGCAAAGCCCATGAAATAAATCTTGATGTCTCGAACTTTATCAAACAGAAACTTTCCTTCTGTAAGCAGCTGCTAAGACGATGAAAAGTCCAAGTGCAGCGCTACAGAAAATATTCTCAAACCGCATATTCTGGGAAAGAATTTATATCCAGAATATACAAAAAGCCCTCACAAGTCAACCGTCAAGAAAGAATCCCACTGGGATGCAGATGTCTCACTGGAAAGCATGGACAAATGACAAGGAATACAGGAAAGACCATCATCACCAAAAGCCACTGTGGAAATGTGAAGTCGAGTCACAATGAGACGTGACTACCCATCGGTCAAAGGGGCTAAGAGAAAAAATAATGATTGCACAAAATTCTGGAAGGACTCAATAAAACTGTATTTTCTCCTTGCTGGTATGACACTCCAGAATATGCAGCCTCAAAGCCTGACCGTAGGAGAGATCAGAATCTGACACTCCAAATTTGCCTCTTTGGCATACAGAGTATTTTGAGATAATCAGTTGAAATCCTGTGAAACTGTGGACAGAAGGAAAGTTCTAAAAACAGAGCAGAAATCAATCTCTTAAGAGCAATTCCCATCTGTAATGGAGAGCTCTCTTCGGAAGAGAGAGCCGGGAGATGGTGTCTGTAAAATCAATGAGAGGTTGAGGCCAGCCTGGTCTACATAGCAAGTTCCAGGCTAACAAGTGCTGCAAAGGGAAACCCTGTCTCAAACAAACATCACAGGACAGAAGACAGTGTCAATCATCAGGAGTTGGAGTTACAGGTAGTTGTGAGCCCTCTTGTGTGGCTGCTGGGAACTGAACTCTGGTCCTCTGCAAGAGCAGCGGGCACCATTAATAGCTGAGGCATCTCTCCAGCCCCCAGATAGCATCTTTAAGCATGAGTCCAGCCTGGTCTACAGAGTGAGTTCCAGGACAGCCAAGTCAACACGGAGAAACCCTGTCTCAAAATAAGAAAAAAAGAAGTTAACACGCACTGAACAGAATAAATCATTAACTGCTCTCTGACATTCACTTCCTAGAAATAAAACACATTTTTGCAAAGCCTATACTTAAGTGTTATTGTGTGGGAGATGTAAAGAAACATCTTCTCACCCTAGGTGGGCATTGACAGACCAAAGGATGGCTCTCATCCAAGACCAGCTTGGGGAACCAGTTAATTAATTGGGGTTACTTACAGGGGCACAGATGACTCCCAGGCCCCAGGCTACTGACTTACACACGCTTCAGCTCTATAGCTACAAACCCAGCCAGCCTTCAGCCTCCTATATACTCCAGCACATCCACCATACTCCCGGAACCTGGGGTGGGAGGAGGCGGCAGGCAGTCGGATCTCAGGCCAGAGTCTGATAGCCTGCTTGCCACTTATCCTTCTGTGAGGAAACAGTAACAGTGCTAACCCTATGAGGGTGATCACAGTTGCTCTGATTCAAGGTAGTAAGAGTCATGTCATGCTCGACTGAGTTCTGCTTCAGTCAAGACTGATAGCAGCGTTGTGATGAAGAACCAACGAGAGAAAACAGCTCTCCAGTGAGTGCCCAGTTAAGCAGTATCCAGGCTCTGCCACAGAACACTGCTCAGCAATCAGCCTGATGGAGCCTCATACACACACGTGGGATCCATCAAGGTAATTAGCGTGAGTAGCAAAAGCTAATCCCTAGGGTTGGCTACTGTACATTCCGCTGCTGAGGTAATGGGGCGCTCAATAATGACCGTTAATGCCTGAAGGTCTAGAATTACCTAGGACACACACCTTGGGGCCTGTCTAGGAGAAATTTGTGACAGCTGAGACGAGAGCTCCACCCTAGCCGCAGGCAGCGGAGGTCCACAGGTTAGAGTCCCCTGAACGACAAAGGAAAGCGATCTGAGCCTTGCTGCTCAGTCCTCCTCGCTTTCTTCCTGTGGAGGCAATGCAACCAGCTGCCACAAATGTCTTCTCTCCTGACTTCCTAGATGGACCCTTTTACTGAGCCCAAATGAACCTGCCCTTCCTTAAGTTGCTTTTTTCCAAGTGGTTTATCATCTCAGTGAGAAGAATAATTAATACATGTATGGTTTTTGAAATAGCAAGATTATAATTATGGTGACCAAGTCAGCGATTATCAGGCGTTGTGGATGTGGGCTTGTCACAGGCAGTAGGGGCGCTCTGTGGTGATGGGGTAACTGGTGATAAAGACTGCCTAGAACCTACAGATACACACAGTATTATAGGATGGTAGAAACAGAATAAGCTGTCCGGAGTACAGAATCTCAATATTCTGGTATGGACATTGTCTTACAAGTCTTGAAAATAATAATTTTAAAAACGTTTAATTTTTAAAGTTATGTGTAAATGTCTGTGTCTCTGTGTAGGGAGAAGGTGCCAGATACCCTGAACCTGTAGGTGACTGTGAGTCACTTGCTGTGTGTGTGGGAACTGAACTCTCTGGTCCGCCTCATGAATGGTATACCTTCTTAACCACTAAGCCATCTCTACAGCCATGAAATGCTGTCCTTAGCCAGCGGCAGTGGTGGTGGAGCTCATCTTTAATCCCAGCAGTCGGGTTGGCAGAGGCAGGTGGATCTCTGTGAGTTCGAGGCCAACCTGGTCTACAAGAGCAAGTTCCGGGACAGGCACCAAAGCTACACAGAGGAACCCTGCCTCACAGAGAAACCCTGTCTTGGAAAAAAAGAAATGCTGTCCTCTTTTGTTGCCTTTTAAAATAGACTATTCTAGTCAGCAACAGCAACTCCTAGGCTGCCAGAAGCACTCAGGCCGCAAGAGCCACAGCCTGAGGAAATTCTGTTCCCTCAGGCACCAACTCTTTCTAAGCCACAAAGAGAATTTATCTAAATCTCTACCCATTGAAAGAACTCAGATTCAAAGATTAAGGTAGAATCCTGTTCCCCTGAGAGGCTGAATAGCAAAATAGCAAGCAGCTCACCTCTTTGTCCCAAGTTCTCCCTCTTCTTTTGGCCCCTCCTTAAAAGCCCTTCTCCACCTGGCTCCTCCCTACAACTTCCTGTCAGCTAGTTGCTGACTCAGCCTCCTGATTTTATTTAATCAAATACATCTTTGCATCATTAAATAAATGTTCCAGACAAAAAACAAAAGTAACACACCTTAAAACAATATTCTACAACAATAAAATATTTTAACAATGAAGGCCGGGTAATAGACAGTGGAGCTCTTTATATGCATTTGTTTATTTATTACAACTTTTTTGAATCTTTATTTATATAAAACATTTTAAAAAACTTTATTTGAGCATAAAACCATTTTTGTTGTCTTTTTTTTCTCTTCTCTTCGTCTTTCTTTCTGCAGACAACATCTCACTGTGTAGCCCAGGTTGGCTTCAAGTACCTCAAATGCTAGGGTCACAAGCATGGGCCACCATGTTGACTCTTGCAATATACTGTAATATAAAAATTACCTCAGGATATATACACTTAAGTATTTTACACATAATTCTGAATTGTTTCAAAGGTATATCTGCTCCACCATCGAATTCCTGTGTCCTGTTGCTGAATATGTGGTTATGGTATGTTTGATATGTTAGCTATGTACCATCGTAGGGTTTCCCAGATCTTCCCTAAAGGCATTAACGTATGGTAAGTACTACTGGATTGACTGGTTTCACCCTTGTGGTTGCTTTGGTAAACGTCCCGTGATGAGTCTGGCTAGAGCACATCTAAACCGCGTGGTTCTCTACGCCACGGGTGGTGGAGAGCTACCAGCCTATTCATCAATATCACGGATCGACTTTGTCTTTAGATGTACTTCCTGTAGCGGCCAATGCATCCAATAGACTTACAGTGAGTATGTGAAGGGATGCAATCATTTAGAATTACAGTTGTATTTATTTTTATGGCGGGGGGCACATATGCTATGGCACATGTGCAGAGGTCAGAGAATAACTTGCAAGAATCAGTTCTCTCCTTCTACCATGTGGGTCTCGGGTTCCAAACCCAAGTGCCTTTGCTCACTGAGCCATCTTGTCAGCCCTGAGATAACGTAACTTTCTTAAAGCATATACTGCATATTAATCCCCCTTTCTGTACTTTTTTGCATCTCCTATCTTATTTAGATCCCACTCACAATAAAAGGATTCCAGTGAACGTGGTCCCTTTCTTTTGAAACATAAGCAGCAGAGGCTACTTTTCTGAGCAAATGTTTCTTGCACACTGTTATTCTAGCAATGCAGCCCCTCTAAAACTCTTCCTTTGGGCTTTTCTGTTCTGTAGTAGACTGCTTTGGCCGAGTTCATCTGGGGAAATCACCTATCCTTGAAGCTTAGCATTTAGTTACCTGGATATATTTCTCCCTACTCATCTCCTTGTCTGAATATTCTATTTGTCATCACGATGGGGCTGAAGCTGTCGATCAGTGTTGGGAACTGACTCATGAGCACTGCATCAGCTGCACTTCCTAGCCCAGCTAGCCTTCTGTCACTGTGCTCCCCAAGTCTGCCTCCGGGGAACACGTGAAGCCTTGGGTAGGAGGGAGGGGTGGCTGAGTGTCAAGTCAAGGTCAGATGACTTTCCTGTGTACATAGGCTCTCAATTCCATCTCTGACATGACAGAACATTAAAATCAAACAAACAAAAAGTAATTTAGCCCAAATTGAAACAGTGATGTAGGGGTTTATTATTATTATCATCACCATCATTTACATCATTACCTCATCTCCAACAGGAGCAAGGATTCAGAGGACAGGACATGTCTACACTGTGGGAAGCTGAATTCTCACCACCTTTTGGAAAGCCCTTTGGCACTATGTACAAAACCTTTAAAATGTTCATACCAGGGCCCATGAGACAGCTCACTGGTAAAAGCATTTGCTAAGCAGGCCTGACCACATGTACTCAATCCCCAGGGACCCATATGGTAGAAAGAGAGAACTGACTTCCAAACATCATCTGATCTCTTCGCATAAGCCATGAGATGTGTGCATTCGCGCACGCACGCGCGCGCGCACACACACACACACACACACACCACTTATGCATAAACAATAATAAATAAACAAAATAAAATGTTCTTGCCATTCAATTAGTCATGTCACATCTGAACTTCCGACTACAATTAGCTAATTAATTACTTACTGTGTGGTCACATTATACTTTGAAGAGCTTATCCAAAGTGACATCCGCTATAGCAAATTTCGGAAAGAAGCAGCTGGAAACTCAGTTCACTGTTTACAGAATATATTCCAACATTAAATTATCGTAACATTTTAGTTGGGTTATGATTTGTTTCATATATTGCAGTCTTAGCTGGTTTTCTGTTGGTGAAATAAAATGCCACAGCCAAGGCAACTGAAGAAAGAGCTTATTCTGGCTTATGGTTCAGGAGGAATAGGAGTCCCCCATGGCAAGGAGCTGTGGCAGCAAGCTATTAGCCTAGGGATGGGAGCAGGAGCTGAGAGATTACATCTTCAATGCAAACAGGAAGCAGAGAGCGAAGTGAAAGTGGCTCAGACTTCTAACCTCAACCCCAGCCCCCACCATAGTTACATACTCCCACCAGCAAAGCTAGACCTTCCCAAACAGCGCCACCAACTGGGGACCAAGTGTTCAAACACCTGAGACTATGGGGGACATTTTCATTCAAACCACTACAGCATTTTTAAAAACATGCTGATTCTTTTGGGACCATGAAATTTGTTTAATTAATATTGATAACTTCTAAAGAACTTAACACATAACAGATGCTTTGAATAAATTTTATTAGCACATTTAAGCTTTTCTAATGTTTGTCATGAATCAGGGCTATGGAGGAAAAACAAAAGAAAGAATTACATGTTCTGAATTTCAATACAAGGATGTGAGGGGGTGATGTAGAGAAGAAAGTAGATGCTAGGTTAAGCTGAGCTGCAGGCAAAACAACAAAGGTTTGCTCGCATTGTTTTTGTTTGATTAGTTTTTTTCCAAATCCAGTCCTTACATATGCAAAACTCATGCTATACCACTGAGCCACACCCCCAGCCCATGTTTCCTCTTCCCGAATATGGTGCAGTGCTGATCCTGTTACACCTAGTTCGTTATGCTCCGTGAGGAAGGAGAGAAACAACACGTATGGGCTCCAAAGATTTTATTAAATCACCACATATGTAGGTCACTGGTTTATCAGGGCTGCAGGTCAAGGACCCAGGAGCCTTGTTTCTCCTGACAGCCCAAGCAGAGGCAGAAGTGGGGTTTATAAGCATAAAATTCATAAGAATTTGTTGCCAAGTTACAGTTACAATTTTCCCTGGTCAGTATTTACAGATTAGGGGCTTCCTTGAATGTTCCATTGTTGTTGACCAATATACAAAGCAAACCTTTCAGTCCAACCAATCAGATTCATTTATTCCTTCTGTTGTTGAGAACAGCCATAATGTTTCTAGAGAACTAAAGAAGCATAATGGCCATTTCTACAGTTTAGGGAGGTTGGTCTGTCACTGGAAAGTTCTGAGCTCCCCTAGGGCTTGGAAACCTGAACTTTATTTCACCCTGCAGGTAAAATAGAGTCTGACGTAAAAATGGTAGTAGTCAGGCCACGGTTCTCTTGCCTGCTCCCTTCAATACCCTGACTTAAATGCCACAGAGCTGATCACCAGGGCCATTGATTCCCATTTCTCCTACACTTCCTGGCCTCTTAACTCCAAGCAATCTGGAAGTAACAATTACTCGTCCTTATCCAGGGAACTGCCCTCCTGTGCCTAAATACTTCTTCTGTCCAGAAGGAACTTGCCCTCAAGGGAGCGGCTATTACAGCAGAAACGGGTCAGTGCTGCCTTCTTCACTAGCTTATGAATTAGCAGGAACTGTGCAAGGCAGAAGGGGAGTACAACATGGAGAGGTTGGATGGCTATTTTTCACAGCAAACAGGATGTAAGGGAAAGAGAATATAAGATGGAACTATACTAATGAGCCCTTCCTGAGATCCAAAAACTTGGAACCTATGGGAAGCCTCCGATAACAAAGAAACAGAAAATGTGGTGAAATGATAAAATGTATTGCTCAAGTTTGACATCTCACAGATAGGAAAAGAAAAGTCATGAGTCAACATGCAGAAGAGAGTCTTATAATAACATCCCAAAGCAAGAGACAACAAAATTCAGGACATAATCATCATTTTAATTGTTTATTTTGGGGGGCTTTTGAATAAGCAGTGAGTCTCCCACAGTCTGGCTCATAAGGCTTTAGGACACGGGATTGGGTAAATTAGTCTAAAGGCTTTAGAAGTAGAAAAGGCTAATACATTTAGTCTTGTGTCGTTAGGTCCTTGAGACAAAGGTTGTGTGACCTGCAGCAACACAAGGGAAATCAGTTCATGATGGACAGACTCATATGAGTCACTAGAGAGGCTTGGTTACTGCCAGGCTTCATGAGCCTCCTTATTCCCCAGGGAAAGGTGAATGCGCTATCTGGCCGTTCCACAGCCCCACAACACAGGACAATCAGATGTGATAGGGAGTTGAGTCAAAGCAGGAACTCAGTTTATTACTGTGAGCATCAGCTTATGTATGTTATGTGACATGGTGTGATGTGGGGGCACCTCCAGCCAATGAGAGGCAGCCAAACCCTCCCTCTGGCTGGAGGGGCATCTACCCAGTTTTTGCTGTCTCATCCTTACTCAGACTTGAGCCAGGCCCTGAGATAATTTTGGCCCAACAGGTTACCACAGCTGAGGTCCCCATGAAGACCAGGAACTGGAAGACAATAGAGGAAGGAGTCATTAGTGAGGGAAATGGATATGAGAGAGGTGATACTTTGATGTGGGATAATTGTCTGTATTCTGTCAATCATGTTTTAAATAAACACTCTTTGGCCAGGCAGGAAAGTACAGGTGGGAAAACCAGACAGGAAGTAGAGGTGGCTCAATGAGAACAGGAGAATTCTGGGAAGAAGGAAGCCCATTCTCCACACTCCTGTCCAGTACACCAAAGAAGCAGGATGTGGCCCGCTGAGAAAGGTATGGAGCCATGTGGCTAACATAGATAAGGATAATGGGTTAATATAAGCTACAAGAGCTAATAAGAAGCCTGAGCTAATGGGCCAATCAGCTTATAACCTAATGCAGACTCTCTGTGTGATTTTTCTCTGGGACTAAATGGCTGGGGGACTGGGCAGGACATAAACCCCAACAAGCAGGCCCTCATGTTACAATACTTCATGCCAAGTCCTGATAGAACTATGTTCACAGGATAGTAAAAGGAGGATTGATTCAGCAGGGACTTTGGGACTGCTATCGGACTTTAGTGGCTTTGCTGAGCCCCATGGTGGTTCATCATCCTGAGGTAGGAAAGGATCTATAGGATCTAAAGGATTTTGTCAATATGTAATCTGATTCATAGAGCACTAAGGCTGCCAAGGGGAAAGGAGAGAAGGACAAAGTAGGCAAAGAGGGCTTCCCAGGTCACTTGGAGACAAATCTAACAAGATTTTTGTCAAGCTGGAGATCTTAGGGAAAAAACAGAAAGCCAAATGCTGTGCGAGCAAACTTCTAGAAGCATTTAAAGCCTGAGATGGCAGCTCACTGAGAATGCGTATGACATTAACCCCAATGAAAAGACTAAGCTTGACCCATAGTTGAACAAACTACCTCCCCAGAGGATTTACCATATGCTTCTCCTCTGCAATGAGGTGTGCTGTGGGTAGAGACTGTTCACCTAACCTTGATGGAAAGATGAGGGCCAATAGCGCTGGCTTGAAGACTGATAGAACCAGGCTCCAGAAATAGGCACAGAAGGTTAGAATGAATCCTTGCTCCCCCTGCTCCCCCTGCTCCCCTTTGGGCTTCAGCCAATCAGAGTCATGCAAGTTGGTTCCACTGAGACTATTGGTGGGTGGGAGATGCACCGCTAGCTCTGTCACAGCAGCCCTGGAGGGTGTGGGTAACTCATGGGACATGGCTATGGATTACTGAGGCCTATATGGAGTAGTGTACCTCACTCACATTGCTGGGCCCAGCATGGCTCCTTTATGGAGATAATTGATGCAAGAAATAGGATCCTTTCATGCCACACTGGACCTTGCTACTCACCCTCCTACAACATTCCCTTAGCTGAATATACTAAAACCAATTGTCAATTGCTTGAAACAGTTGTGGCGGGTCTTCAGAGACCCTGCACACCTTTGTAGAAATGTTTTATTGTCTAAGGTTGACCTTTGGATGTTTCACAGATTTAGAACATCATCATCTGAAAGAGAAAGCTTATGGAGTGAGAATTGGGGATCAACTGACAAGGGGTGCAAGGGCAATGGTAGGGTTATGGTTGAGTACGGTGAAAACGAAACTCAAGAAAATTAGAAACATCCTGCAAAAGTCTGTGCCTGTAAATGTTAAAACAGCAATTAAAGAGTTTATAGTTGGTTTTTTTTTTTTACTCGTTTTACTATTTTGATCTTTGGGGGCCCACCACTTGGCTCCCAAATAAATACACGGATACTTATTTATGAATGCCTGGCCTTAGCTTGACTTGTTTCTAGCCAGTTTTTCTTAAGTTATCTCATCTACCTTTTGCTTCTGGGATTTTACCTTTTTCTATTTCTGTATATTTTTTTCTTTCCTTCCTACTCCATAGCTGGCTGTGTTGTTGGACGGCTGGCCCCTTCTGTCCTTCTCTGCTTTTTCTTGCTCCTTGATCCTGTCTTCTCAAATTCCTCCTCCTATTTATTCTCTCTGCCTGCCAGCCCTGCCTATTTCCCTTCTGCCCAGCTATTGACTGTTCAGCGCTTTATTAGACCAGGTGATTTAAACAAAGTAACACAGCTTTACAGAGTTAAACAAATACAACACATCTCTGCGTCATTAAACAAATGTTCCACAGCATAAATGAATGTAGCACATCTTAAAATAATATTCCACAACAGAGTTTAAACAAAGGTTCCCCTGCATGGGTACACAGTAGCATTCCCAGAGCCATAAGTTATTGAATGAAAATCCTAGTGCCAGAGATGCAGTACCTCCCTATGAAGTGTTAGTCAGGAGATCCATAAAGCCCGTGAGGCCTCTGCACATGATACAGGATATCGCTACTGCTGCCAGTTGCATACTGGAACTAGATACTGAAGACACCATACACTTTATTGGCAGTATATGTGGAACTGCACTGATAGTTTCTTTCTTGATGCCCAGAATTAAGTGCTAGAAGGTCTTATGCAGGCCACTGCTAGAGAATTGTCACCCACAGTCCTACTCAACTATTGATTCAGCATGTTATTGTCATTGGCATACCGTGACAGCCAAGATGTGCCTTTTAGTATAATACTGGCATGACTGTTATGGGGTAAACAACTGCTTTCTCATTGGATTTTGAACTTGCTCTATAGGAATGGGACAAATGTTTGGAACTATAAAGTAAAACCCATTGGTTTATGGGAAGGACATAGGCCCTAGTAGAAAAGCTCCTACTGTTTTATTAAATGGATACTATACTACATGCCTGTCAACTTTCCATCTGCACCTTTATGTTTATGCCCAGAGGTTTTGCTGCCAGCCTTGGTCAGTGCAGATCCTTTTGCAATGGACAGACATTGGTTATTATGGAGATTTGAAAATAAGTGACTATTGTGGCCTAACAGCCCAATTCTCATCCTTAAATGGGAGAAAATAACCATAAATCTATATCACCATCAACCCCAAGGCTCACAGAACAGAGGGAAGAGGGGGGAAAAAAAGGACTATGAGAACTGGAGGATGGGGTAGGGTATCGCAGAACTCTGTGCTCCCATCATGATGTAGTTGTTGTCTTGAGACCGAGAGTAGATTGGCTAACATTCTCTCACAGAAGGCAGGGGAGTGCTCCCTAGGGCCAAGGAGATGGCTGGTGAAGCATAAGAGGCATCTTATACTTACCTCCCTGAGCATCTCATGCTTGGGTAGAGGAAGTCTCTTCACAGGTAGCTGCCCATAATTCTCTTATACTTCTGTAATTAACTCCACATAGTGGTCCTGTAGGCAACCCCAATGAACCAATTGGTTCACCAAGCAAGGTTTAGAATTGATTTGAATCATTTCTATGGTCTTCTGTTGGTGCCTCTCGGGGGGGGGTAATAGATGTTTGCTCATGTCTCCCCAAGAAATCTTGTAACACCAACACAGGATCAACATAAACACATGCTTCGGCAAACATTACAAAAACACTCTTGGCTCTGGGCCCAGTGTCAATTTTTTCCCACTACTCTCTAGCCTTACTGCTCTAAGTCTCAGGACCTGGTCCACTTTCTGGCTTCATTCACATCTCATTACACTTATTTCAGATGCCCTGGGTCTCAAGAGTTCTTGCTTTGAAAAAAAAAAGACATCAACTTATTTCAGTATCTAAAAAGAACCATGTGAAGTAGACCCCTCTTTCTTCTAGTATATGCTGTGGATGAGAAACAGCCTGCAGAGGATAAGGAACTTTCCCAAGGCCACACTGCTTGTAGGCACTTGAGTTAGTGGGAAGCTAATCAACCTCAATCTTGGTGCTAGACTCTTATTTGGACATTATGTAAGTAGCAACTTGCAAGGTGTACACTAACAGTTAAGGGCTTTTGCTGCATCTTTTTGAGATGAACATGTGATTTTTATCTTTCCATCCACTTATATAATTTATTGTATTTATTGAGTTACATATATTGGAACAATGCTACATTTTTAGAATAAGACTCAACTGATTTAATTTGCTCATATTTTATTGGGAATTTTGTATTCAGACCTTACTCAACCATAACCCTACCAAAATCTGATACAAGGCATACAGACTGCAGAATTTTTGTTTGTTATGTCTTTACTTGGTTTAGGTATCAGAGTAACACTAACTTCGTGGAATAAATTTGGGAGTCCCCCTTCAGTTCCTATTTAAGAAAGGTTGGTTGTAGTTCTTTGAACATCTGGTAGAATGCTGGGTCTGGTTTTTTTTTGTGGGGGGGTTGTTTCATTTTTTGTTTTTGACAATTGGAAGACTTTTTTATTATTGTTCTAATCAACTCCTATATTACAGGTCAGTTTAAGTTGTTGGTCTCTTCTTGGTTTTATTTTGGTAGTTTGGGTGAATCAAGAAACTGATCTGTTTCTTTTAGGTTCTCCAGCTAAATGAAATACAGACTTTTTTTTTTAAGTATTCCCTTAAAATATTCTGTGTCTCTTTGGTGTCTGCTGTAATGTTCATTGTCCATTTCTGATTTAGTTTTGGGCCATCTCTTTTCTTTCATTTGATTAGTTGTGTCAATGCTCTGTCAATCTTATCTGCTCAAAGACCCAGCTTTTAGATCAATTATTGTTTGTATTGTTTCATTTGTTTGTATACCATTAACTTTCGGTTTTGTTCTTTGCTATTATCATTTCTTGCAATCTATTGGGCTTTGGCTTGATTTGTTCTTGTTTTCAAACTTCTTGAGTTACATCATTAGGTCATTCAATGTGCTCTTTCTGATTTCTTAGTGTAGACAATTGGGGCTTACAAATTCCTTCTCAAGATTGCTCTGAATTTGTCCCAGAGATTTTGTCATGTTGTGTTTTCATTTTTATCTAGTTCCAGGAATATTTTCATTTATTCTTGATTTCTTCTTTGGCCCTGTCCTCATTCAGTAATTAATGAGTTGCTTAATCTCCATGAATTCATACACTCACTGGAGTTTTGTTTGCTGCCAATTTTAAGTTTATTGCATAATTTTAAGATAGGACACATGCAATTATTTCAAACAATAATTGTGTCCCAGCATGCTGTCTACTTTAGAAAATCTTCCACATGCTGCTTATTAGAATGTGTATTCTTTGTCATTTGTGTAGAATTTTCCGTAGGTATATTAGGTCCATTTGATGTAAAATATCATTTCATTCTGAGGTTTCTGATTTTGTTCAAATGACCTATCATTTGGGGAAAATGGGGAGTTGTTCATCTTGCATTATTGGTTTGTGTTATAGTTGGTTTGTGTTTTTGATTCTATTAATATGTTTTTTATGAAATAGGACACATTAGAATTTAGCACACATGCATTTAGTGTTGAGATAGTTTCCTATTTAATTGATCCCTTGATTAAAATGATGTGCTTTTTGTCTCTTCTGATTAGTTTTAGTTTGAAGTCTATTTTGTCAGATATTAGAATTTCAAACCCTGCTTTCTTCTTAATCCCCTTTCTTGGAAAACTTTTCCCTACCATTTAACTTTAAGGTTAAAATTATCTCTAAAATTGGGATATGTTTCTTGAAGACAACAGAAAGATGAGTTTTTTTCTTAATCCATTTAGCTAACCTGTTTTCTGACTGAAGTATTGAAGACATTAATATTTTGAGTTTATTTTTTTGCTTTTTTCTCTTTCTAAGATCTCTTTTCTATGTTATTCCTCTCTTCATTTCAAAGTATTGCTTCCAATACTTTAAATACTCTGTTTAGCATCATTTTTGTTTGTTTTCTTGAATAGGAACTTTTTAAGGCTGTTTGGATCATGTGAACTTTTTCTTTTTTCTTACCCTGTGTCTTAGTTAGGGTTTCTATTGCTGTGAAGAGACACCATGACCACAGAAACTCTTATAAAGGAAAACATTTAACTGAGGTGTCAGCTTAAGTTCAGAGGGTCAGTCCATTATCATCATGGCTGGGAGGATGGCAGCATGCAGGCAGACACGGTACTGGCTAAATCTTGATCAGAAGGCAACAGGAAGTGGACTGAGTGTCACACTGAGCAAAGCTGAAGAAAAAGAGACCTCAAAGCCCACCCCCACCATAACACACTTCCTCCAATAAGACCACACCCCCTCCAACAAAGTCACACTCTTAATAGCACCACTCCTTGTGAGACTATGGGGGCCAATTATGTTCAAACTAGCATACCCTGGCAGGTTGTTTTGCTGAATACAGTGGTCTAGGTTGGCGGGATATGGAATGGAGTGTATTGTCACCGATTCCTCTGGCTTTCATAGTTTCTATTGAGAAATCATGTGTTATTCTGAAGGGTTTTCCTTTATATGTGACTTGGGCTGTTTTTATTTTTTCAGCTTTCAATAATTTTTCTTTGTTCTGTATATTTAGTGTTTCAAACTAGGATATGCTTGGGATGTTTCTTTTCTTGTCTTGTCTAATTGGGATTCTGTGTTCTTACAGATGGATGGATCTTTAAGGAAGTTATCCTCTATGATCTTGTTATCATCATGATTTTTGGTATAACTCAGAATTATGGTGACATTCAATTAATTAAGAAAATGAATCACAGGCCAAGGGAGGCATATTCTCAGTTGAAGGTCCCTTTTCCCAGATGATACTAACTTGTATCAAGTTGACAAAAATTAAGCAGTACAGTGTTGGGACCATTTGGAGTCCTGGCCTCCGGCTGCTCTTCCCTGCTAGAAATCTTTACCTCTGATTCGAGTTACTAAAAGCTGTGTCAAAGTTGTTTACCAGCTCTGCTTCACGAGCACGCGTTGCCTTGCCTTGAGGATCAGAGGATGAGGTTTTCATCTGTTGGCCCACCTGACAATGGTGCCTCCATGGTGCTATTGAATAAGGGGCTTCTTACCAGTGACTAGAAGTCCGTGTCTCTGTCTCTCTCTCTGTGCTGTCTCCCTCTCTGTCTGTCTGTCTGTGAGTTTGTATGTTTCAACCTCCACCTCTAGCCCGAAGCAGCTCTGTAACTATATGGTAGTGCACAGAGCGCAGAAAGGCGATTGTGCGCGGCAGTACAGTATATTGTATCTTAAGGCTTACCATAGCGCACGCGTGCACGCACACACACACACACCCACACACAAAACACCTAAAGGGGACTTTAAATAACAGAAATTGATTTTTCTCACAGAACTTGAGCCTAAGAATCTGAAATCAGATTATCATCAGTTGGTTCCTTCCAGGGGCTTTGAGAGAAAATCTGTTCCTTTTCTTTCAGATCTTCTGGTAGCTGGTGCCACAATCGTTGGCTTTTTTTTTTTTTTTTTTGACTTGTGGATGCAGTTTCCAGAGGGAAATCTATGCCTCTGCAGTAATAGGGCACCCTTCTCTGGGTGTCTTCTCATGACCTTCTATATGGTCATTAGTCTTATAGGTCACTTTAGCTACTGGATTTAGGTCCAACATTAACCAAGTATGATCCCACTTTAGTTGATATCTACAAAGGCCTTTTTTGCTTACAAGTGAGTTTATATCTCAAGCTTCTGCGTTGGTATGAATTTTGAGATGGCAACCCTCCTTTCCTTCCCTTCGCCCTCTCTTCCCTGCTCCTCTCATTTTCTTTTCTAACCACCCCCAGTACCAAGAGTGGAACCCAGAACCCTTTGCATGCTAGGCCACCGAGTTATAGCCTCAGTTTAATTTTCCTATTATATGGGATAATATGGGGAAAAATTATTTCAAACAGTTTCAGGCACAAAGCGACCTGGTCTTGTGGTCCAATCACTAGATAAAGAATCTTCAGCCTGGACAGGTGTCTTGCCTCTCCATGCTTACCACATGACTTTGGGTGACTAGCTTGAATGTATTACATGAGTTGTCCCACTCATACAGGAAGAAAACTGTGGTTAAGACCTCAACCGTCTCCGGCAGCAAGGCGCCCTTCCTGAGAAGCTCAGCATAAACAATCTCATGGGAGAAGTAGGGCGTTTAATGGTCATTTTTCTCTCGGAGGACTGGAGGGGGAGCAGAAGGGAGTGGCAGAAATTTCAGAGCTCATGTGTGCCCTTCAAGAATAACTGAGGAATGAGCCAGTGGCTGAGGCATGACCTGGAGATTTTAGTGCAATGAAGTTAGCCAGTTAAGAGTCTGGAACAATTGTGGGAATCAGGAAGTGGGGGGCAACATGGTAGAAGTAGAGAAAAGTCTACATGGGGACAAAAGTGGTCAAGAATTCTCAGGACCCAAGGAGAGGTTTGTCCACCCACAGAGCTAAGGGCCTCCTCCCAACACAAAAGGCATCTCTTCTATTTGTTTCCGACCCTTCAGTAGCACTTAGGACCCCATATAGGTGATATTGGGGTAGAGGTGGAGAATGGGGTGCTGGGTTCTCATCTGGGGAGTCATGGTGGTACACCCACACACGGACCACAGCTGTGAGCCTTTCATAAACACTGGGATCAGGCTGAAGACTGCAGCCTGCTGCTGGAAGAGCTGCCTTGCTCCTGCTCACCAGTGCAGACCACAGAGTTCCAGTCGATTTTATTTGCATTGCAAAGCTTAACATTTTTTTAACTGACTTCTCCATTGCAGGAAACCCCCTGCCTTCTTCTCCCAGGACCTCCAGAAAGAGTCCAGTGTATTGTGACTTGCACTCAGGTGGTGACATGTTCATCAGCAGGGCAAGCCACCAAGGATGACTATGTTGATATGAAATTATTTGAATATGTAACTTTTCCCATGCTCATTTGCAAATCAAACCTATTCAAAGGCTTTTCTCCAATGTCATCATTAGCTTGTCTTAATTCTCATCTGTCTGCTGGGATCAAAGGTATGCGCTGCCACCACCCTGCTCTTTGTGCACATTTTAAAGAGCTTCTGTGACACATTTGTTTATTGATGTTTCTGAAACCTGTTCTTACTAGGTAGCCCAAGCTAGCTTCCAATTCTCCATCCCCCTGCCCCAAGTGTCCCCACTGTCACCAGTGCCGAGATGACAGGTGTTCTCCGTGATACCTACTGTTTCCTGCAGTGTCTTTAACATCTACCATTAATACCCTGTTTGTTTATTGTCCAACCTCTGTTCTTTCTTATTTTGCCAGGCATATTTAGCTAGGCATAGTCTCTCTATCCTCCATGCAGTCTTAGGAATACTGCTCTTCCCACAGGGCACAGGAGCCTACTACAGACCACACAAGTTGTAACTATGTTCTAATAGGAGGCTAGTAGAGTCTCCCCAGGAATCTATGGTATTTCCTGTTTTTTGTTTGGTTTTCATTTGGTTTTGGTAGCTGGGGCTTGAACTCAGGTCCTCAGCATTCCAGTATGTGCTCTACCGCTGAGTTGCGTCTCCAGCATTCTGCAATTTAAATAAATATTAAATATTGCAAAATGCTGTGGGTTTTATATAATAAACACAAATAATAAAGTGGATAAGCCAAATGTTTCCCATAGATTAGTTTGAAGGCATTACACCTATTTTTGAAAGTAAACTATAAATTGATGTTGTAAAAGTCCACTTGGCTCTCCAAAACTACATGTGTTTGAGTACATAGAAAGAGAACAACTTTGAAATTCCCATAAGTCTTTGCGAATTCCCATGAATGTCTTCCCTGGGTCATTACTATCAGCCGTTTCAGACCTGTCTGGAAATCTCTCCAAATGCAGCAGTCACACAGCACTGTGGGAAGCGCAGCATGGGGTGTCAATAACTCTGACTGCCCATAGTGATACATACGCACCCGTAAGGAGCGCTGGGCTAATGATTTCACTAGACAGATCATATTTAACAACAAAGGTATTATTTCGTCAATCTAGTTCCATAGTTTTGAGTCACCCAAGAGCAATTGAAAGATACATTGTTCTGCATGAAAGACATTCTCAATATTTACTTTATATCCAGTAACTAATACCATACAAAACTCTCCAAATCTGTGACCTTATTTTACCTTCCTACTTTGTCTTTCTTTTCAGTTGAAACCTAAAGAAATAGTTTCAAGTTATAGTTTAAGCTTTGTGCTGCCGAACTCCTAGTACTAGTTGGGAGGTAGGCTGGGCTATCTCCACTATTGTTGTTGCTTATACAGATATATAAGGCTTCACTGCTTTTCTTACATCAATAAGATAAAATACATACTGGAAGGAAAATAATCTCTACCAAAATCTCTTTAAATTATGTACATGTATGGGGGTAATGTATGCTCATGTTTGCCTAAATACTGGGAAGATATATCTAAAGCTAATAAAAGTAGTTACTGATAGTAGGTGAGGAGATAAAGACTGCAGAGACAGAGACCCAAAAAAGTCTTCACTAACATACATTTTATGATTTTATATTAATGAACTATATACTGTCATAGTTAGCTTCAGTTGTCAACACACCTGGGAAGAGGGAACCTCAGTTGAAAAACTGTCTCTTTCAGGTTGGCCCGGGGGCATACATGCGGGCATGTTCTTAACTGCTACTCGATTTGGAGGCCCCAGCACACTGTGGTCGGTGCCATCCGGAGGCAGGTGGACCTGTGCTGCAGAGGAAAGGTAGCTGAACAAGCCTTAGGTAACAAGGCAGTCAGCATCATGCCTTCTGTCTCTGTGTCAGTTCCTGCCTCCAGGGTCCTTCCTTGAGCTCCTGCTCTGGCTTCCCTTGATGATGAACTGGAACCTGTAGCTGAAGGAAACCCTTTCCTCCCTCCCCGACTTTCTTTGGGTTGTGGTGTTTTATTAGGGCACCAGGGAGCCAAACTAGGACACGTACTATGATTGCATTAGCTCCTGAGAGAGAGAAGAAGCACCTGCAGATCTGAACGGACTCTCCTAATGGAATGGTATAGCTGCTGTCCTCTGTCCCTTCTTTCCTCTTTGTCATCCTGTCTATCCTGCGGGTGTGCAGGTTAACAGGTGGCAAAGAATTAAAGTTTATGAAATTCAATGCAAATAAAAGACACACATCCCCTCATGCTCTTCCTCAACCTTCTCTCTCTCTCTC
>JAQHUG010000091.1:2591809-2651750 GCA_028555095.1 Dicrostonyx torquatus | reverse complement strand
GTTGGCCCCGAGTCCCAACTGGATTGATCCTGTGGTAGAATCTGCCCTAATACTTGTTAAGAAACTGGGGTGGGGGGGGGAATGAGTCTCAAGAAGTTACACAGACAATAAATCCAAAGTCTGGGTATAAAGAACAGAAATCCAGAAGCTTTCAGTGGCTAGCCAACAGCTGGCTAGCTCCAGGCGTCTGCCTGCTGCTCTGCTGTGAGCTGTGAGATTGCAGCCCCTAGCCAATGGAGGGGTCGTGATGCAGCTACTGTGGACATTTAGCGCTGCTGGTCAACCGTTCCTATGCTGCACTGAGGCTGTAAAAGCCAAAATCTGCTACTGAGATTTCAAACAGAGGTTCTATTTGAGCTGCCAGAATGTCCCAAGAAGTTTTTGCCCCAGGGAATTTTCAGTGTTTGGCAACCAGTCTCCCTAGGCTGTAAAAAACACTTTGCAAATCAGGCAGGCAGTGTGGATCCTGAGAGTCAGGAGCTTTAACTGCTGACTCCATGCACAGGCTACGGCCAAGCGGCCTAGCCAGGGGAGTGGGGGTGGTTTTAAAACCAAACATTGGTGCACCAGATAATGCTGCAAAACAATCCTACACCAGTTTGATTTAAAAAGGTTATTTATTGGAGGGGATAAAACTTACAGATCAATGTCCCAAACCACAGTCCTCTGGTCGCAAACAGGAAACAGAATCTAGCAGTCAGAATGGGAGCCGGAAGCAAGAGAGCGAGCAAAGGGCTGCCACCACTCTTTAAATGAATGAAACCATGCCCCAGTGGACTGGTATCTTAAAGGCCATTGGCTGAAGGATAAGGAGCTCCTGCAGCAGACCAAGAAGAGTGTTCAACTCTCTGGGAACAGATACACCGACAAAGGAATGAACCATACCATAGACACAACAGTACAAGATTTTGCAATGTCATTTGAAACAGTGCAGAATTTAAAATTTATGACTTGCTTGCTTCTGAAATTTTCCATTTAATATTAAGAACCATTGTTGACCATGAGCAAATGAAATATAGTAAAGAAACATACAGAAAAAACAGTGTATTTGAACAGAACCTAAACTAGGAGCTGGCATTTGATTTCTGGACTAGGATATGATTTATTAAGCATGTGTCAGAGGCCCTTCCCACTTGCTAGGGTAAGGGGCCTTGGTGTTTGTTAAGGGGACGAGAGAGTATACTCTACAAAAACATACCTTGTTTTGAAAAGTACCTGATGACTCCTTGATCTTCCACCTCATGTGAGCCCCTGAACAAAGGACTAGACTTTCTCTAGGAAGACAGGGAGGAACCCACTTTTCTCTGAGTACTCTTACCTTGATATGAAATCATATCCACATTTTGGCAGTCAATACCTACCAAGTTCTGCCAGGATCAATGAGAAACTTGAGCTCTTAATGTTCCCTTTTTGCTGGGGAGTATCTTTTCCTGACCCTCTGGGTCCTAAGATGACAATGAGGCTCATACAGTCTGTGTATCGCTGGATAGAGTTCCTCACATCCAGACAGAAGGAAGTCTCACCTGGGCCCCACATCTGCAGCTAGGATCTGTAGTTGGAGTTTCTTGTTGGACTCTTCTTGGACCACCAACCCCCAAATAATGACCCTGGAGACTTACTATTAATTAGGAAGCATAACCTTTAGCCCAACTAGTTCTTATAACTCAAATTAACCGGTGTCTATTATATATTCTGCCATGTGGCTCTCTCCTCTGTTCTGTATGTCTGACTTCCTCAGTGTCTCACTGGCATCTCCCCCATATCTAGATCCATCTTCAGTTCTCTCTCCCAGAAATTCCCATCTCTTCTCTCCTGCTTAGCTATTGGCCATTCAGCTCTTTATTAAACCAATCAGAAGGCACCTTAGGCAGAGACATGTCTTTACAGTGTACAAAAAAGATTATCTCACAACAAGGATTAATGCTTAACCTGGTCAATATTTCATCCACGATCACTTCTGGCCTTCTTAAAGTTCTTTAAAACAATGAGGACAGTTGTCACTGGAAAAATGAAATGCACCATTTTTGTTGCACTATAACTACTTTAAAAATAATGACCCTACTCTGAATTTTGTGCCCAGTTGCTGCTTTGCTCTTCATTACAGCTCCATTACAAATTATCTACCCTAATTATACTCCGATTTTTATGTGTTTTTTAACTCTGGATAAATGACACCCCGTCTGATGTGTCTTTGAGCCTAGCATCTCCAACATGCCATGCTTCTTTCATTCATTAGCATGCTTGCAGCAGGAGCAGCGTGCTCATTGTTGCTCAACCTCCTGTCATGCCCTACATTCTGTCATATTATCATTTATGGCCTCTGTTGTTGACATTTTAATTGCTTCCATGTTTGTTAGCCTACTTGCTATTACAAATGAGTCCACAGCCCTTTAGCTCTTGCATGCTGCCTTCATGTAAGCACATAATGATTCCAGTCATTACAAAAGCTGTGGCATCTGCCACATGACTCCACTTTATGTTCTTCATGTGGACTTTTTAACCCATGTAGAAGTTGGTTCTTCTCTCACCAGGAGTGTGGAAGGCTGGGAAGAGGCTATCTCTCAAGTAGCCATAAGATGCTCTTTAAGAGTCTAGGTAAATTACAAAAGCACAACTTTCCTTGAGTATATCAGGAGCAGAATTGCAGAGAACCCTCTGCAAAAGAGCCCTGGTGCTAAGATCCTAGAGAAGCATCTTACTGTCCCTGACAGCTAGAGAAAGAGACAGAAGCTCCTCTCCACAACTCCACCTGACGGATTCAAGGCAGAGGTTCTCCTCCAGAAAGGAATGAGCTCGTAAAACTTTGGCAGATGCAATCTAGGATCACCGAGGTCAGACCAGGGCAACCAGAGTACTGCTCAAAGGCCCCTCTGTGGGCCTAGCAGCATGTACTCAGCATCAGCGGTTGTTACAGTGTAAATGTGAAGTACCATCCACGGGCTCATACGTCTGAACACTTGGTCACAGTTGGTGGTGCTATTTTTTGGAAACTATAGAACCTTTAGGAGTTGGGGCTAGCTAGGGGAAGTGGGTTACCAGGGCATAGAACATGAGTGGCATAGCCATTCTTGCTTATGTCCCAAGATCATTTTACTTGTGGTTAATAGACATGTTTGTAAGCTCCGCCAGGAGTTCCCATTGCCTCAGCTTCAAACCACTTCAGCCACCATGCTTTCTATCCTGGTTAGATTTTATTGTCTATTTGATAAAACCTAATTGTGGTGGTTTGAATGTAATTGGCTCCTATAATCTTATAGGAAGCAGCACTATTACTAGGTATGGCCTTGTTGAAGTATGTCACTGTGGGAGCAGGCTTTGAAGTCTCATGCTCAAGCTACCACCTGGTGTATCAGTTCACTTCCTGTTGTCTGTGCAAGATGTAGAACTTTCAGCTACCTTTCCAGCACCATGTCTGCCTGCACACTGCTATGTTCTGCCATGCTGATAAAGGACTGAACCTCTGAACTGTAAATCACCTAATTAAATATTTTCCTTTATAAGAGTTGCCATAGGCATGGTAATAAAAACCCTAAGACACTAGTGTCACTTGGGAAAAGGGAAACTCCAATTGAAGAATTGCCTGGACTGATAGGTCTGAAGGGGGATTGTCTTGTTGATTGATGTAAGTGGGCAGCACTGTCCCAAGGAAGGTCATCCTGGGCTGTAGAAGAAAGCTAGCAGAGAGAGAGTAGGACTATTCCTGCATGGTTTCTGCCTCGAGTTCCCGATGCCTTCCCTCAATGGGGGATTGTGACTTGAACATATAAGCTGAAATCAGCCTGCTGTCCCCCAGATTACTTTTGGGCAGTGATTTATCACAGCATCAAGGAAGTGTACCTAACAATTCTCCTGCCATGATGGACTGGATTGAGAAGATTGTACATTTGAGCATACAGCAAGACCCTGCCCCTATACCACCAAGAGAAGGGGATTATTAGGACACGGTCCTGAAACTCCAATCGCATGCTTGATATAACTCATTACAAAGGAAAGAAAGTGAATAATACCAAGGTTACCAGAAATAATGAGTGAAGTATAATTGTCTGGCATGAGTCAGCCATCCAAAATCATTAGCACTTTGATACTTAACAATTACCCAAGAGAAAATGTAACTTTTAAAAATTATACTATTAGAATGATAACACTTCCAGGAACCAGTAAGGGTACATGGACTTCTAAGTATGGCATGTTAAATGCTGACGAATGGCATAAAAGAATATCTTGATTAAGTGTTGAGACAGTTTGGACTCTTGGGTAGATTAATCAAGAATTATAAAAATATCATTATAAAAATATTGGTCTAGAAACATTTATGCTAACACGTACACAGAAGAAAGTTCAAGGATTATGTCCTGTAAAACTGTAAATCTCTCAAAACAAGTAGCTAATTTTAAGGAAAACGGTAAAGCTGACCTGTCCAGCCAGCTGTATATATTTATTCTTGCCACAAATAATGATGGAAGTTGCTATGGCAATTGCTGCCAGTTAGATCAAGGATGGGCTGGGCCTTCAGTAGGGTGAAAAACTGGAACTCTTTGTCTATGAGAGGTAAACCATCCAGCATGTGTTTAAACTAAAGCCAAAGAAAAAGTTTATGCCTCCTGTAATTTAAAGGGATTCTGCTCCTGGGTAGAAGAGAACACAGGTAGACCCTGACACGATTATATTTAACAAACATAACAATATGTTGATCTTGTCCAAATAGCATCATGATAACTAAATTTTTATAGACAATATAATCATGACTATGCCTGGTTTGTAGTAATTGCTATTTATTTAGTGTGGTTTGGGGGTCTACTCTTCAAAATTTACATATTCACTTGTGGTTTGGGGTCTTTAATTCATTCATGTGTGACTCCAAATTTCAGAATCCCCTTAGACATTCAAATGATGATACCAGGTTGGTGGTTGGATATGAGCCCAGAAATTGGCAGAAGGAGAGCCATGACTCTAACCGCACTCAGTGATACATCTGTGTCCCTAGGACTGGGAAGGTCACTTGGAGGAGGAGCATTATCGTAACTGAGGAGAGAAGCGACAGCCAAAGTTCTCAAAGCATCACCTGTGAGATGCTGGGCGACTGCAGAGCCAGTTCAGGAGACCAGGGTAGCAGACGAGGGGTAGAATCACCTTGATGTATTTGGAGAATGATGAGAATGTCTGTAGCCCAAATAATAAAAAAGCCAGAGACAGATATTGGGGTTCAGGCTGAAAGATCAGAGAAGCTAAGCAGCCAGCCACTGGCTCCTACCTCTGTCTCAGACTGAAGTGGGCGAGATCCTGTCTCCACGAATTCTCAGACTGAAGACTTCACACTCCAGTGAGTTCCTGTCTCTTCCCCTTTATATTCCTCTCTCCACCCAGCCATGTTGCTTCTGTCTCTGTTTTCCTAGTGCTGGGATTAAAGGTGTGAACCACCACCACCTGGGTCTGTTTCTGGATCGATCTTGTGTAGACCAAGGTAGACTTGAACTCACAGAGATCCATCTGTCTCTGTCTCCTGAGTCCTGCAATTAAAGACGTCTTTGGCATGAGCATCCTGAAAGTTGTTGAAAAGGTGACGTTGCTAGTAGGATCGATGAACACACACCCAGTCATTCAGTATAGGAGCTGGTGTTCAGTTGCTAAGTATCCCCCCCACAGACACCTGTCTAAGAATGACTCAATCACGCTGGGTGGCTACAGCCTCTATGGATGTTGAAGTACCTCCTGGGCCCTATGAGACAGTTTCTACTACTGTTTCTCTTCACTGTGGTCACTGATACAGAAGGGGATGGTTGCAAGGGCATCAAAAAGACAGGTAAACATTTTACAAAGGATGAATGTGTGTGCATGTATGTATGCATGCATGCATGTGAGTGGGGATACATATGCATGTGTATTCCCATATGTATGGAGGCCAGAGAACAATCTCCATGGTTGTCTTCTTAGGGGCCATCATGTTATTTATAGAGACAGGTTCTCTTATTGCCAAGCCAGTGAGACTTAAGTGTCCCCAGTGCTAGCAGCATTACTAATGAGCGCTGCTGTGTCCAGCTTTTTACATGGATTCTGGGGCATGTGTAGCGTGTTCACATTAGAAGCATGAGGTTCTGAGATCAATCCTTGGAATGGACGTTAAAAAAAAAAAAAAGGTCAGATGTGGTGGCATTCCCTGATAATTCCAGTGCTGTAGAGACAGAAACAAACAGATCTCTGGGGTTTGCCGCTCAGCCGGCCTGGGTCATTTGGGAAGTTTCCAGCCAGTGAGAGCCATTCTCCGAAAAAAGCTGGGCAGTGTCTGAAGAACCTGAGATCTGACCCACATACATACACCTGTGCATACCCCAATCCATCTATCGAAATGGAACTCTATGGTATAATAATGGGGGAAAGGGATGATTGTATATAGTACAATTCAAAAATAATGTGTTTCCTTTTGTTTTTTTGTTTTTCAAGACAGTGTTTCTCTGTGTAGCCCTGGCTATTCTGGAACTTGTAGACCAGATTGGCCTCAAACTCAGAGATCCCCCGGCTTCCACCTCCAAAGTGCTGGGATTAGGTGGTGACCACCCAGCATATTTTGTCCTTTTACTCTATTAAATATTGTCTTGGAAAACTAAGAATAAAACCAAAAAGCATCACTTTTTTTCTTTTATTTTTAAAATTTTCTTTCCTTTCCTTTTCCAGCTTCTTCACATTCCTTATTACTATATGTTTCCAAATCCATATATAAATATTTTCATTAGAATTATAGTTACAACATGGAAATTACATAAACTTAAAAATTGTGGTTAAAAAATGCGGACTACAGAAGGATCTGACCTTTTGCCCAAGTCAACACTAGAGGGTGCTACACACCGCACAGCCTGCTTCCTTCTCTCAGAACTGGCTCTGGAGATAGCCAGCTCTTTTGTGGATAAATTTGCATAAATATCGCATAAAATTCTCAGAGATCAGAAATGCGTGGAAGAAGAGGGTTGATTTGTGGCTGTAGCAGTGGGATTTCCTCAAGTGAGAGCTCACGTTGGGTGGTTAAGGAGACCCCAGACTAAAGGCCACCGTACCAGGCCCCGCTGGGCAACCTTCAGGCCTCTCTGCGCAGATGCTGGCACCCTCTCCCAAAGGGTCTTTTCTAGAATGAGAACTCAGTTCATTTCCTGACAGACCGCCAAGCTGGAGGAGCGATGAATACTAACAGTAGACATACTAAAATCATCATAAACCCAAAAAGCATTTTAGTAAATGGTCCCTCCCCTCAACCACCAGAAATGATGGCAGCAGAGTTGGGAGAACAACACTGGGGTCCTTTATTCATCTTTATTCACAATTGCCTAAGACAGATATTGTGCTTTGTGTCGGGAACGCCCGCTAAAGATTCTTGTATTGAACATTTGGCCCTGGTTTAGCACTGTTTAGAGACAAGGTCACTGAGAGGTAACTGGGGACTCTGACCTTGTAAATGGATTCATCCATTGATGTAGTTATAGCTGAATGGACTGTTGGCGTGTGGTAGAAGCAGTAGGAGGTGGGGCCTAGCTAGAGAAAGTAGTCCTCAGGATTTATATTCTTATTTTTATCTCTTTGATCGATCTATCTATCTATCATCTGTCTGTCTATCTATCTACCATCTGTCTGTCTCTCTGTCTGTCTGTCTATCTCCTGTCCACAGCCTTGCTCTGCCACACTCTTCTGTCTTGGCACACCACCTTAGCACAGGCTCAGAAACAATGGACTGAGCCAAACAACCATGGACCGGACTCTCTGGAGCTGTGATCCAAGACAAACCTCTGCCCCCGCAGGTTGCTTTTCTCCGCTGTTTCATCACGGTGATCGAAAGCTGGTGGACGCAGCAGCTTTCAGCCGTCAGGATGCTTATCTTCGAGGTGGACTGGCACCAGGTGCTGTGGCTTAGCTGGGAAATGTCCCTTTCATGCTCCCGTGTTAAAGGCTTTGGGAAGTGTTTGGGTCCGAGGGCTATGACCTAATGAATGGATTAACATGTGATGAATTCAAAGTTGAAGGGACTTTTGGGAGGTGGTGGAAACTGGGAATGAGGTTTAACGAAAAGAAGTGTGTTTCTGGGGCATGCAATGTAGGGGTGTCTTGCCCTGGCTCTCTGATGTCTTTCTCGGCCTTTGGTTACCTTGAAGTGGGCAGCTTTACCACGCTGCCGCTCCTTTCCACCTTCACCTCACCTGGACCCAGAAGCACCGTGGCAAGTAACCATGGAATGGGACCCTTCAAACCATGAGCCAAAATAAATCCTGTATTGCTGAAGCCATGTTCTCGGTATTTTGTCACAGTGATAAAAAATAACAAACAAACAAACAAAAAAACAAAACAAAACCACCAACAGGTATTGATGAAAATTGAATGGAAGTTCTCAGGAGTTGGTCCTGTAGTCAAAAACATATAATATTTACCGTGTCAACAAATTAAAATGGATCCATCTGGTAGAACTATTACCACTGTGTGGTAGTTTTATGTTAACTTGACATAAACTAGAGTTATCTGGGAGGAAGGAGACTCAACTGAGAAAATGCCTCCTTAAGATCAGGCTATAGGCAGGCCAAGATAGGTTTTTGTTTGTTTTGTTTTGTTGGTTTTTTTTTTAGTTAATGTTTGATGTTTGACCATTGTGGATGGTGTCACCTCTGGGCTAGTCATCATGGGTTTGGTCTTGGCAGGCTGAGCAAGCCCAGAGAAACAAGCTGGTAAGCAACACTCCTCCATGGCCTCTGCATCAGCTCCCCCTCTACACGCCTGCCCTGTTTGAGTTCCTTCCCTGACTTCCTTGGATGATGAATAGTGACATGGAAGTGTTAGCTAGCACACCCTTTTCTCCCAAGTTGCTTTTGGTCATGGTATTTCATCACAGTCATAGCAATCCTAAGCCAAGCACCGTCCATCTCCAACAGTGTTTCTACCTCCCAAACTGAAGACCTACAGCCATTAAATTACCCTCCGCCCTCCCCTAGACCCTGGCAGCCTTACCCTGTAGCCACCTTAGGTGTCCCACGTTGGACTCCAAGAACACTGGCTCCCCTGTGTCTTGTTTATGTCACTTATGGAATGTCATCAGGGTTCATCAAATTTCTCAGAATTTTATTGTTTTGTAGAATTTGTTTTGATTTGTGTGTGTGTCTGTGTGTGTGTGCTCATACACCACATGTGTACATGTACCCAAACAAGCCAGAAGAAGGCATCAGATCCTCTTGGAGCAGGAGTTACAGGGGTGCAAGTGGGGGTGCTGGTAACTGAACTAGGGTCCTCTGGAAGAGACAACAGCAAATGTTCTCAACCACTGAGCCATCTCTCCAGCACCAACATTTTATTGCTTTTAAGTCCAGAATAATAGCCCATCGTGATTAAATATCAAGTTTTATTTATTCATCCATCCTTTGGTCAACATCTTGGCTGTTGACCTTTCATGTATTATAATCAATACCAGAGTTACAACTCTTAGTGTGTAGATATGTCTTTGAGTTCACATTTAAATTTTTTTGTATAGATCTTTGAAAGCATTTGCAAGTAATTCTATCTTAAATTTCTTGAGAAATTGCTGGGGTTTTCCCACATCAATCATACAATTTTTTTTTGTCTTCCTACCAGCAAGGCAGAGATGTTTTAGTTCTTCCACATCTTTGCCAGATTTTTTTATTTTCTGTTTATTATTATTATTATTACTACTGGGGGGGGAGAGCGAGCTCATGCCCAAGATTAGGTGTGAGTGGTAATGTAACGATCAGGGGATAACTTTCACAAATCCGTTCTTGCCTTCTATCTTGTTACGATCTCTCTTGCTTCTGTTGCTGCACTAGCTGGAGCCAAAGCTCCCGGCCAGTTCTCCCGCCTTGGCTTCCCATCTCTGGGAAGGAGTGTTGAGATTACAGATGGGCATGGCACCGCTTCCTGGGACAATCAGGCTTGCACAGTTAGCAGTTTACCTGCAGTGCCATCTCCCCAGACCATTTTCTGTTTTTTAACAAAAGCCATGCACTATGCAGACGTGTATGAAGTGGCATCTCTGTAGGGTTTTTTGTGGGGGGTGTTACACAGGCACATGAGCTGACACATGGGTGTGAAGGCCAGAGGTCAATGCTGGATGTGTTTCTTGATTGCTCCCTATGTTTGAGATGGGGTCCCTCCCTGAACATGGATCTTGCTGAGTTGGCTAGACTGGCTGACCCATCTCTCTTCCCTCAGGCTGGGATTTCATGTGGGTTCTGGGCAGGTCCTCAAACTTGCATGGCAAACACTTCACCCACTGAGCCACCTCCTCAGCCCCTTACTGTGGTTTCCATGGATATTTTCTGCCTACTCAACAGTTTCATCAGTGACTTGGGAAGAGACAAAGAACAGGTACTAACCTGATTTGCTGATCAAAGGAGGATGGAAGCCATGGGTGATGTGCTATGTGGCAGAAGTGAGAGCCAAACTTACATTGCATATTTACGGAGGGGTTGCCAAACTGCAGCATGTATGTGAATCTGTCCCATTGCCTCTTTCTGCAAACAACTCACTAACATGATTTTATGCGCATCCACAGATGTTTCACAACAGAACGAAAACGTGATAAATTTCAGACCTGCAAAATCTGAAATATTTACTGTTTTGCTCTTTTTAGGAAGTATTTTCTACTTCCTGAGTTATGGGAAGAAGACAAATTGAACCAAATATTTAATTTCTACAAGTATAAGATGTCTGCATCCAAGCAATTATAAAACCAAGTATACAGCAAGAAATTGGAGACCCATTATTTGTTTCTATATAAAAAAGACAGTGAGTTATTTTCTTAGCAGTGAACTGAATATGACAGCATTGTGATGAATGAGATGAGCAGAAGTCATCAGTGTGAGCCCAGAGAAAAGAGTCCTGAACACTGGTGATCAGCCTTGGCCGCACAGTGAAATCCCCTCAACACTCAGAGACATTGGTGACAAATCCTGGGGCAATCGGCTGAACACACGTACATGCATGAGTTTTCGAGGTTCCCAGGCTGAACACACGTACATGCATGAGTTTTCGAGGTTCCCAGGCTGAACACACGTACATGCATGAGTTTTCGAGGTTCCCAGGCTGAACACACGTACATGCATGAGTTTTCGAGGTTCCCAGGCTGAACACACGTACATGCATGAGTTTTCGAGGTTCCCAGGCTGAACACACGTACATGCATGAGTTTTCGAGGTTCCCAGGATGAACACACGTACATGCATGAGTTTTCGAGGTTCCAGGCTGAACACACGTACATGCATGAGTTTTCCAGGTTCCCAGGCTGAACACACGTACATGCATGAGTTTTCCAGGTTCCCAGGTAAGTATAATGTGCAGGAGTGACAGACATTCCGATTCTGCTGATGTTAGGCAGCTGCTCACCTAGAGCCTCGTTCAGTGTGTCCCAGGTTCGAGATGTAAAGTTGATTCCTACTCAAGGAGGAGCCTGAATTGTGAGAGAACAAAGAGTTCATTTTGATAAGAACAGTTTTGTGCCCCAAAGGCAGGGGCACAAAAATCTGGGGAGACAGAAGGATGCTTGTCACCCACATTAGGCATTTGAGGGTTCTCTCTCTCTCTCTCTCTCTCTCTCTCTCTCTCTCTCTCTCTTTTAAGGTTTATTTATTTATTATGTATACAGTGTTTTGTCTGTCTGTATGCCTGCAGGCCAGAAGAGGGCACCAGGTCTCATTACAGATGATTGGTTGCTGGGAACTGAACTCAGAACCTCTGGAAGAGCAGCCAGTGTTCTTAACCTCTGAGCCATTTCCCCAGCCCCAAAGGCTGTCTCAGCCTTGTCTGTTTGGCAGACCCCAGCAGCGAGGGGAGAGAAGAGAGAAAATTAGCAGCATTACCCATAAAAGATGTTGCTGAGGGAAGGAGTGTCTTTTGAGGGGTCCTGCCTGTCGGTCCCCGATCCATGTTAATGAGCAAACTGCCAACAGCCACAGCCATCCAATCCCACACAAGCAGCTGTGTGGCTTCTTTAGCAGGCATCATGCTGTTCACTTGTGGAAACTCACTCCATCCTTGCGGGAGGGGAATTCAGTTTTTTAGTTCATGTTTGAGGAGCCGGGATCTCTGAGGTTTACTCAGTGTCACATGTAACAGGGCCCAGGGACACCAGAAGGATGGCCTTCCAGCCTGGGCTCCTTTGACACTAGGAATACTGTATGATGTAGTGATATTTCATTTGTATTTTAGTAAATAAAGCTGGCCTGAAGTTCAGATAATAAAACAGCCCCTACTGGTCAGCCTTACAGACCAGGCAGTGGTAACACACTTTAATCCCAGTAGCCACACTAGTTAGCCATGGAAACTGGGCTGTAGTGGTGCACACATTTAATCCCAGCCCCAGAGAGGAATATAAGTCGGGAGAAACAGCTCTCACACACAGTCTCATTCTGAGATTCCTGGAGGCAGGATCGCCACTCCAGACTGAGGTAAAAGCCAGTGACTGGCTGTTTTGATTTTTTTTAAGACATTATTCTTTTTTTTTTTATTGTTAAAAGAAGAATTTACATTTACTCCCCTTGTTCCCGGCCTTCCCGCTCCCCACTACCCCACCACCCTCCCCCTGCTTCTTTAAGATGGGGCAGGATACCCTGCCCTATGGGAAGCCCAAGGCCCTCCCCCCTCCATCTCGGTCTAGGAAGATGTGCATCCATATAGAATAAATTCCCAAAAAGCCAATACATGCAGAAGAGCTAGGTCCTGGTGCCATTATCATTGGTTTCTCAGTCAGTCCCCACTGGCAGTCACATTCATAGGGTCCAGTTAGGTCATATGCTCATTCAGTCTTGGTCCAGCTGGATTCGATGAGCTCCCAATAGATCGAGCACACTGTCTCTGTTGGTGGGCCAGTTCCTCATGGTCCTGACTTCCTTGCTCATCTTCTCCCTCCTTCTGCTCTTCCAATGGACCTTGGTAGCTCAGTCCCTTGTTCTGATGTGAATGTGGGTCTCTGGCTCTATCTCCATCCATCATGCGAAATTTCTATGGTGACGATTAAGATATTCAACAAAGTAACTATGGGGCAAGTTCAGTTCAGGCACCCACTCCTCTGCTGCCCGGGTACCTAGCTGGGAGATCCCTGTGAGTACCTGGGATCCCCTCTAGAGACAAGTCTCTTGCAAATCTTAGGATGACTCCTGTTAATGTAGATATCTTATTCCCTTCTCCAATATCCACCTTTCCTCTATCTCCACCCTCCCACAACCCCAGGCTCTCCCCGGTCTGTTTTGATTTTTTGACCTTCAGGTTGAACCTCAGTTTCTGTCTCTGGGTTTTTATTAATTGTGCTACAGTGTGTGAATAATTGAGCTGAGGTTGTGTGGGCAGTAATGAGGGTATTTTAAACAAACCCTCCAGTGCTAGTCTCTGTAGAGGAGAGGGACTCTAAAGTGAGTCACCTTTAAAACTTTCCCCTGGGAATGGACAAGGACAAGGCTTCCAGACAGCACGGGGCAATCTAGCCCATGCCCTTTCCCAACATGCAGATGAGGCAACCGATGAGAAAGTCAGGAGACATGCTGGATACATATTTAATATCGGGGGGGGGGGAGAGGGAGAGAGAGATCCACAGTGTTGTCCAGCTGCCTTACAGTCTTCCTCCTGTTCAAAATACAGCTCATCACAGTCAACCGCCTTCAGAACTGACCCTCAGACGTGCGAGAGAATCAATCCCTTCACTTGGTTGGTCCATCTTGACTTGGATTCATAACAGCATGGCTAAACCTCTGTATTCGGCTCACATGCCACACTCAACTCTGACGGACCCTTGACGTTTTGAGAATGAGCTTAGTCTAGAGAGAATGTGCACTGCCACCATCTGTAAGAAGAATCTTCAGCTTCCACATTACTTTGAAAGTAATTCCCAATGAAAACTTGCCAATGCTATGTTAAACGCTGTCTGTCTCATTGGCAGAGAGCACCTACCACACAGGGGAACCCCAGGACCAGCTCAGCAGCTCACTATGAACTCGGTCTGTTCTGCTCACTACACGTAGCTAAAAAGCCTCTATGCTAGCTGCCATCCAAACAGAAACTTGTCATAGAGAAGAGGCTGCCCCACCGGAATGACTTTCTCAGCAACCTCACACCTATCATCTATCCCAGACTAGACATTTGTCACCAGTAACAGGAAGAGAGGGGATCTTTGTGACTTCTGGGCAAAGAGGATTAGGAAGCAAATGAGCATTTTCTATACTTGATAAACTCCCACCGGTGTAGGGAAAGGGGAAGCCACAGGAGAGAAAGAATCTAGGTCAGGCTGGGTTTGCCTCTAGGCCATTGTTTGGATAAGGAATGTCACCCCAAAGCCTGCATTTCAAAGGCTGGCACCAGTAGGAAGTGGTTGACCCCGGAAAGGTGGAGCCTAGTGGGAGGAAGTTATATTATTGGGAGTACAACCTTGAAGAGGCTTTTGAGACCCTGGTCCCTTCCTGTCTCATTCAATTCCTAGCTGTCAGGAGGTAGACAGGCCTACCCTAACCCACACCCATCGAGATGTTGCGTGCCACCCTGGGCCCAAAGTAATAGGACCAAGTGACCATGAACTGAAACCTGGGAAAATGTGAGTCAGAACCAACTTTTCCTCTTCATAAGCCAAACGCGCAGATATCTGTCGGTGACAGGAAGTGGACTAACAGGTTACCCCAACAAAAACGCTTTTTATCTCTTAAGCCCTGGGATTTTGAAGATTTATTTGTCGCTGCAGCTAGTATAATCCCCAAGCAGCTGTGAAAATAGGATTCCACGAAAATATAAACATATCGACACAGAGTCTGTCGGAGCACCTGATGCGCTACACACTATGTTTGGGGTAAATGAATGAGTTGAAGCCATCAGTGGCTTAGTGAATGGATACTAAAGAAGGCTGCTAAGTGGCCTTCAGGGGAAAGAGCATGTTTTCTCGCATGCTGAATTTTGTTTTTTCAGTTACACTCAGCAATAAATGGAGGGCGAAGGGTTGCAATTGCTGCAGAGAGAGACAGCCAGACTTTGGTCTGATTTTCTTTAATCAGATCGGGTTGTCTTCATGAGTATCCTGCTCCGGAGACACACACTGCGATGCCTCTCCTGCGAGATGAATCAGGGATCTCCTCTGGCTTTAGATGGCTTTTCTCATTTGCATGTCACATCGTGACACACTACCTCATAGAGACTGAAGGTGACACTATAGCATGGGGCTCTTCCCTTCACAGCCAAGCAAGCCTTATGCCCTGGGAGGAGGAGAACACACCCAGAGTCCCTTGAATACAATAGTCCACACCCAGGCGGACTAGCAGGACCTGGGGTAGAGCAAGGGAACTCTGCCCCTTTCAAGAGACTTATCTCCCCCATACGCCCCCCCACGCTGCCTCCATTTCCTCCCCTTTAAAATGGGGAGAATTAGAGGAGAGCCTGCTTTGTGAGGGGTGTCCTAAGTGTGAGTCCCATATACTCGGCAGTGATCTGGGTGAGACCAGTGAGACCTGGTGTGCTTCCAGCACCAGGAAAGTGTTCACAGTTGTAGTTGTGTCAACCATCTTTGAGTTCGTTTCCACATGTCGGTGTCCTCCGGCTCCCCAGGATGGAGACATTAAGCACACAGAGAACGGAGGAGCATGGTGAGTCAGAGCGTGCCAGGAAGTTCTTAGCCCCGATTCTCAGAACGCACAGCCTAAGAAACTAAGCTGCCTCACAAAGCAAGAGTGAATGGGTATTTGGCACGCCGAGATTAATTCATTAAGAGAGGAGGAATTCGGGATTGATTCACGTCTCAGGAATGCTACCCCGGAGTATAAGCACGCCATTGTTCCTTACTGCGTAAAGGAAAAGAAAATGCAGGTTATGTAAGCTCAGTCTCTGAGAGTGAAGATGGACTGGGAGAATCAAAACAGAGGTAACCTAGTGCTACCTGTCTCAGATACAACCAGCAGAGCCGACTGTGAGGAGTTAGTATCACAGAGGGCCTTATTAAGGAGTTCTGGAAAGCCAGGTTTTCTAGAATTGCCCAGAATCAGTTGAGATTTTGCTAAACAAAGCACATATATCTTTCCGTCAGGTTCTCATGACTTAACCATTTCAGGGCCAATTCCAAGGCTGAATTCCTTAATATAGTCACAGCAGATGGTCACCAGCTTCTGCTTGGACACTTGCTGATGCCCACTCATTGCCGGGCAGCGTTGACTGTTATAGACGCCTTCCCTTGACTGAACCAACAATCTGTCTTCCTGGGATGTTGGTCTACTGTCCCTACATTTATCTTCTGGT
This sequence comes from Dicrostonyx torquatus, assembly GCA_028555095.1. Classification (NCBI taxonomy): domain Eukaryota; kingdom Metazoa; phylum Chordata; class Mammalia; order Rodentia; family Cricetidae; genus Dicrostonyx; species Dicrostonyx torquatus. Next base: position 2,635,514 of record JAQHUG010000091.1, on the reverse strand, counting down.
GTGAAATATAATCTATTTTCTTGCTTTCTCCCTCTTGATGGACAGCGGGAGAAAATAAATAGCGCTGGGCCTTCCTAGCAGGAATATCTATTGAACTATGTCTATTTAGCTATCAGACCTCAGTCAGATTGCTTAAGGTCTCATTCTCTTGATTTGCTTAGCTTTGAAGGATCACTTAAATTTTTCTAAGAGTCTTGTAAAAGTTAAGATAACTAACTTGCCATAATGTGCATGAAATACAGAGGACAGAGCTTGGAACTATTTCCCCAGTGAGTGACAGTGACCGTCATCATTACAGTGTTCAGCACCCTGGACCTCTGTCAGCTGCGCATCCACAACCATGAGTCTCCTCCAGCTGTTCCCTGACCTGGTGGCCAGCCTTATCCCATTCTGCTTGTTTCCCTTGGAAACAGTTCAGTTGTCCATCTACATAGATCTTCCTTCGCTCTAGGGTGACTCAAGAATGGCCGCAGCTGGCTGGTCACTCAAGGAGAGAAAACAAAAGTGGAGACATGAACTTTTCTCCCAGAATGCCCAAGTCATCTGTAAGGGACCAGAAGTCAGGCTGGTGTCAGTAAATATTCTGCCTCCAACAGAGAAGCTTTGACATTTGAAGTCACCTCTTTTACCTGTATGGGAGAAGGAGCCTCTCGTTATGTCCACTTTGATTTTCACTCTTAATCTGGGCACTGTAGAATTATGAGACTAACCTGAATTGATGTCCCTTTCTTACAGCCATGCCTGTGGTCAGTGCCACACAGATGGAATCAGAATTGAGTCCTAAGATGCCCGCTGGGTATTTACAGGAAACTCAAGAGTTTTGGGTGTGGGAGAAACTCCTACGCAGCTGATGTCAGAATTGGTATATTCTTGAAGAACTAACTGTTATAAATGAGGAGAGAGAGAAAAATGGTGCTTTTCCTATGTAGAGGGTATAAGGAGACCAATCATTAAAGAATACGACACACAAGTAGCACAGAAATTTCCTCCTAAGTTTGTCTCAGAAAGTGCTTGTTTTTGTCGCTTTGATCCAGCCTGTGTCTTCAGGCTGAGCTGGTCTCCAATGTTCTACCTACCCTCAAGCCCTGTCCTCCTGAGAGCTAGCATTCCAGTGGTATGCAACCACACCCACAGCCTGTTGAAGGGTGGCCTCCTTATGAGGTACATATCCTAATTCCCAAGAGCATGAGTGTGACCTTCTTAGGGAAAAGTTGTAGATAAAGGATCTGAGACAAGATCTTCCTGCCTGAGCCAGGCAAACACAAAACCAATAACAAATGTGCTTGTCAGAGAAATGTAGAAGAGGGGTAGATCACAGAGCTGAGAAGGCCCTGTGAGGATGGAGACAGGGTGACACAGCCGGGCCACCTGAGGGGCTTCAGGATTCAGCCTCCAGACGCTGGAAAAGCAAGGAGGAGTTCTTTTCCTTGAACTCTGGGCAGGTGCAGGGTCCACAGCCTCTAAATGCTGTGACAGTGTTGTTGTGTACCGTTTCCAGTGAGAACTCTTTTATATGAAGTTGTATCAAGAAAACAAGCAAAAAACAACTCCCTGTCCTTGGCCTTGTTCAACCTTGTGGCTGGACATGTCTGGTAACCAAAACTTGGATGTGGGACTTCAGGCTCCCAGAATTGTGAGATAATTTCTTTCCATTGTTGTAAGTCACCAAGTCTGATCTTACATGTTACAGTAGCCCCAGGTGAGCACGGAGAATATTTCCTTCCCTGGGGATCTCCACTTTCTTAAAATCTGAAGGACTTACTGAAGAACCTGAAACCACCCTCAACTTTCTGGCTCTTTCAGACCTGTGAGGTCATAGGAGTGATGTTGGCAGTCAGTGAATGTACCTGTGAGGTCAAGGAATGATGCTGGTAGGCAGGAGAGGAATCTGTGTGGTCACAGGAACAAGGGATCCTTATTAGGCAGAAGGCCTGGCCATGGTGTCACATGGCTTTAATCCCAGCACTTGGGAGGTAGAGGCAGGTAGATATCAGAGTTCAAGGCCAGCCTGGTCTACAGAGAGGGTTCCAGGACAGCCAGGGCCACACAGAGAAACCCTATCTCTCAAAAGCCAAACCCAAAAGCCAAAAAATAAAAAAATAACTAAAAATAAAAGATAAACCCAGCTTCGTGTTTTGAAGAAATATGATGTTCTAATTCTAAGGAGTCTAACTCATACTAATTTAATCATAATGGTGTCACACATAACCTTTCTTTTGAAAATATCGTCTCTGATGTGATTTTTATTTGAATCATAAATATGCATAGACACCTCAAAGAAGCTGTCATTTTGAGCACCAATGTGATTTGTGATTGTTCCTTTGTATCAGTCAAGGTACCCTGGGCTATACCGTGGGAACAAACAACATTCACGTCTCAGAGGCTTTCAGTGCTGAAGTTGGCTGTGGGCTGATCTATGGCCCCTCAAAATTCATGTGTGGAATTCTCAACTCCCTCATACATCGGAATACCTGCCTATGTGGAGACAGTCTTTGAGAGGTAATTAGATGAAAATTAAGGCTATGTCCTGTGACACACGGGGGTCTGGGAGAAGAAGGGACAAAAGGGTTCTCCATCACCTCATTTTACAAGCTCAAGAAAGATGCTGTTCTCACAACCCCTGGGGGAACCAGAGCTGTTCACATTCTGATCCAACTTCAGACCTGTGTGAAAAAAAAAATAAAAATTCTACCACCAAAGCCATCTAGGCTGTGGTACTAAGTCAACATGGCCCTGATGAATTACCCAGCTAGAGTGGAGACTAGGGTATTTTGCTTGTTTTGGTCATTGCTTTCTCTAGGTTCCCAGAACAAGACAGTGTTTAGTTACTTAATATTGTGCTTAAATACATTTGCTAATTTATGTAGAGGTCATATTCTAATAAAATTAAGGTTGATACTGAGTAACTGTGAGCTGTGTGTTTCTTCAAAAATAGTATCTTTAAGTAATTTCTCTGAAATAATCACTGCGGAGTGGGAAATAACTCCCTGGTGGCTTAGAGTCTGAATACATTGCTGGCCCTGCTCCTGTCTAAAAACAGATCATCTATCTTTGTCAGGACTCCTGGGAGATAAAGTAACAAAACCTAGACCAATCTAGGTTAGAAATAGGAAGAGTGTTGACAGAGGTTTCTGTCCTGCCTGGTTCCACAGCCGTTCAATCCCAAAGAAACACACAGAGGCCTACATTAATTATAAACTGGTTGGCCTATTAGCTCAGGCTTTCTTACTAACTAATTCTTATATCTTTCATTAATCCATAATTCTTGTCTATGTTAGTCACGTGGCTTGTTATCAGTGAGGCATAGTCATCTTGGATGACGACTGCAGACTGAGCCTTTCCTCTTCCCAGAATTCTCCTGTTCTGGTTGCCCCGCCTATACTTCCTGCCTGGCTACTGGCCAATCATTTTATTAAACCAGTACAAGTAACAAATCTTTACAGGGTACAAGACCATTGTCCCACAGCAGAAGTGTTTTTAAGAGTAGAATTACCGGGTTCTGGCCTTATAAACACCTGGAACCAGAGTTTTGAATGGACTGAATTAAACAATTCTCCAAATAGAATAATTCTCTCTCTCTCTCTCTCTCTCTCTCTCTCTCTCTCTCTCTGCCTCTTGCTTTTTGCTCTCTCCCCGCTCATCTGTACATCTTCCTTCCTCCACAGCAACCTGCTGCATGCTGGCATCCCCAGATCGGTTAGAACCTATGTGTTTGGTCCTTTCCTTAGGTCCTATTTGAAAAGCCCTGAAGCATTTTGTGATTTGGGATAGATGCTCCTTGGCCCTATCAGCCATGGCCACAGTAGCAAATATTTACTGCTTAACTTGGCATTTAGTCTTGGCTCTCCAGGGGTCCACAAACACGGCTACCACTCATCAGTCTCTCAGTATGTGTTACAGGAAAACCTGAAAACTCAATAGGACTGAGGCTTCTAGGCTTCCTGTTCCTGCTTCCTACTAGTTGTTTGATCGGTCTTCATATGGATCGGTCTGTAATTAGCCTTGTTAATTATTCTGACCCTTCTGAAGAAATTTCCTCGCTTCCCAGTAGTCTCTGATTCTACTATAAAGTCAGACCACCTTCTGCAGGACTGGGTCTGAGCCTACCATGAAGGAAACAAGAGTCAAGGATTTGCAAGGTACAAGGTTTGGAGAGCCTGTGCCCCGTGGGCCTCAGTATACACAGTGTTTTGTGAGAGGCATAGGACCTCTGGGCAAGAACAATCAGGGATCTCATTTCTTCAGATGGGCCATTGTTCTCTTGGCAAATTTTCTTATCACTAACTTTAGAAATGGAAACATCATGATTGAGCTCTGGGTTGCACACAAGGGGTTATTTTATGACTGCCCACTCTCTGTTCTCCTCCCCCTATGTAAGCTCCTCAGGGTAATTCTCTTTTTCCAGCATCTAGCACATTGAATGAATAAATGAATGGGATGAGAGTGGCCAGGGCTTGGTGGAAGGTAACAGAGAAGATATGGTCTAGGCCCAGGGTGAAAGCATCCCTCAGGAATGACTAGAGTCTGAATCAGGTTTAGGTGAGAATCATCTGACAGGAAGGTAGGCACGAATTCCTGAGCAGAAAGGGACAGCTGAGGTTAAGTCCCCAAGGCAGAGAAGTCACATAGTAAATTTCTGCCTGGGCCAGGTCTAGAATTTAAGTCTCCACTTTTTTCCCCAGTTAGGAGAGAATCAAGTTTGGTTCCATTCTGCAAAGAGTGTAGCAGGTTTTTTGAGATGCAGCATGGTTAGATTCAGACACTGCATGCCTGCTGCCAGGGAACTCTTGATATGGAAAATTCCAGTGAGCCGCAAGAGGAAACTCAAAGTGCCTATTAGTCATGTTGCAGCTACCGCCCGATCAGGGGGACAGCACATTCTCCGTGCACGTTCCTGTGTGAGTGCACAAGAACGGAGAAGATGCGAAGTGACTTAGAGGCATGAGTAAGGAAGAAAATCGCTGAGTCATTTGTTGGCACGGTGTGATTCAGAGTGTACTAAACCCACAAATGGATGCAGATGATGTCCCTGAAGCCCGGAAGAAAATTCTTTATCTATCACCAGTGTCGGCTCTGTGGAGTTCAGAGTTCATCCAAACATAATGCTAAATTGCCCAAATCAGAAGAAAAAGAATGTACCACCTCCCCTGCACCCAATTTTGTGTGTGTGAAGCCCTTCTCTCCTGAATTGAAGCATCATTTCATTAAGAAAGTTTGATGGGGCTAGAGAGATGGCTCAGTGGTTAAGAGCACTAGCTGCTCTTCCAGAGGACCTGGGTTCGATTCCGAGCACCCACATGGCAGCTCACAACCATCTACAATTCTATTCCCAAGGGATCTGACCTAATGCCTTCTTCCGACCTCTGTGGGCAATGTTCACACATGATGGGTGCATCGACATACCTGCAGACATAACACTTACATACATAAAAATAAGTAAAATCTCGAGAAGGAAAGGAAGTTTGACGATGTGGGGATGGAGTAATGACTCAGTGATCAAGAACAGTGTTGCTCTTCAAGACCTTTGTTCTATTCCCACCATCCATGTCAGGTCACTCACAACTGCCTCTGACCACAGCTCCAGTGAGATCCAGCATTCTCTAATGGCCTATGCATGGTCTATGCAGGTATAGCACGCCTGTGCAAAAATCTACACCCAGACACACATGCATGTGCATAATTAGAAAATGAGAGCTAGAAAACACACGCACACACACCAACAACAACAAACTGTCCTTCTACAATACAGAAGCCCCCTAAGCATACAGAGGAACCCAAGAATCGCCTTAAAATCCCTGCCTCGGAGAAGCCCCTGATAGAGTCCCACTTGCTGCCCATAGACTTGCAGCATCTTTCCTCAGGGCAAATGGTCCTATTCTGTCTATTAAGTCTGTGATTACAAGCTATTCTAATTATCTTTAATGGCCCAGAATTGACTGAGAGGAAAGCCTGGCTTGAGAAATCACTCAGGTCGGATGGACTTGTGAGTCTTTCTGTGGGGATTGTCTTAATTATTATCTGATACAGGAGAGCCCAGCCCACTATATGTTGGGCATCACTGTCCCTGTCCAGATGGTCTGGGTTATGTAAGAAGGCTAATTAAGCCCCAGACTGAGAGCAAGCAGAGACTGAACTCAACTCCCTTCCAAATGGCCAAGGACAACGAAGACCATCGCCCGTCCCTTTGGAACTGTGCTGGCCCATCTCCCAATGACCGTTTGTCCTGTAGGATTGTGTGGTATACCTGTAATATGCTTTATATTAAAGTATCCAAAAACCTGTTTCATCTCACTAGAGACATATGTTGAAGCATCATTGTCAGTCTTAATTTATGCAGGTATACCCACAACAGCCATAACTCCTAACAGGTGTGTAATTACAGAATCAGCCTTTTCAGAACTTAAAGCAGCTGCCCATTGAAGTCCTGAAACGCTCCTATTGTATGGTGTACATACTTTAACTTTGCAAAATGAAAATGAAACACATCCATTTGCCAAATTTCATTTTTGACCAGGCAACACATGTGGATAAATTTTAGTTACTGATGAGGAGATTTTTATAACCAAGGTAATATCCCTTCATCAGGTATTAAACTGAGTAGAGCTCCCAAAACATCAGCCCTTAATCCCCCTGCTGTAACAGAGCACTAAAAACTGGGTAGTTTATAAATAGTGTGAGTTTATTTCGCTCACAAGACTGCAAAGTTCCAGACTGGGGGGGGGGGGCTGCTTCCAGTGAGGACTCCATCCCTGAGTCTTAAGACAGCAGAAAGTCTCATGTAGGAAAACAACACAGGAAAGAGATTGAAAGTGCATCCTTAAGCCCTGTTATATAAAACACTGACCCAATCACTAGGGTACTGTTCTAGTTTCCTTTCTTTTGTTGCGATAAAATACTTGGACCAAAAACAATTTAGGGAGGGAAGGGTTTGTTTAAGATCAGGGTCGTAGTCCATTATTGAAGGAGGTCAGTTCAGAAACTCAAGCAGGAATTTGAAGCAGAAACCATGCAGGAACACTGTTTGATGGCTCAGTCTCTGGCTTATGTTCCCTTTCCTTATACAGCCTACACCCACTTGCCTAGGTATTGTGCTGCCCACAGTGGGCTGAGCCCTCCCATATCAGTCAAGACAGTCCTTGACAGACATGCCCAGAGCCCAATCCAATCCCGGCAATTCCTCAACTCAGGCTTCTCCTCTCAGATGACTTGAGGCTTTTCAAGTTGACAGTTAAGAGTAGCCTGACATCATCACCACCATGACCTAATTCCATATCCCAGTACTACTGCATTGGAGATTAGGTTTCCAACACACTTTCTGGAAGGAGAAACACCAAAAACACAGCACTTATAAATGTTTCAATATGTGAAAATTCACAATATGTTGTCATTCACAGAAAAGATGACAGTAAGCACACTGATATGGGAGGATTGATTATTCTGGGCCCTCAAAGTATTCACATGTCCTTCAAAGGGGAAGCAGAGGGCATTTGATATGTAAGGAAGGTGGATACAGAGTAGAAGCAGATATTGGAGTGATGTGGTCAGAAGTCAAAGCTGTGCAGTCACCAGAAACCAGAGGAGGCAAAAGCAGACTCCTATCTGGGAACAAGTGTGTCAAACCTTGATGTCCGTTCTGACACTGATTTCAGTTCTGATCCCCAGAACTGTGACAGAATGAAGTCCTGTTGTTCTGAGTCACCCGGTTTGCAGTGTGTTGTTACAGGATGGGCAGGAAAGGAGCATCAGCCGGAGGCAGCCCAGGAGGAAGACACACCTTTCTTATGTGGCCTTTCCCAGAACCGGGTGTGGCTGCTAAATTTTATCACTTGATGTCACATGCTGAATGCTTAAGAAAGACACTGGGATCTGTGAGGCTTTGTTAAAGTCAACGGGTAGACCTGGGGCAGGCAACCTGAGATGTGATTTTCGCCTTTGCGTCAGGCATTGTCATCTCTGACTACCTAATAGAACCATTACCCAGGGACTGTTATAGGGTGGCCTTCTGGAGGTAGACCCCTGCCATTGAAAGCTGTTCTGGTTCAAAGCTGAAGTGACCACTTACACCCTAACTGGTGGCACCATTTTTGAAGGTTATGAAACCCTTATGTGGTAGGAACTAGCTTGGCACCATAGGTCACCGCAGGCAGGGCTTGCACATCGCAGCCTGGCCTTGCTTCCTGTCCCATCTCTGCTTTCCAGTGCACTGAGCTCTGAGGAGTGTTTCTCCCACACGGTTCTGCCACCACGGAGCTGCTCCACTCATGCCTTCCGCTCTGATGGACTTCTGTCCCTCAGAAACCATGAGCCGAAGTAAAGACTTTCTCCCTTAAGTTGCTTCTGCCAAGTACTTTATTATGAGAGTCTTCCAGACTTTCCAGTGTTCATTGGAGGTTACAAAGCTCCGTGCTAATGACCATCACCAATACAGACATCCATAGATGGATGAATGTGTATCTGCCACAGAAATGCAAAAAGAGGACACAAGATCTGGAGAACAAAGTTGGAAACAGGCTTGTGTGGGTTAAATAAAGTATTTGCTCAGCAAACAGGAGGACCTGCATGTGGATCCCAACACCCACATTTTTTTAAAAAAAAAAAAAAAAGGCTGGGAAGCTTGTATACCCAGTGCTATGTAGAGTAGAGACAGATGAATCTCTGGGGCTTTCTGGTCACCAGGCTAGCTCCATGTCCAGTGAGGACTGTAACATGAGGGTCCTGCTTGTTGGGGTTACTGTCCTGCCCAGTACCCCGCAGCCGGCAAGCCCCAAAGAAAATCACACATAGAGTCTACATTAGGTTATTAACTGATTGGCCCATTATCTCAGGCTTCTGACTAACTCCCATAAGTTATATTAACCCATTGTTCCCATCCATGCCAGGCACATGGCCAGTACCTTTTCTCAGCTGGGACAGGGACACATGCTGCTTCCTTGGAGATCTGTGCAGGAATCCCAGGGAAGCTTCCTGCTTCCCAGACTTTCTCCTCGCCCTGCCTCTACTTCCTGTCTGGTTGACCCGCCCACACTTCCTACCTGGCCAATCAGCATTTATTTAAAACATTATTGAACAGACAAGTCTCCTGCACCAGAGGACTGTCAAGGGGATAAGACAGAGAGTGATAGAATAAGACACCCAATGTCCTCTTCTGGCTCTGTGTATACAAGTGCATGCAGTCACACAACACATGAGTACCACAGAGATCCAGAGATCCTTCCTTAGAGTGCACACACTTTTATTTCTAAACAGGCATGCAAAGGTGTCAGAATCTTGATACACACAAAAGTTTGTGTATCAAGATGCTCAGCCATGATAAGGACACAGAGTGCAGACTATGCTTGCCTGGTTTTACAATTTTCAAATCAGGAAGGCAGGTATAAAGACAGCAGTAGGGAGGCAAACACAGACAACCCTGAGAGTCTGCAGAAACCCTACAAAGCAGAGAGATAACTTAAAGATTTGTTTGGGTCCATCTCCTACCAGATCAAACAGACCCATCCAGACCTGCTTCCCTGAAGGAGTCATTGTGTTAGAGCAACAGAACTGGTGTCGGTAATAATCAAGTCACCATCAAGGTGACATTCTGCTCCAGGCACCACCTCCAGGCAGCCATGAGAGTTCAAGAAGTCCTGGGCCTGGATACTGGGGTATCACAGTCTCCAGTTTTGGAAACATTGATGGGTTTAGTAGCCAGCAGAAGCACCACAGTAGAGCTAAGAGAAAAAGTTAAGTAAATAAACATCGCCTTAAATGTACTTCCATAGAGGCTAATGGGAAATATCTCACAGAGCATACTGTTCCTCCTGTCTCTTTGCCCCACAGAGGCCTCCTCTGAGGCAGAGCAAACGGAGCTACCAGTCCACAGACCTCTCTGGAGAGCAAACCCAGATGAGGCAAAGCGGTCCACAGACAGGTTCTCTGAGGAGACAGCCTTTCTTCCTCTTTTCTTAGGAGAGGACAAAGATAGTACCTCCTGTTTGGCAAAGGCTTGCTGTTTTCCTAGAGGGAGTTAGATTGCTTGAGATCTGTAGGACGCTGCTTTGTTCTTGAGATTTGTGCTTGTTTTTGGAAAAGCAGAGTTAGATTTGGATTTCCATGGGAACAGGGGTGGAACAGGGTGGTTCTACAGACTGGAACTTGACCCCATGCTGAGGAAACATTGTGCAAAGGAAGTAGATGTATCTCATGCAGAGTCATTGAAACCTGAATGCCCCGGAAGGCAGGGACAACCTTCCCACTGAACTTCCCCCTGCCCTACTCAAGGCAGTTGTGCAAGCTCTTTGTGGGGAAGGGGTTTTCTGGACACAATGACTGTTCCAGCTTGCAGTCCTCCTAGTCAGGAAGTAAAAACCTGATAGCTTGAAGAAGGAAGAGGAAAATTCCTTTCTCCTTTCTCTTTTATTAGTCTTTCTGAGTCTCAAAGATGTGTATGGCAGGATGGGAGATCACCTGCAGAGGGCAGGGGTGTTCAACAGAGCAGCAAGGGCTCATGGGTTACTATCTCTAAGAGAGAAAGAAATGAGTGGTATCACAAGCAGGGTACCTTGCTCTCTCCTTCCTCCCATCCTCCTTCTCTCTCTCTCTGTCTCTCTCTCTCTGTCTCTCTGTCTCTCTCTCTCTGTCTCTCTCTCTCGTGTGTGTGTGTGTGTGTGTGTGTGTGTGTGCGTGCATGTGCGCACGTGCACAATTCTACAAAGCAATAGTTGTAGCAGTAGACTTCCAGAACTCTCCAAAGGACAAATGGAAGGCTGCCAGCAAGTCAAGATGGAGCCAACATGATTTTGGTATTTTGTGTAAACAATGTCCACACACACACAGGCTAAAGTTGGACTTTTAAAATTTAGAAAATTGTGGGTTGTTTCCAAGTTTTGTGACTCTGTACACCTGACTGATGATGGCTTCCTTATGGGACCACATCGTGTCCTAACTGGTGCTCAGACAGACTCCTAAGGACTTTAGGGTCAAAGCAAGTAAGATTCAAATATGCCTCACAAACAGTAAATATGTTGACCTGAAGAGTTATTTTATCTTTGAAAGTTTTCCAGCTGAAATGATGAAGCACATCTGATTTTCTTTTTTCCTTGCTTTTGCGAGCCTGTGCTCCTAATAAGCACTCCAGGGATTCTGCTCAGCAGGTGTGGGGACCACAGATGGTGTCTATCCTGATGATGAGTTCCACTGTCCTTCCTCCGCTGGAAGGACAGCTCCTAGGAGTGGACAGATGGGGGAGGGACAGTAGAGCTTGGTCCCACGGTCATCCCTGGTTGGCAGGAAGAGCAGAAGCTGCTTCTAAAGCAAATAACTCATCACAGACACACCCAAGTTCATCAAGCAGAGGGGAAAAAATCTTATTTAAGTACCAAAATGTCAACTTAAAAATATTAATGCTCTCTTTCAACATTTATGAAAGCAAATCAATTGATTAACCAACAAATTCTTATTCAATCAGCTTTGTATTCCTGCCACCACAGTTTTTCTTCTCACCGCAGGCCCCAAACCCCAAACATCCAAGGACTGTGCCGAAGTCTACGAAGCTATGAGCCTTCAGGGTTTCTCTCAGATATTTGGTCATACTTGATGACAAAGTAACTACATGTTGCATGCATGTAAATACACATCTGTTACATACATGTAAATACACATCCCAGCCCTCTTTTTACCTTTTTTATTTCCAGACGGGGTCTCACTAAATTGCCCAAACTCATCCTAGCCTTGAACTTACAAATTCGCTTTCCTCAGACTTCCAAACTATAAGCATGAGCCACTATGCCTACTGAGAAGTCTTACTGTAGGATTCTATGTATGTGAAATTCTAGAACAGTCCAAACTAATGCCATGTAGATGGGAAAGAAGTCGGTAGTTGTGCTGAGTCGGGGAGCGTGAGGATTTCTTGGCACGATGGAAATTTTCTGATGTCTTAGCTGTTGGTTATATGAACACATTCAGTTATCAAAATCCACCCATCTGCACAACTAAAGGCTGCACATTTAATTTCATGTTAATTACACCTCAGTTAAAATATGTCTTAAGAGATGAGAATGTGACCCTTCCCATCTGATGGCCCAAACACAGCAAAGTTCCGCCCTTTCTGCAGCCGGCTTCACGATGGAGGCCGGAAGAGAGAGACAACTTGCAGGACTCTTGATTCTTCCCATTCCTGGGGTAATGGAATAGATTTTCCAAAACATTGGCTAGGAGGCTTGCATTCAGAACCAACTGAATAAACAATGGGGCTTCCATGTGTCCCTTCCCCCACTGATTGGAAAGCCGAGCGTGGCGCCTCTTTCCCAAGCACAGTATATTTAGAAGATCATTTACATTTGCACAAAATCGTAGCCGCAGCCCACCTGCTCAAGTCACCTAAGAACCACCTCTCACTGGAACGTGGCCTCCACTGGCTTGGTGAGCACGTGAATTTGTGCAGTTTTGAGTTGTGGGTTTTAAGTTCTCCTAAATCACTTCTCAGTGCCATAGCCCAACGCTTTTGCCATAGTCTTGGGAAATCATTATTAATATCCATGTTAAGGGAACTGAGTTGCCTGGGGCTTTAAATCCCCAGTCCCTGCAGCAGATTCCCTGTGGTAGTTAAGCAAGGTTAGGGAAAGGAGTTTGATTATTTCAACCTGATGTTTTTACTACTGAAGATCACTTGTAACAGGGAGGCAGCTGGAGCGCTAACATGATTCATATTAATATATGCATGCAAATGGGTTAGAATGGAATTAACATAATTTCTGGGCTTGGTTTTTCCCCTCAGAAGTTGAGACTATTGGTTTATTTACAGTTTGTAGTCAGCCCTGCCAGGCAGTTATGTCGCTGACAGATGGTGGGGAAGGGAAGGCCATGTGCTGTGGATCAATGGGTGAACGCTAACATTAGAGTGTGTGGGTACCGCTCTTCAGAGGAGATGGAGCCAGGAGAGAAAGTGCAGGAAAACAAAGGTCCCCTTTGTCTCTCAGAGTTCTTACCCCTTCCATGGATTCCCTTTGAGGTAGCTGTGCTTGCCAGGATTTTAGAGAGAAGGGGAACAGGGAGACACAAGGGTGGGAAGGTGAGAATGGGTCTGCTAGGGTCAGGGCAGAACCCTGTGTAAGAAGGAAGGCGAGGAGGGTAGGAGCTTTATTTAACCCAGTAAGAAGCTGGGTTCTAAAGGCTGGAAACAAAGGATGAGACACAAGAAGAGTTTACAAACTCGGGCGGCCTCTCCACTTTGAGTCTGGAATGCAGAGGAGGCTCTGCTCTCAGAGAAGGAGGGGGAAAAACCAGGAGACTACAAGGTCTCTGATATTAAAGGAAGGACCTTTCCCATTTGTGAAAGACCATAGTCCGCCAGGGATAAAGACGCCTGGAGGTGGAAGGTGAGTGAGTGCTCAGGCAAAACCAGGCCTGGGCAGGAGACTATAATTCCTCCTGTGGCTTCCCGTTAGGATCCATGTCTTCTCAGGCCAAGTTCAACTACCATGAACAAGTTCACACACACAGAAGACAAGTGGCAACTCCACACACACACACACACACACACACACACACACACACACACACACACACACTCTCTCTCTCTACTTAATGTGTGTCCAGGAAAAACATGGGTGAGAACAGAAATAAACCACAAGTGTTACACTAATGATTGCTCCCCAATTTGGAAACATGGAGTAAGGAGAAAAATAGTTCTAGTAACACTTAGTAGTAGGTTCTCGATGTATATGTATATATATAATGAATGTGTAATTTAGAAACACCAGTATTCCATTCTTCTGAAGTCTATCTTCGTAGTTACATGGTTTATAGCACACATCACCCTGCCTTTTTTTTATTATGAGTATGTGTGTTATATGCAACAGTGTGAGTGCACAGGTGGGTTTACCTGTTCATGTGTGTAAGGACACCTGAGGTTGAGTTTGGATGGGTTTTTGTTGTTGTTGTTGTTGTTTTCTTTTTTTGTTTTTTGGTACAGGGTTTCTTTGTAACTTTGGAACCAGCCTGGAACTAGCTCTTATAGACCAAGCTGGCCTCAGACTCACAGAGATCCACCTGCCTCTGCCTTCCGAGTGCTGGGTTTAAAGGTGTGTGCCACCACCACCTGGCTTTGGGTGTACTTTTCTGTCACAATCTACCTTGTTTGTTGAGACATGGCCTCTCACTGAATACAGAACTTGCTGTTTTGCCCGGACTGGATACTAAGCTCCTGAGATCTACCTGTCTCCACTCCACCTTCACCCCAGTGCTGGAGTTGTAGGTATGAGCCACCACATTTGGCTTTTAAGTGGATGCTGGGGACCCCAGTTCAGATACACATGACCGCATAGCTTGTGCTTTATCCACTAAGCCTCCTACAGTCCCTCGTCATGGTGGTTGATAACAGATTTAAGCTTCCACTTCTTTACGTAGAGTTCATCTGCTTCTCTGAGCCACTGGGAATACCCACATTGACTTCACACAACATCCCCATGGCTTTCTGTTTTCTGTGAAGTTAACTGTATTAGTCATGAAAACAGGGTGGTTTTACCAGCTTCAGTGCAACACTAGAGCACGGCATTGGTCTGCAAGTCTGCAAAGGCAGAGAGTGCAAAAGCTTTTGTCCTGAACATAGTCATTTTTAGATGTGGTTCAAGCCTTCCTCTCCCAGCCTCAAGTCCTGTCATGGTGCTGGGGGTGGCCATCCTGAAGATAGCTAACTGTTAAGGGCAGTGAACAAGCGCTTTCAAGAAGCACACATCTGCTCTCTCCTCAAAGACCTTCAGTGTCACCGACTCCTTCCTACGCCAGCCTTCCTCCACTGACCATCTCCTAGATTCTGTCACTGTGCTGAGCGTAAGCAGGCTTTTGCTGTCACCCCTGTGACCCTCTGAGTTAATGTGAGCCTCATTTTCAGATACAGAGATCTAAGCCTCAGAACTGAGATTCATATTCAAATCTGCCCTGTTCCAAAGCCTGTTCTGTTCTATTACCAAAGCTTTTGTGATCTCGATAGTTTCCCAGGAAAGTAGAGAACCATCTAAAGGAGAATTAAGGCCCCTGCTAATGTCTTGCCTTTGCTAATTGAAATGTGGGTTGGTAGCAGCAGAGATCTGAGAGATAATTACCCACAGATGCCAAAGGGATCTGCAGACAAGAGTCAAGAGGGAGGAGAGGAACAATCATTAGACTTTCTGGTTTATCTGCAGAAATTTGAGGGGGAGAAAAACCGCACAAAATAAATGTGACGTCATAAAGGTCACTTGCCTTCATTTTTGTGGGCTTAGTATCCGACCCCTCCTCTTATGTTTGCCATTCCTGAGTTAAGTGGTTTCATTTCCAAAGGTAAGGTGACCCTCCCAACTTCTCCCTCTCTTTTAAAAGTAACAAATATGGGGGCTGAGAAACAGCTTAATGATTAAGACCCCTGACGGCTCCTGGAGAGAATCCATGTTGAATTTGTAGCGTTATCATTGGGAAGCTCACACCTGCCTGTAACACCAGCTCCAGGCTATCTAAGGATGCCCTTACTCCCCAGGATGGACATGGAGCTAGGTATAATCATGTACTCTGCAACCTTCCAGCCAAGCATCCCTTCCAAGACTGTAGGGAGAACATTCTAGTGGCAGTGAGATTGTCTAGGCCAGTGTGCTTGAGATAAATGTTATGTCCAGGCCCTGGTGCATACTGACCAGGACAGGTGGCCTCAGAAGACCATTCCTACAGAAAGTAGGAGAGTGCTACTATGAACCTCCCAACCTCCCCCTCTCTTTTAAAAATAACAACTCTGGGGGGCGAGGAATGACTTATTGGTTAAGACCACTGTCTGCTCTTGGAGGGAATCCAAGTTCAAATCTCAGCTCTAATGTTGGGAAGCTCACACCTGCCTGTAATACCAGTTCCAGGGTATGTGATGATGCTCTCTCCTGGACTCTATGTGATGATGCTCTCTCCTGGACTCTATGTGATGATGCTCTCTCTTGAACTCTATGTGATGATGTTCTGTCCTGGACTCTGTTGGCACCTGTCTTGCACATGGGTACCCAGTCATAGATACACTCACATATACATAATTTAAAGCTAAAATAGATCTTAAAGTAACAGCTGTATCGAGATATAATTCCTATACCATAAAATCTAGCCTTTAAAAGCCAAAAATTTGGTTTCTCAGGATAGTCTCAGCATTCCACAACCATCAGAGCTATCCAGTTATGAAGGTTTTAGACATGAATCTGAGCCTTTAATGGCTGGGGCATCTCTCCAGCTCTAGTTACAAGGACTTTAATGATCACTCCTGTCCCCTCACCAAAAATATCCATTAACAGATACTCTCCATTCCTTTCTCAACACTTCATGCTCACTCTGTGGGAGCTGCTAATCTAGCACCTATTTCTACAGATCAGCCTATTCTAGATACTTCATATGAATAAAATCGCACACTAAGTGGTCTTTGTATTTGATTCCTTTCACTTAGCATAGTATTGTAAGGTTCAGTGACCATGCTGGTGACTACCACTTCATGGTATTTTGTGGCCAAGTGACGTTGTGTTGGTTTGGTACTTCAATATGGGCTTCTCAGTCTACCTGTTGATTGACACTTAGATTATGGACACTTTATAGCAGTAATGAGTGGTGCCGCTGTGAATATGTGTAAATAAGTTTTTGTGTGGTCATGGTTTTCAGTTCCCTGTCATGTCTGTCCACCGAGGAATGCAATCACAGAATCCCATGGTGCTGGCATTCAAATGTGAAATGCTCCTCGTAGGCTCTTGTGTTCGATCCCCAGCTGTTTGGAAGGTTGTGGAACTTTTAGAAGGTGGAGCCTCACTGGAGGAAGTGAGTCACTGGGGGCAGGCTTCATTTCCCACGCACTCCCTGCTTCCTGGCTGCAGACACAGTGTGACCCTGCACCACACCACCCTCACCACCGTGGACCATGGACCATATCCTCTCACGCTGTAAGGTCTATGAAGCCCTTTTGTTTTTAAAAACTGCTTGTCAAGTAGTTCATCACAGCAAGAAAAAAGGTAGCTAATATGTCTGGTAACTTCATATAATTTTGGGGGAAACTGCCAAGCTGTTTAACATAGAGGCTTAGCCATTTTACGCTCCTGCCAGTATGTGTCCTCAACGATACTTTCTGTATTTTAACCTTTTTAAATTTTAATCATCATTGTGAGTATGAAATTATGTGCTTTTATTTCTTTAACAACTAATGATGATGAGTAGTTTATGGGCTCATTGACCATTTTTTTTATTTATTTGAAGAAGCATACATTTAAATCTTTTGCCTATGTAGAAATATTTTTTGTTGTAATTCATCATATATGCTGGGCACAAGTCCCTTGTATGTAATTTGCAAATATGTTCTTTGTGTAGGCTGTCTTTTCATTTTCTTAACAGCATCCTTTGAAGCATACATATTTTCCATTCTGTTTTTTTAAACTGCTTGCACTTTCGGTGTCTTATGTAAGAAGCCGTTGCCTAACCCAAAGCCACAAATATTTAATCTTATGCTTTGTTCCAAGGGTTACGCAGATTTGTATTTTCCGTCGAGGCCTATGAGCCAGTTTGAGTTAATTTTGTATAGGGGGACCCTATTGGATAGGGTCACCATTCATTCTTTAATGTACTGTTATCCAGTTGTCCAAGCACTAGTCAACAAAGAGACTAGTACTTCCTCATTGAATTATCTTTATAACCTTGCCAAAAGCAAGTTAACCGCATCCCCAGTGTTTATTTCTATATGCTCAGTTCTATTCCATGGGCCTAAGTGTCCATCCTTATGCCAATATCTTCTCGACATGGAGATCAGCAGCTTGGGTCTTATAAATGGGGACCCCGAGGACCCACTAAGAATCATACAGTTCATTTTTACAAACCAGCTTTTGACAGTATCAGCTCATGACTCCAGTGGAGACAGGTGTGTTGCTGAGGCAGAAGGATAGTGAGTTTGAGATCAGGAAAGAAGAATGGAAGGGAGGGAGGGACAGAGGGAGGAAAAAGGAGTCCTAAGGGCTATCTGGGTGCACGATGGGGAACGGATAAGAGACTTGAGAGGAAATGGAGCCAACAAGGCAAGGAAGCCCTTCACTCGGGAGTTTAGTTTGCTCGCTGTAGTTGCCTCCTAAGTGCAGTATGAGAAAGGATGCTTTTGTATGTACGCTATATGTGCTGTGCATATTCTTCAGCAGTATATCAGGTCCTGGGCATGTATGTAGGGTCCGACTATAGCTTGCTTTTAACTCTGGCCAGATGTTCTCTTCTAGAAACACCTCACTTTTGCTTTGTCCTATCTCTGTCTTTGAAGATTCTCAGACACTCAACCCCAGCTTCTCCCAAAGGGGTGCACAGGCCAGCTCCAACAGTATATGCAGTACCTAATGCTCCCATACCTCAGGCCCTCCCTCAGCCATCTGCAGTCTAATATTCCCAGATGTGCTGACATCCTGTGGCTGCTGTAGCAAATTGCCGAGAATCTTATGGCTTAGAATAACATAAATGTCGCCTTGTGTGGTTCTACAGGTCAGAACTCTCAATTAATTTCACAATAAAACCAGACTATTAACAGGGCTGCAACCTTCCTGGCAACTCCAGGTAGAGTTTGTATCCTTACTTCTATTTCTAGACACACATACATTCCTTGGCTCCTGCCCCTCTTTTCTACCTTCAAAGACAGAAGCATTTTGCTTCCATGGTTACGTTGCCTTCTGTTTTTCTGTGGTCAAATTCCCCTCTGCCTCCTGCTGTGAGAACACCTGTGATTTTATTTAGAGAAAACCTAGACAGATCGGGATGATTTTTATGTCCTAAGATCCTTAATCACATCTATGAACTCTCTTTTGCTATATAAAAGACCGTCTTGGTAGGGTCTGTATTTAAGCCTACTGAACCCACTAGGGTTATGCAGCTGAGTACTAGAATCTGTTGTGGCCAGTTGAAGACTGTGCTGTTTCTCTATATCTTAGCTCTAGCTTCGTTCTGACCGGTTTTGAAATATTGTAACACTATTCTTGTCATTAGCTCCCTTTCTTAGAGTGCTGAATAGATATGGGGGTGATTGATAGTAATATTCTTCCTGGGGAGACATGAACAAGCAACTACAAAACCCAGGTAGGGAACCAATTGCAGACAAAAGTAAGGTACCAACAAAGTCCAAATTAGTCAACGAGTTTTGTTGATTTTATTTACAAGATATGGGTGAGAGGTTACATACTGAAGCAGAAACGACTCAGAGACAGCTGCGTCACCAAAGATCATCCCAGCTTAGCTGATAGTTCACAAAAACTGGAAATCCGGAGTTCACTGAGCAGTCTGAAGGCAGTTTAACAGGTTGGAGAGCGTCCTTTCCAGGTAGCTCAGTTGGTCTGAGCTTCTTCCAGGCAGCTTGACTTGTCTAAGAACATCTCTCAGCTGTCCTGACAGCTTAAATATGCGTGGGGAAGAAGGAGACTAGAAAATCCGGTTTGTTTCAGGGACTTCCTGAAGCTCACTGAACTGTTCAGTTCCTGAGCTTAAGGAGTTTCTCTGAAGGGTGCGATGTTTCACCCTCCCTTAGAACAGCAGGTTGTTTTAGTTCTTTGTAAATATCCTGTTTATATTCAACAAGAAGAGAGCCATGATGAGTCAGTGATGTCTGCCATGGCCAAAGCCAGAGATGGTGAATGGTGGTGAATAGCAGCTTCTTCATGAGCGTCTCCTTGGAAACACCCTGTTGTCTCACCACCCTGTGTCCCCTCCCATTAACATCTGTGCCTTAAGGAGCTCCCAGAGGCAAGGTTTAAATCTCCACAATAATGATGAACGGGAATTTCGGAGTGGACCTTTATTGCTATAACTGCCTGTGTCATCTATACTCTTGCCAGGAACCCCAATAAACTCATTGGTTTACTAAGATAGACTTGTGTGGAATCAACTCCTTGATCTGTTACCAATATCCTATATGGACCTGAAATATATGTATCTAGGGAGCTAAAAAATAAAAAAAAAGTGCGGAGATGATTTGGTTCTGCTATAAAGAAAGTCAGCTGCAAATCAAGAAGAAGGAAAGAATTTTTTCCTAACTAGAAAAGCCCATGGATGGCTCAGTCATGTAACTGTGAGCATCAGAGGCAGCAGTGAGACCAGGGATGGCTCAGTCATGTGACTGTGAGCATCAGAGGCACCAGGGAGACCAGGGATGGCTCAGTCTTGTGGATATGAACTATCAGAGGTAGTGGTGAGCAGAATTACAGGTGAATGAATAGCAAAGCTTCCTGACTAGTGAGCAGGTAATAAGAAATGGGAGGGTGGGTTCTTGGGTTTCACTCTGACCTGAACATCTGGTAGGGAGCTAGCCTGGAAAAGCCACCAGAAAGGGCTACTTTCTGTAATCACAGTTGAGCTGGGTCTAGGCAGGCCTGGAAGTTGGACTTCAGATAGGCCTCAACAGACACCACTCAGAGCAGAATATGGAAATGTCTAACACCTGTCTTCCACCCAGGTCTCTGGATCTTCTCTGTGACGTTGGCAATGCTGCCTAGAGAGAAGTCCATGGACAACTTGGTAAAATCTATGGCCCTAACCTCTTACCGTAATAACTAGAATCTTTGGGAAAGAGACCTTGAATCTAAATTTTTATAAGAACAGATAATCTTACATGCTGAAGCTCCCGGGCAGGGCCACATGACTGTGTTGCTGAGGAAAATCAGAAACATCAGTGTGTAGAATTCTGTACAAATCACTTTGAGCGCAGCCTGGTAGGGAAGGAGAGTTTCAACTTCATTGGCCAACTGGGCTTGATTGGCAGTAGCTGCCTGGATTGTGACGCTGACATAAATGAAGAGGACTTGCTTAGGCTTCAACAAGAAGAGAGCCATGATGAGTCAGTGATGTCTGCCATAGCCAAAGCCAGAGATGGTGAATGGTGGTGAATAGCAGCTTCTTTTCTCCTAGAAAAACCTAACTATACTTTCTCGTTTTATGCTGAAATACAGTATATATACAAGAGACTATATATATATATATATATGAATCAAAATAAAACACATGCTTTTTAAAATGTCTTTATATAGCAGGCTCTAGAATCCTGGGTTGTAGCACGTTGCATTGTCTCACAACTTTCTTAATGTCTAATTTAAATAAATCCCTTTTGGCATACTTTAAGCCCAGGCCCTTTCATTCTCTCTGCGGAGGAGAGCACAGCAGCTGCCCCGCCTCTCTCCTGCCATATGCCTCCCTATTTTTAAGAATTCAGTTCTCCAGAAACACATTAATGAGATGCTTCTATTTTAACGAGTTAGTTGTTTGGTGGATTGGCATTCTTCCTCACCCAAGCTTCTTTGTTACAGAGACAAATTGGAACAGGACATGGAGAGCAGAAGGAATTCAAATGCATCCAAGCTATTCTTCTCACAGATGGGGCACAAGGCCCAGGGGATGGCGGCCTGGCTTGCCCACACAGTAGAACCAGAGCTAAGCCCCAACCATCATATCTCTCCATTCAGTTCCATCCACTACCCCATGATAGTAGAAGTCTGAGTGTGTTTTGATGTGAGAGAATAGGTCCAAGACTAAACATATATCCGACTCATTACACCAACGTGATTCTGCCTTAAGCTCTGGTCTTTGTGCCAGGGTTTGAAGTCATGCCTGGGACAGACCAGAAAATTGGGGGACTCTTCCCAGGAGCAAACATTATCAAGAATGGTTGGGAATGGGTGGATAAAGGTTCAATTTTTCACCCCTTCTTGGATACAACCACTTACACTGAAGTCTTTGCTGCTGGTATTTGTTTTTTTTTTTTTTTTTTAGAAACAAATTCACATAGCCCAGGCTGGCCTCAATCTTGCTATGTAGCCAGTGATGGCCTTGAACTCCTGTTCTTCCCTGCCTCCCAAGTGCTGATATAGGCAAGAGCCACCATGCCTGGCTTACGTTGTTTCATTATGAGTTCTAAGGATCAAATTCAGGGGTCTGATGACGCTAATTATGTACTTTAACCACTGACCTACCCCCATAAGTCCAAGAATGCATCAACTTTGCAAGTACAGTCACAGGCTGAAGGGCTGCGGTAGCCTTCCCTGTAGATTTTATAGGATCCTTATCGCCATGCACACAGCACAGAATGGTTTAGAGACAGCTGTGGAAAGGAGGTTCAAGACATTTTATGTTAAAAGCAACCACTCGTCAGGAACATATGCGCCCACCGAGAGTGGAGCTATTTGTGTTAGAGGCTGAGCTTATTTGGTGTCTTTGTGGGTTACATAAGAAGTCTGAGGTTCTTGTGGGGAGCCTTTGCTCCTGAGTAAGGCTGAGACATCCCTAGAGGGGGTAAATCAAGGGGAAGAGTTATTTGCTGCAGGGTGATGGGGGAAAAGAGAGCTTTACCATGGTGAGATGAGCACCAACTTTCCCTCTATAAGAGGCATCCTCTGGAAGAGGTTGTGGTGTTTGGTTTCCTTTCAGCCATGGCTTCCTCAGTGTTGAGTTGCTGGATCCAGTCCCAGAAGATAGTTCTAAGTCTGTAAGGTATTGGGACTGTAGTGCTCTGATTCCAGGGCCTCTTGGCACCTCAACAACACAGGGCTGATAGAAACGACGAGAGGAATTGTGTCATCCTCACTGGGACCTGGGTCTTGTGCTGAGGACCCTGATGAGATGCAGAAGTCATTCAGGGGAAGCAGAGAGATAGCTAAGCTGGGGACACAGTGGCTTGACATGCCTGGTTATAGCCCTGGCTGGCAAAGCTCCATCAGTTTCCATTCAACAGGAAGATAGAACTTGAAAGCTGTCTAGGGTACATAACAGAGCTTGGCACAAGGTCTAGCTTGGCACTAAGCTACAGTGAGGGGAACACTAGAATTTAAATGGACACTAAGTCCAATGGCCGGGCTTATTATAGGGGATGAAATTCAAGAGGAGGAAAGTCACAGGACCAGGGAACAGAAGCGGGGTAGATGTAGTAGCCAGTCGTGAAATAGCCAGTATTGTGCCACACACTAAAAAAAGGAAAGGATTCCCACCTGTACCTCAAAAAGAGGGGCCCAGTCAAGATTGTGATTTCAGGCTTGGTCCTCCAGAACTGTGAGAGAATCAATTTTTGTCATTCCAACCACCTCGCTTATGACACTTCTCTACAAAGATCCAAGGGAAATTCGTACATGATATTTAATAATACTAATATGTGATAATGGCACTAGTAATGCAAAAATGTAATAATAATGTTTGTGAGGAAGGCACGGTGGAGCAATTCGGGTTATTTGTGTGGACAGAACGTGGTGAAATGAAGGTGGATTGTGGGCTGGAGGGATGGCTCAGTCGTTCAGAGCACTGGTTGCTCTCCCAGAGTTTGATCCCAGCACCCACATCTAGTGGCTCACAACTGTCTGTAAGTCTTCTGTAGGGAATCTGATGCCCTTTTCTGTCATCCACAGACACTCACACATATGTGGGGCACGCGTGTGCACACTCACACGCACACACACATACACCACATATTAGTATTTTTTCTTACAGAAGATGAATTTTAAATTAACTACATGTAGAGGATAAGTAGAATTCTTGTCACCCAAGGAGTGTTTTACTCTTGGGTCAAGAGTGGAGAAGAGGTTTGGTTCTGGTCAGCACTTACCTCCAGTGTTAGCCTCTGTGGGGAAGGAATCAGTTTTCTGTTCTGTTTAAACTCACTCTCCTCCTGGCTCTGCCTTTAAAACTCTGGGTTATAGGCAACCTCCATTTGTCTATTTTTCTGATGCTCATGCCCCTATGCTGGTAAGTGGTCTTTTTGTCGAAACTGGTCTCCAACACCATGTGCAACTAATGTTCAACGTTCTTTAGAGCATCATGCCTTGTTGCTGCTTCTCAACAGCCAGTCGCGTAAGAGAGGAAGCTGCCTTGTGCTATTTTTGAACTTTTTGTGGCTTGAAGTTATTTACTGTGCTTCTTCACTGGGATGTGATTTCCCATTGTCCATTTTGTACCCTGACTAACGCTTTATAATACTCTACCTGATGTGTTATCTCTTAGATGCACTAACCGTGTCACCTTTGGTATCTGAGAGGTACCTGTCTTAGCCAGTTCCATCGCTGTGAGGAGACATCATAGGCACGGAAACCCTTATAAAGGAAATCATTTAATTGGGGCTTGCTTATAGCTTCCTAAGTTTCGTCCATTATTAGCATGGTGGGAAGCATGGCAGCAGGCGAGCAGACCTGGTACTGGAAAAGGAGCTGCGAGTTCTGCATCCAGATCTGCAGGCAGCAAGTCTGCAAAAACCAAAAGATGACGTCAGATTCCCCTGGACTGAAGTTACAGGCAGTTTGTAAACCACCTAAAGTGGGTATTGGGATTTGAACTTGAATTCTCTGGAAGAGCAGCATGCTCACTTAACCAGTGAGTCTTTCTTCAGTCTTAAAACTGATAAACAAACGAACAAATAACAACAACCCAATAATTTGAGCTATAGTAGAAGAGATCTTTTGACAGATCCATTGAGCCCTATAATATTATTTATTTTTGCTAAAGGTCAAGAAATTGCGTTTATAATCCTAAATCACCCTCCAAATAGAGAGTCAGATCAATTCAATCCCACAAGATTTTTTTTTCCAGTGTACAATTTTTGTTCAGGAAAGTGCGACTGCCTAGAGACCCCAGGCAGCAGCAGAGGCAGAGGCCCACCTTCTGACAGCCCTCCTGTCAATCAGGATGCAAACCCCACCTTCTGACAGCCCTCCTGTCAATCAGGATGCAAACCCCACCTTCTGACAGCCCTCCTGTCAATCAGGATGCAAACCCCTCAAGAAGAGGCTGAAAGAGCCAGGCTGCAATCACGTTTGCCACCATGCTGGTGAGGAGACTCCAAGAGCCAAAGGAAGGACAGAAAGAGAGCAAAGGCACAAGGGAAGGACCCAGGAACAGGGTCAGGGAAACACAGCAGTCGGGAACAGTAGCAGAGACCTCTCCAAGCCATACTGGAGGCCTGGCTTCATTATCCTAAAATCTTTCCTTTGAATAATTCACAGAGCACTCAGCGGGGTGTCATTTTTGTTTTTATGCCCGCTTAATAAATATTGATTGTAATGTCAGAAAGTGTAATTAAAAATTAAAACACCCTTATGCTTAAGATGTTGACCCCCCACTTGCTGATAGCACTTGGCAAATTGTTGGACATGAACTTCAGTATTGAAGAAGAAATCTTTCAACATCACAAGAACAGATAGTGACTTGTAAGGAAGAGCCTCTAAGCAAGCAAACTGCTCTACTTCCCTCCAGAGTGCATATGCATGCACACACACACACATACGCACGCACGCACGCACGCGGACACACACACACGCACGCACGCACGCGGACACACACGCACACACATGCACGCACGCATGCACACACGCACACACATGCACACACACGCACACGAACGCACACACACGCACACACATGCACGCATGCATGCACTCATATACTTTGCATAAAAATTCAAATAAAACTTATTCATTCATTGTAACCATTTCCCATTAGCGGCTTCTTTTGCTGACTAATTCATGGACAGCTACTTTTGTTTACTTTCTCAAACTGACTATGAAGTAAATTCCAGTAAACTCAGTTTTATTTTTTTTAATACTTATTTTGTGAAAACTTTTTGGAAAAATGCTTTCAATATTTGTGTTTGTAAATGCTACACTCAACCATAACCTAGCTACGGACTCGCAAGTCAACCTCTTTAAATTTAGCACTTAAATGTATCTAATATTAAAAATGCTGGAGTCGCCGGGCGGTGGTGGCACACGCCTTTAATCCCAGCACTCGGGAGGCAGAGACAGGCGGATCTCTGTGAGTTTGAAACCAGCCTGGTCTACAAGAGCTAGTTCCAGTGCAGGCTCCAAAGCCACAGAGAAACCCTGTCTCGAAAAACAAAAAAAATAAAAAAATAAAAAAAAATAAAAATGCTGGAGTCAGGATGGGCGAGATGGTTCCATGGTAAAGCACTGGCTACACGATTGTGACAATTTTGATCTTCAGCACCCACATAGAAGTGAAAGGTGAGAATGGAAGCCACGAAGTTGTCTCCCGACCTCCACACACTCACACTGTGGCGCATGTGCCCCACCCATAATGCTATACACAGTAAAACAAATAAATTTAAATTATGTAGCCTGCCTTCTGTTCCTAAGTGCTCAGCTGCCACTGGTTCAATGAACTGCAGGTTGAAATATTAGAGACAAGCACAGGGAGCCTTTTGAACCAGAGTCTGGAAGATCAGGAGTTCAAGGTCATTCTCAGCTACGTGGTGAGTTCAAAGCCAGTCTGGCTTGCGAGAGACCCTGATGCAAAACAAATAAGCAAAAATAAGGAAAGGAAATACTTGAAAATAATATATCTTTTTTAAAAAATATTTTTATGGTTTATTTAACTTTATTTTTTATGTGCGTTGGTGTGAAGGTGTCAAATCCCTTTCAGACAGTTGTGAGCTGCCATGTGGGTGCTGAGAATTGAACCCGGGTCCTCTGGAAGAGCAGTCAATGCTCTTAACCGCTGAGCCATGTCTCCAGCCCGAAAATAGTATATCTTTATTGACCCAGAAAGTATGATTTTTGCTTCATTCTTGACACAGTTATTCCCATGGGATTTGCAGTGGTTGTCAACCTTCCTAACTCTGTGACCCTTTAGTATAGTTCCCAATGCTGTGGTGACTCCCAACCATAAAATTATCTTTGTTGCTAGTTATAAAATGTAAATATCTGTATTTTAAATATCAGTAGTAAATATCTGATATGCAGGATATCTGATATATGACCCCAAAGCCGTTGCTGCCCATAGATTGATAACCAGTGGTGTAAGGTGCTGTGGGACAATGGTCTGTACCCTGTCACTTGTATTTTAAATGAACACTGATTGGCCAGTACCAGGCAGGAAGTAGAGGCAGGGTAACAAGAATTCTGGGAAGAGGGAAGTTTCAGTCTGCAGTTGTTACCCAGACACAGAGGAAGCCAGACATAGAGCAAGCAAGATGTGACTGCCTCGCTGAAAAAGGTACCAAGCCACATGGCTAACACAGACAAGAATTATGGGCTAATATAAGTTATAAGAGTTAATAAGAAGCCTGAGCTACTGTGTGGTGCCTTCTTCTAGCCTCTGCTGGCACCAGGCATGCAAATGGTGCACACACCTACAGGCTGGCATAACACAAATGCACAAAAATAAAATTTTCTAAAATTTTAAAGAGAGACAATGTTGAAAATTATTTAAAGAAAACCAGAAATTGCTCATGACAAACACAGATAATTATTAGTAGAATTTTAGTATACTCTCTTCAACTCTATATTTGTAAATTTGGGGATCATATTGCATGCACAGTTTTGTTCTATACCTATTTTTCACTGTTTATTGTATAATAATTATTATATATAACTAGATCTCTAGTAGGAATTTTGTACTAGAAATATTTGATAATGTAGAAAATTTAGTGATAACATGTCCATATCAGAAACATAAATATAGCTGTAGGTACAGCTTGTATTGTCATAGAATATTGAACTTGCTCCTTTTTTTTTTTTTTTGAGACAAAGTTCTGGCTGGCCTGAAACCATCTATATAAACCAGATTGGCCTTGAACTCACAGAGATTCACCTTTCTCTGCCTCCTGAGTGCTGGGATTAAAGTATGCCTTCATGTTCGGCTAAACTTGCTTCTGTTTATTTGCTACATCACGCAAGGTGAAGCTTTTGAAGACTACTATTTACTTTATTTCTAGCTGTGTGTTTATGTGTGTATGTGGGTGTATGCCCTGGAGTACAGACACTGACAAAGCCAGCAAGTTGTCAGTAACCCCACAGCAGGAGATGCGGGTGTTTGTGAACCTTTGACAAGGATGCTGGGAGCCAAATGAAATGGTCATCCTCTGAAAGAGCAGGTGTCACTCTTGACAGCTGAGCTATTTCTCTGGCTATATTCTTTATATGTAGTAAACTTTTTTTAGACCACCAACCAGTTCCCATATCACGACATGGAGACTTCTTATTTTTTGAGTTTTGAATGCTCAGTCTACCTTACTTCTTGTTAGCTCTTTTAACTTAAATTAACCTGTTTCTCTTTATCTACTTTTTGCCTCTGGGCTTTTTGCCTTTCTTTCTGTATGTCTTACTTTCTTCCAGCGTCTGGCTGGCTGTTGGCTGCGTGGCTTTTGGCCTGGGCATTTTCCTCTTTTTCTCCTTCATTCTCTTCTCCTCTCTCTCTTCTTTCTCCTATTTATTCTCTCTGCCTGCCAGCCCTACCTATCCCTCGCCTGTCTAGCTTTTTATTAGATCAATCCAGTGCCTTAGGCAGGCAAGATGAAACAATTGCAACACATCTTTATATAGTTAAACATACATTTTTATACCATTAAACAAATGCAATACACCTTACACAGTTAAAGTAAATTCTGCAGCATAAACAAATGTAACAAATTTTTACATAGTTAACATAATTTCCACAAATTTATATCAAGATCTTTTACAGCATCTTTGAAAGGAATGGTTTTTTTAAAGATTTATTTTATTTTTAAAATAAAGAGATGATTTAAAGTATACAAGAGGATGTTTGTAGCTTCCGTACAAACTGTACCATTTTATATATAGACCTGAGCATCTGGGGGTTTTGGTATCTTTGGTGGGGAGGGAGTGTTCAGCAACCAAAGCTCCAAGGGTACTGAGGGAAAACTGCACAGAATAGATTTTCTTTTGAAAGGAAAACAAAATCACTCACAATAAATATAGATGTTTGAGCTGGCAAGTTTTATGTCAACTTGACACAAGCTAAAGGTACTGGACAGGATGGAGTTTGAACTAAAAAAAAAAAATGCCTCAGGAAGATCAGGCCATAGGCAGGCCTGTAGGGTATTTTTTTTTTTTTAATTAGTGACTGATGTAGGAGGGCCCAGCCCATTGTGGGTGGTGCCCTCCCTGGCCTGGTGGCCTCAGGTTCTATAAGAAAGCAGGCTGAGCAAGCCAGGGAACGCAAGCCAGTAAGCATCTCCCCTCCATGGCGTCTGCACCAGCTCTCGCCCCCAGGTTCCTGCCCTGTTTGAGTTCCTGTCTTGACTTCCTTCAAGGAAGAACAGTGATATGAAAGTGTGAGCCAAATAAATCACCTCTAGGCTGTTCGTAGTACCTAATACGATGTAGACACTTCCAGAAAAAGTGGTGTTTTCATACCTATCTTGAACTCTCTGTGTTTCTACCCAGATTCATACGCCAATCTTCAAAGACAAAAGGAGGCAGCTCAGAGTCCTCCAGACCCCTACTGGCCCTTCTCTATTGTGTTTCCTCCAAGTGAACTGAAACTTCCTTACACCAGCTTGGGAAATGAATATTCTTAGTCTACATTATACTGCTGTGACAAAGGCCATGACCAAAATCAACTTGGGAAAGAAAGGGGATATTCAGCTTACAGCTTGTAGTACATCTTGAAGGGAAGTCATGGCAGGAACTCAAGGCAGGAACTGATACAGAGGTCATAGAAAACCATTTCTTGCTGGTTTGTTTCTCGTGGCATTCTCAGCCCAGTACCAACAGCCTGGAATGGCACTGCCCAGAGTGAGTCAGTCTCTCCCACATCAACCACCACAGATGTACCACCATGCCCACTACCTGATGGAGGAGATAATTCCTCAGTTGAAATTTCCTCTTTACGGATATGTCTAGGTGTGTGCCAAGCTGACAAAATCTAACCAGTACAAATATTGACCAACAATGACTAAACACAGTTATTAAGCAATTAAATGTTGCAAATCCACCCCTAAATAATTATTATAAGCAAAGATGATAAACATTCAAAGCTTACCATTTTGTAGTCTTTGTAATCTTTCTCCCTCTCAGTATTCCTACAGTCATTAAACCTGTGCAGGAGCTAAGTAGAATGGCACGTTACTTCGTATCCCTTTTCAGCTCTGTGTTCAAGGACGCCATCATGGTGGTAGCTTGAAACTGGCTCATAAACAGAGGTACACCAAAGAACTGGCCTAGTCTTCAAAATGGGCTTGACTAACCATTTCATTGATGTCTAAATTTATAAAAATGATGAAGTGCTTGGTGATAGATCATTTGCCTAGCGTGTGTGTGAAACCCTCATTCAATCCCCGGTACCACAAAGAAAAGCCACAATCGAATCCAGTCACTGCAGGGCACACCTATAATCTCAGGACTTGGAAGGTGGAGACAGGAGGATCAGGAATGGCAGGCCAGACTTGGCTACATAGCAAGTCTGAAGCAAGCCTGGGCTACGTGAGACCCTGACTCAGAAAATAAAAACTAAACAAGAAAACAACAAAAAAATTAATAAGTGGAGTTTTATTTTATTTTTTTTAAAGAAAATCTCTTTTCTCATTTTGCATGCCAAATCCATTTCCCACTGTCTCCCCTCTTCCTGCTCCCTCCACCTTCCCCTCTCCTATCCCCTATTTCACCCCCCATCCTCCTCAGGGTAAGGCTTCCCATGAGGAGTGAACAAAGTCTAGCACATTGCTTTGACACAGAACCAAGGCCCTCCCCACTATATCTAGGCTGAGCAAGGTATCCCTCCAAAGAGAATGGATCCCCAAAAGCCAGAACAAGCAGTAGGGGTAAATCGTGGTCTCACTGCCTACAGTCTGTCCCGGCCATACAACCCTCACTCACATTCAGAGGGCCTAGGAGTTTTTAAGTTGTGAATGTTATCAAGGATCAAACCCAGGGCATCACATATGCTGGGCAAGAGGTCTCCCAGTGAGCTGTGTTTACAACTTGAGTAGTGTGGCTCTAAACTTCACAGGGCATAATGTCTGCAGCTCTTGTATTCTAAGTGACACCATCAGTGAGAGAACAGGTTTTCCTAGCATTGAAAACCATTACCCAGTTCATCCGAGACAATGGAGGAGTGATGCTTCAGTGTTCATCATCCCATCCCCACCAGTCACAGAGAAGCAGCCATCAGCTTCCACATCGCCGCTGCCTGTCCGCATCTGCAGCCTCTTCGCTGAGCTGGAAAGCGATCACTTAGTCCCTAACCTGATTTTATGAAATACTAGTCATGATAGAATGACTAAGACTGATAGTAGATTTTTGATGAAATTGCAACTCATATTGATGTAGCGGTATAAGTTGGAAACTAAAATCACGTAAAAAGAGGATATTAGCAGAAGATTCGATATTGACCTTCAAGGCAGGCACGACTAGAAGAAGCAATCACAAGGGTGGAACTTGACCGTTACAGGTTGTGAATCTGGACTCATTTGTAGCCAGCTGCCAAATGCTTTGCCCACCATGATGAACAGGTAGTCTCACAATTTGTGAACAATAATCATATAATAATAATGACGATAATGATAATAATAATAATTAAATCCTTCCTCCTTTGTGCCATAGTGACAAGTAATGAGTACAGCATGGGCAGCAGTTGTCAGCCTTCCTAATGCTACAACCTTTTAGTACAGTTCTTCATGTTGTGGTGATTCTTCCAGCCATAAAATTATTGTTGCTACTTCATAACTGTAAGTTTGCTGCTATTATGAATCATAACATAAATATCTGATACACAACTCCCATAGGGGTCATGACCCAGAGGTGGAAGATATTAGGGTATTATAATATTCCTTATAAGCTGGGCTAAATACCCGTTACATCAGAACTTGTAACAGACATCTATGATTCGTGAGAGTGGTTGAGCATCTCCCAGCACGCCACTGTCCCTTCCCTACCCTGCCTGTCCCCATGGCAATCATTACTGTCTAGGTCTTCACCTCGTTTCTGATCACATCTGGTACTCTAAGCCCTGCCTAAGGCTTGCCCTTCAATGCCAAGGTCAGTACATTTGGCAGAAGACCATGAGCAAGCCTTGGCTCTCCACAGCATCCCTCCCCAGTTGGACTGGTCCCCAGTGTCCCTCAGGTCTCTGGCTACTCTCCCATCACTGCAGAGAGAGTGCCTCTAAGATTCAGATTCGGCCACCTCTCCTACCAGACTCAAAGCCTTGATGAAATTTGAAAAGAGTTCTACGCGTTTTGGTTTGGAGATTTTGGTTTGTTCTCCCCCTCTGGAAGGAAGCAGTTGCCAACTGTATATTGTGTAGCTCTGGGAAATCTTAGCTGATATTTTAACGTGTTAAAAAGGCTGCGCTCTAAGCGATAGAGGATGAGTTTGTTGGAAGGAGTGAGCAGGGTCTGCTCAGCCCACAAGAACAAACGCATGCTGCTTCTCTTCGAGTAAGCATGATTTGGCGACTCATTCCTGCAGTGGTCTCAACAGGCCTCTGCCAGACATAACTTCCCCGCCAATCACAGCGAAGACCTCCAAAGAAAACCAGGAAGGCAGGTGGGGCTAATGAGCAGTTCTTTACTGGCGCTCTTGGGCTGTAAACTTAGCAAAGCCATCGCCTTAGAGAGCTCTGAGCTCTGTTTTCTTCTTTCTACATGGATTCATTTCCAGGATCCTGGCTCCCTGTGGTAAGCTCCAGAGAAATGACTATGTTGGTGTTTTCAGAATTAATTTATGAGCCCCTGAGAGCCTCAAAATAGTCTCCTTTGCTCAGTCGGGTAATACAGGAACTGGCTGAGGCTGTGCACCAGGCAGATGCTGTCTGGAACAAGGACAAAATGCTAATGTGGCAAAACTAACATCAGGTCTGAGCGTACAGAACAGCTTATTATTTTCACCGTCTGAAAAGCATGGAAGGGGGAGGTGGAATTCATCCAGCTTTGGAGCCATGAGTGGGTGAAATTTGTGCATGAACTTGGAATCATTTTTTAAACAGTGGGTATGATCCATCCTAGAGAGTAACCTGGGGATATAATTAAGCATCTTAAATAAATTTACATTCCTTAGAAATACCTTCTATTAGTTCATTATCTGTCCTTACAATGAAATCTGGATAACTTTAGAAAGAAAAGAGATTTTGTTTCTTAGTTTTAAGTTCACAGTTGTAGGGGCTTAAGAGCACGGCACAGGAATGGGCTCAGTGTCGCTACCAGGGTGAGATCATATCGTCAAAAGGAAGGCAGGGACCAGCTTTATCCTTGTTATAAACGTCCCCTCACGAGTGTCTCTAGGAGAATTACCTTAGTCCCATCTGAGAGCAGAGAGGCCACCAAACATTCCACCACCTCTGTACACTTCCCACACACAGGCCCTCGGGAAGACACTGGAACCACATCTGAGTCCTATCATGCTTGGCAGATTCTGTCTCCTTCCTTCCGTTCAAAGTTTCACAGAGAGCTTAGAAGACTGGGAGGAGGGCAACATGGGGCTAGTTCTTCTCCGAACTTAGTAACGGAGTTAAAGTGAACAAAACCTCAGAATGCACAGCAAGCATTAAGATCAATGCCCAGGAAACCAGTTTTTTTCTTTCCTTAAAAAGGAAATTCATAAAACATTTTCATTGAGAAAATTAGCCTGCTTGTAAATATTACCTACCGAAGCCTTCCTTATGTAACTTCTCATTAGCCATGCAAAGATCCACACATTCGTATTCGGATGCCAAAGAAAGAAAACAGCATAAGGCTGACAGGAGGCAGGCGCGGACCCAGTGCAAGCATTTGCAGAGAGCCCGTTCCCGGCAAACACAATGTCCCGTGAGCCCTTTCTTCAGGCCAGCAAGCCTCGGGGTGGCCAGCACCTGTCCAGCTCTGCAGACTGGGAAGCCGGAGCTGCTTTTGCACCAGCCCTGAGGTCTCCCCACTTTCCCTCAGGCTTAGCTCCACCCAGCATATAGAAGGTCAATCCAGGACCAACTTGTCAGCCACTGCCCGACTCCACACTGGAGCTTCCGAGTAGAAATCTCTTTCACTTTCCTTGGTGGTAAACCACTAGGTAAAAGAGCTGCTGATTAGATGCTAAAAATCTAGAGTTTCTGTTGGCTTGCATTGGTTTCTTTTTGCTTTGAGGTGGACTCTTGCTATGATGCACAGGCTGGCTTTGAACTCATAATCATCCTTCTTCAGTCTTCCAAGTGCTAAGATTTAAGATTGTAGGTGCACACTACTCCACCTTACCCAAATGCTTATCCCATTTCTTATCATAGCCTAGAATTACATAAGGGCATATAAGATATGTGCATGTATACACACACACACACACACACACACACACACACACACACACACACTATGGGCCTGGAGCAGGGAGACTGGGCTTTCTGCTCTTTGCCAGTTATAAGCTGGTCTGATTTAGAACATACATATGAGATGTGGGTTTCTTCTTTTACAAAATGAGAGGGAAGGATTAGATGATCCCCGAGACTACCCCAGCTGTAACACCTCTGACCCCTGCAAATCAGAGAATCATTTTAGGGGATTAAAACCAGCCCCAGATACAGGGGCTCCACAAAGGGAACCAATGAAGATGTTTGCTCTGGACCTGACCCACCCCATTGTTGAGCTGTCATTTTCCACTGGGAAAGCACAGAGTCATCACCCAGCAGTGTCCTTGGCATTTTCAAAGGACCACCTCCACTCCAACCCCAGTGCCCATGGTGTGTGTTTAAGATCAGGTGAAGTAGTTCCAGCAGTAGTCAGATGATTGCTGGGGCAAAGACTGTCTCAATGTTCTGGGGAAATTCAGAAAAAAATAACTAAAGAGAACAGGGCCTACAGCACACAGAATTTTCTGGGTGGAATTCCCTAATTCATGGAAGCCCATGACCTAGAGGTTTCTCTAAATTCTTACAGACACCAATTTTCAAACCAAGCAGGAAGTTCAGGCGCTTCCCTTCCCAAATCCAAAGAGCTGTCTTCCCTGCCCTCATCATGTCCCGCTGCACAGAGCCCACTTGGAACAGCAACCATTGTGCAGTATTTCTCCACTACGTGGCTCAGGCATCAAGGCAGGGTGTGACTGAGTGATCCTTCCATTCCACAGGGCATGCTTAGATGTCACTTAGTGAAAGCTGGATGAGTTCGGAGAGTTCACTATGTCCCTCTTCTCATCTGGAGGGGGCGGCCCTAGAGGAGGCTTGACTGGAGCACCCACAGGGGACTGCTCCAGCAAAGGTATCTCTGAGCAGTTCCTTGTGCTCCTTAGCCCTTCTGCATGGGATGATCCTGGGTGAAGGCCCTCTCCAGATGCAGACCCCTCAACCTTGAACTTCCAAGAGCCAAGAACTATAAGGAATACATTGTTTGCCCTTCACAAAATACCCATTATCTAGGTTATTTGATAACAGCAAAACAGAAGAGACCTGGACCCGATCAAGAACACTTACGTCTCATGGTTTCAGAGGCTGACATGGCCAAGACCAAGGTGCCAGCCGTTCCAGTTTCTGGTGAGGTTTACTTCCTGATCTGTTACCACAAGGCCTAGAGAGAAGACAGCGGGGACATCTGTCCACTGTGCATTCTTTTGAGGCACTAATTTTGTCACAGAGGCTCCACCCTCATGAACTAATTGTCCCCAAAGGCCCCACCTCCCAAAACCTTTGTACTGAGAGAGGCTTCGACTATGACTTTGGGAATGGGGGAACCACAAGCATACATACTTAGATTTGTAGGTTGTGTGCATATTTGATTCGTGTCTTGCTTCTTCTTTCTTCGTATTATTTATTTATTTATTTATTTGAGCACCTCGTATGAGTGCTTACATCATCCCCATCCCTCCTGCATCTTAAATAAGTAACTCACCATCATTTTCTCCAGTTATCAGATCTCCCTCATGAACATTAGTGTTTAATGCCTGCCTCCTCTTCCATCACATCCAGGGGCATAAACATCAGTCCATCACTGTGTGCATTCAGGTTCCTTGGCTTTGGCAAATCATGATCTGAGCATGCTCAGACACCAAACTGTGCCCCTGGGTTTATTATTTTGTCAAGAAAGATTCTAATGAGTAGAACTCCTAGGGTACCACTCCTCACCTTGAATATTTCTTCCTTTAACATACGAGTCACTGTCACCTCTAAAATCTTATTGTCTCTCACATAGTTGGTTCTTAACATTCTTTTGCTTTTTCTTCTATAGGTAAATGATTATGAAAGTCATGGATCCTGGTAAGAAGGGCTAGAAGTATACAAAGTTCTGGAAAAAAATTAAAATATTAATTTTAAAAGACAAATAATTATTCCTAATGAACCCAAAGAAGTAGACACCAAAGTTAGTGAAGGTTTTTTTCAATTTTAAGGAAATTTTTGTGTAAGATGTTTTAGGCATACATAAACTTTGTGAATGAAAGCAAGTAAATCGCTGTATATTATTTAGATTAGTATTATATGAGTAAACTCAGGTATTTCCCTACTCAAATATAGGGGTGGCTTGAGCAAACTTAGCAAAGACTGTCAATAAAATATCGAAGTATGAGATTCATCTTCACATTTCAGAACTAAATGTGAAAAGAAAATATAATATTTTAATGTTCAGTCAAAAATAGAAATTTGACTAATATAGTTTGAGAAAAGGGTCATGATTTTTAAAGGAGGGAAACACAGTCAAAGTGATAATTCTCTTCAGTTATAAAGCAGAACCTTAGCGTTATTCCAGTTCAAATTCTCATCACTTAGTTTATAAATCATAACCCAAGACGAGCGTACCTTAATAAAGATAGACGAGTGCTCCTAAAAGGAGCAGTGAGAGACAGTTATTCCTGAAAATCGACTTTATCTAGCAGCAGAATGACACACTGGGACCCGATCTGAAGCACAAGCGTAGACTAACAGAGCAGAACAGACACGTAGCCGTGTGCAAACTTAACCTGTGTGCCAAGATGGAATCTGTAGGAAATCAAGTGAGAGAAGTGGCTCCTAGGGCAGCCTGCCTGTGACTGGACAGGAAGAAAAGTTCATTTGAACCCACCCTTCTCATGAGGGATGTTACTGAATTCAATATGTTTTAATTTATAAAGACGAACAAAATACAACACAGAAAGATCAGTAAAGCACGTGCTAAGTATACATTTTTCGGACAATGGACGTCCCGTGCCAAGAAAAGGACATTTCTAAACAAACTGTTGGGTGTTTAGCCCCTCTAGAGAAGTGATTTGCTCATGCATTTCTCTTCTTGACTGTCATTAGAGATATTCTTGGTGCTCTGTGAAGGTAACAGGAATTATGAGGGTGCAATAATTAACCTTGATCATTACCACCAAGGGATTCAGAGTCACCTAAGAGACAAAATTCTGGGTGTATCTGTTGAGGGTGTTTTCAGAGAAGTTTAGCTGAGGAAGAAAGGCCTACCCTGAATGTGGACAGGCCATCCCATGAAGCTGGAAAGAGAGAGAGAGAGAGAGAGAGAGAGAGAGAGAGAGAGAGAGAGAGAGAGAAAGCCAGCTTCCTCAAGCTCAGGCCTTCCTGCTGGGATGGACTCTATCCCTTCTGAACCCTGGAGGCAAATTCGCATCTCCTTCCCTAAGTGGCTTCTGTCCAGTCATAGCAATGAGAGAAGCAATTGATACAGAAGACATTTTACTTTAAATACACAGAGGGAGCTGGGCACAGAAAGGAATCCTGTGTGGAGAACCCTTTCTTAAAGTGAGCATTTCCTGGAACGTCCATCTCTAAATCTGGACTTTCATATTCTGCTCTCTGTAGGAAGCGCTCTCTACAGATTTATCCTATGTTTAAATTAGAACTCCTCTGTATCTGTGCAACCTCAAAAATATCGCTTCTTTGGCCAGTCCCAAATGCATATGTTTAACAGTCCAATCCATCAGGAGTTCTTTTGGTCTTTTATTCATACTTTACAGAATAAAGCTATCTGTGTCAGGCAGGTTGGCCTTCTCGAATGAAGCGCAATTGATTGTGTGGCTTTATAAACATCAGATATAATGAATTCTAAGATCAGGGTGTCTGTACGGTGGGGTTCTGGTGAAGGCCCTCTCTAGGTCACAGATTGCTGCCTCCTCACTGTGCCTGGTCGCCATGGGAAAGAGGCTGGGGGAGTGAGACAATATTCCCAGACGGTGTTCAACACTAATCACATTGTAAGGACTCGGCTTGGCATATGAGTTTGGGGTGATACAGACATTTGGTCTATGACAATGTCACCGAGAAGAGATGATTTCTTTGTAGAACCGCAAGACCAAAGAATAGTGCCAATGACAATTACTGTGTGAAAAGGAGCTTTACGTCACTTGGACTCAGAAGAGTAAAGTGGCAAAGATGCTGTGGTCATCTCACTTATCATACCAGCGAGGCACTCATAACATCCGATGTCAGGGCATGGCTCAGCAGTGGACCAGTGGCCTAGCACATGTGAGACCATGGGTTCATTCTTCCAGCACTGCAAAATGAAACACGATATTCCATGATGAAAACTTGTACGCAGAAGTGTCTATTCTGAAATGGGCATTTTTTTGGAGAACAATTTTGAGAGTCTTCATCAAATTTTTAATGCACTTATTTTCTGACTCGTGATGTCTCACCTAGGAACTGTCCCTACATGGTTGTATGCATGCACAAAGATACATATTAGGGGATGTGCAGTCTGGCACACTTTGCAGAAACAAAAAAGCTAAAAGAGCACGTGAATCTGTTGTAGAAAACTGAATGAGCAAGTAAGGACCATGTCATAGAATACTACCCAACATTTATAAAGATGTGGTAATGTGAGCTAGAGAAACAGTCCTGCCATTAAGAATGCTTGCTACCCTTCTAGAGGACAAGAATTTAGCCCCCAGTATCCACACCAGATGGCTTATAACCACCTGTAACTCCAGTCTTAAGGAGTTAGAGATTCCTCTCTAGTGTCTGTGGGCATGTGCGCACACACGCCATAAAAAATAAAGTCTAAGAAGATAGAGAATGTAATAATAGTACAGGTCCTGATTCGCAAAGATTTCCAGGACAGATAAGAAAAACAAAATCCTACAAAATGAGAGTCCAGCTGGTTTGTTCAAAAAAGAAAAAAAAGCTTAAACCATAAAGTTATATATATACAATTCAGTTGGTGGATGTTTAGTGAAAGATAATTCATAAGAAGGGGGGTTTGACAGGAATGCATTCATGTTAATATGTTGAGTGCATGATTCACCATGCAGAACTGAGCTGCATGTGAATAGAACCTGCCTTTTAACTCTCTTCTGTTTTGTCTCATTCTGTAAGAAGGACTATGTCTGTATGGCCATTGCGTGAATTTCAGTTTCTATACAACCTAGGGCATTCGGGATGACCTGGGTGTCCTTCTGATCCTGCCAGGGCAGGAGGGAATGTGCTGTGTCTTTCTGAAGGCCGCTTCTCCAGGGCAGCCCCAGTCAGGCTTCTACATCTCAAGGTCAGTTTTTCTCATACCCAGTACACCCAGTCTCATTGCTTCTTCAGTAAGGAGGGTCAAGCCGGACAACCGCCTCTAGTTCCGATACCTTGTAGTCTTTTCATGGCTGTGTGTTGTGGGCAAGCTCTTTAGTTTCAATTTCCCTTCTACAAAATGGAGCTAAGAAGGGCGACCTTCTCTTGAAACAGCTGAGAGTTAAGAGCTTAAACTCATGACCTTGTCTGGACAGGATGGAATCTGTGCCCTTGAGCTGGGCAGTGAGGGCACACTCATTATTGTGGGCAGATTTTTAAAGCTGAACTCTTAACATTTAGAGGATATTTTCCCACTCATAGAAGCCTGTTCACAAATGCATTTGATTTCTGAACAACACTGTATTACCGTGGGCAGGCATTAGCTTCTCCATTATGTGGGGAAGGCAGCCAAGGCTGGAGTGGCAGCTAGGGTCAAATGGAAGAAAGCTGTGAAACCGGAGCTTACGCGCATCATCCACTGTTCATTTTACAAAACACTTGAGCACACACTCTCTGTTGGATGCTGTGCTAAGTGTAAGGGTGAGAAAATAAATCA
The DNA here is from genome assembly GCA_028555095.1 of Dicrostonyx torquatus. NCBI lineage: Eukaryota > Metazoa > Chordata > Mammalia > Rodentia > Cricetidae > Dicrostonyx > Dicrostonyx torquatus. The sequence goes on along the minus strand of JAQHUG010000091.1, from coordinate 2,595,811 downwards.
GGCCCATTTGGAGGGGCCCGCAGGGCTGCAGAAAGTACAAAGCTATCGCAGTACAAGGGACACAGCCATTGCGAGCTGCTGACTCAACCCATGCTCGGCACTTAGTATGAAATAACCCAGGTGAGTTACCAACACCTCATTGCTTCAGTTTCTCCATTTGTAAGAAAGCAAATACGATGTGTGTTTGGAGGCCAATAATGTAAAAGGACTTCACAGGAGTATTACCCTGGTAAACCCATCACTGGGCAGGCCAGAGTCCTCAGCACAGGAGGCCTGGAGTCCCAGTTGCCTCAGCAGGATGAGGTCAAGTTGTAAAGCTGACCTCATAACTCTCTGTGCACAAACTATGATGGTCTCCATCACCTCAACTTTTAACCCTTAGTAATAAGGGAAATGACAGATGCCTGAACATGCTCATTGTCATAAACAGAGAGTTCTTGCGCCCTAGAGGTCCAAGCCCTGGTATTTGACAGACAAGCACTCTCAGGATGATGCTAGATCCAGATTTCCAATGTATCCCCATATTCCGTCTGCTTTCTTTATATTTCATGTTAGCTCTTATTGACATAATTTTTTTCAGCATTATGACTACTTTAACACTGCAGTATTATTTTGGTTTTAAAATGAAATATCCCCTGAATGCTCGTGTTTTGAATGTGTGGTCTTCAGCTGTGGGTGTTGTTTGGGGAAACTGTGGAATGGGATGTTGCAGGAATAACTAGGTTACTGAGGATGGATCTTAGAGCTATCCTGTCCCCCCTGTATGTGTGTGGGGGGTGTTCCCCACCCACCATGGGATGAACACCCATTTTCTCCCCACAATACCATCACCATGATATTGTACCTTGCCATGATCCCAGAAATGCAGAACTGAGTGGGACTAAATCTTCTGAAACCATAAGCCACAATCAATTCCCCTCCTTATGATATGTCTGTCAAGTATTTTGTTACAACTACAAAAACAGAAGCTGACATAGAAAATTGGTACCAAAGAAGTGGGGCCATGGCTTTGACTAAATCTGATCACATGTCAACTTGACACAAGCTAGAGTCGTCAGAGAGGAAGGAGCCTCAGTGAAGGAAATGCCCCCATGAGATCCAGCTGTAAGGCACTTTCTCAATTAGTGATCAATGTGGGAGGGACCAATCTATGGTGGTCCCTGGGGTGGTCCTGGGTTCTGTAAGAAAGCCGACTGAGCAAGCCATGGAAGCAAATCAGTAAGCAGCACCCTCCATGGTCTCTGCATCAGCTCCTGCCCCAGGTTCCTGCCCTGCTTGAGTTCTTGTCCGGACTTCCTTCAGTGATCAAAACCAAAGCTGAAGTGTAAGCCAAGATCTTTCCTCCTCAACTTGCTTTTTGATGATAGTGCTTGGTCACAGCAACAGAAACCCTGACTAAGACAGAGGGGAACACATGAGAACACAGCATAACAACACATACAAACCCAGAATTTAGTCTTAATGTTTTTTAAGAGGAGAAAAGCATAATAAATGTATGTAGTAACATTTTGGGGCCTAGGCATAATGGCATATTTCTTTCATCTCAGCACATGGGAAGAAGAAGCTATCAAATCTCTGTGAGTTGGAGACTGGCCTGGTCTACATAGTGAGTACCAGGCCATCCAGAGCTATGTAGAGAAACCCTGTCTCGAAAGCATTTTTTTTCATGACAACGGCTGAGGATGTAGCTCGGGTCATAGAATATATGCTTAACATGCTACAAATCCATAGTGCCACATGAACTGTGTATGTGGCGGTATGTGTCACGTGAACTGTGTATGTGGTGGTATGTGTGCATAGCCCTGGAATTTGGAAGATGGAGGCAGGAAAATCAGGGAGTCAAGATCATTCTCAGTCACACAGCAAGTTAGAAGACATTTATAAGATCATATCTCAAAGACAGAAACAAAGCAAAATATTTTAAATATCAGGTAAGCCTTTCAACATGAAATCCCCCCAAAAAACAGTGGAAATTGTCTATTTTTATGTTTGGATTCATTGAAAAACCTATATCAAAATGTTTGGACCTCATAATAATGATCCGTGGGGAGAACCCGGCCAGACCTGTCCACTCATTATCATTCTGGCATCTCTGTGCAGTGTTTCTTGCTCCTGGGGCTGACCCAGGACCCCTTTAGTGATAAGTCATACATCCTACTGTAAGACACGGTAAATTGGAGAATTTATTCCTGGCCAGTCCTACACACCGAGGAAGAGGGAGGCTTGAATATCATTTCTGTGTTTGATGACTGACTTTGGAACAGAGGGATTCCAGGTTCTGTGGGCAGAAGGACGGAAGCTTTGCATAGTTCGGCGTTACTCTTTTGGGTCCCAATACTGTATACTGTCACCAACCCCTCTATGTCTAAAGAAAAAAGCTCGTCCCAAGGTAACATATTATAATACATCCATTAAAAACATTGTCTACATTTGATTCTCCAGTTTGAAAGAGCAGCCGCCATTTGAACTAGGGCTTTAGGAAATTGTACCCTGTAACTAGAGGACTAGAGAAATGATGTCCTGCTCTTCTCCATCGTGAGTTCCTGGATGCCTGTCTCTTCCAGATTAGATCCTGGGTGAGGTCACCAACGAGGTGGAGGAGAGAGACCTCAGGGTACCTCTCACCCTCCTCAAGCAGAGGGAGCACTGCATAAACAACCGAGCCCCAGGGTGACAGAAGCGCTGCTGAGAACAAACACAGCTTTAATTTGTGGGAAGGAAAAACTATTGAAGAAAGGAGGTTCTCTGTGTTCTGCAAGGTTTTACACTGTGGTGAGGCTCAGAGTGCCGGAGAAAGCACTTCAGGATCAGTGCCAGCCCTGCTATTAGTAATTTCCTTCTTCCCTACACGTGGCATATAGTAGTACAGGCTTCGGATCTGTGGTCCCGGTGGAGAGCCCAACCAGGTGAGATTAGGAGGCTCTTCTGAGATGAGTATCATGTGGGTGACTGCAGGGTAGTGAGGAGCTATCCTGCTGCTTCAGCTGGGGTGACGGCTTCTCCTACTCTCTGGACAAGGCAGATTTTCAGGCTTAGCTGACAGTAGGGTATTCTGCATCCAAGGCTCCCTGTTATCTAGGGACATGCTACATGAAGATGTCATAGTGACTTCTATTTCATACAGTTGATTTGTGCCAATAAAAATAATTTCAGATGGAATAATTAATTGCACAATGATCCAAAGAGACACAGGAAGGAAAGTAATGAAGACGAGGAGAAAAGAGGGAACTTTCAGTTGAACGTACAGCATCAAGCAAGAGGAGTGATCTCCTTAAAAGGCAAGGATGTTAGAGAAGCTCTCAGGACTTCTCCCCATGACGCTGGAGTTATTGATGCGTTGGCATGTCTTCCAGCTCAAAGCTGGAGTGCGGTAGATCTGGCAATCAGAGAAACGTCTTGGGTCACAGAGGTAAGTGTTGACAACCAGAAATCAGCCTTCAGGGTACTGACATGGCCAGTGAGGAGCGGATGCTAGTGGACAAAGAGGCTCAAAGTCAATGTCTCAGACATCAGACAACACAAGAGGCACCATAACCAAAGGATGCAATCCTTCTGTGTAATTACATAAATGTACATACACACATGTATGTCATATGCTCATGTATGTATGACACATATATCATAATAAAACCCCAGAAGAGAGCAGTGGATGAAGCACTAGGCAGATCACAGCCATGCTTATGGGCATGGCTCATCTTCCAAAGAGACCAAGTCAGTTTTACTAGTGGGCACCTCCAGTTCCAAAATCTCAATAGATGAGTGGGACTGAGAAGATTGTCAAAGCATGTCAGAATTGCTTCTATGGAGACTTTACCTACAGGCTGATTCGGTGGGTTTTCATTGATGGATTTCATTCATTCATTCATTCACTCATTTCTACTACAAACTGAGGTGCAAGGAAGACAAATATTTTTTTTAAACTCTGTTTGCTGGCTTCCCTGAAACAGAACAATGTGCTCATGAAGGTGGTTTGAAGTCTGTCAGTATTCATGAATAAAATGA